>CM043016.1:72574269-73131376 GCA_023690525.1 Holotrichia oblita | reverse complement strand
TTTGCTGTCACAATTCCAAGATCCAAACACATTAACACTTCCTCAGTTTAAATTTAAAAGCTGGACAAGTGTAAACGATTTCTTAGGAGAAGTATGAATGTACATTTTTACACGGACAAACTGTGTCAAGTAATCATTTTGCTTATTAGAAATTTAATTACAGAGTTAATAGATGTACAACAGATCACTTGAATGGGGCTGTATATTTAATTCAGCGAGGCGTTTGAACTGTTGATAGAATTCATGAACTAACATACATTTCAAAAACAGCTTCATAGTATCATTACAAGAGGGTTAATGGTTTTAAAAGTAAATCACAGGATCGGGCAGTTCCACCAGAACAGTTCTGGAAGACTGAAAGAGTACTACTGTTCTTGCAGCAGTTTCTGCAGGTAATTTATATAAAGCGATGGCATACGCAGCCACATCACATAACTATATGGAAACAAATGCTTTCAAATTAGTTCCAGAAAACTTTGATCCCTAAATTAACAACGCACAAACAAAATTGGAAAGAATTTCAAACGTGTTAAATTCAAAATGGTTTCAGAGATGGCGGTATTTACCCATTTAATTTAACAGTTATGCAAGAAGACAAGTATGTATGATCCTTCCCACTAAACACCAAACAAGTTTTAACTAAAACATCGACGCGTTTCGACAGCAACGCTGTCATTATCAAGACGATAATAAAACTAAATTAAAACAAAAACCTACAAATAACAGGTAACCTAAATGTTGGTCAATCCGATACGCATCATTAATTGCATAACATTTAGATTACCTGTTATTTGTAGGTTTTATTTTAACTTAGTTTTATTATCGCCTTGATAATGTTGATGTTTTAGTTAAAACTTGTTTGGTGTTTAGTGGGTTGAAGTGTTTAGTGTTCTACTTCTGCACCAAGAGATCAAGTGAACTTTATAAATCACTGAACCAAACCCATAAAAAAATCAACCGTTTGCAACAAAAACAATCTGAACTCATTCCGCTCCAACTTTAAAAGTTTCATTTGGATAAATTTTACTCCAAACGGTTAAGCAAACTCAAGGCCCCTGGCGCGCTAATCAAATTGAAAAAGAAATCGATTGATTGAAACATTTTGAGACTATAGTAGAGTTTCAGCGTGAATTAATTGTATTTTTGATTAATTATTGCAGATTAATACTGTTAGTAGCTGCGTATTTTCTAATAAGTAGAAAATCATGGTTCCATTAAGACATAATTATCATATTATCATACGTAAATATCACGCTTTCACATAATTCTAATTCAATGTCGTTTAACTAGTATAATTTATTACTATTGCATCTATTACACTATATTTATATGTAAATTTATTTTTATCCAGATCAAATCGATTAATATGCGAAATGCATATTAATCGATTTGATCTGGATAAAAGCAAATTTGCACTTAAATATAGTGTGCTATTAAGGTCTAATGAGTAATAGAATTACCTACTTATGCTTTAGTTAAACGACATTAGTTAGAATTATGTGAAGCGTGATATTTTCGTATGATAACTATATGATAATTATGTCTTAATAGATTCATGATTTTCTACTTATTAGGAAATACACGGCTTACTATTGCAATATTAATCTGCAATATTAATTAATCAAAAATACAATTGTGAAAATTTCACGTTTGGCTTCTATAACTTATGAAAGTCTCAAAATGTTTCAATCAATCGATTTTCTTTTCAATTTGATTAGCGCGCCAGGGGCCTTGAGTTTGCTTAACCGTTTGGAGTAAAATTTATTCAAATGAAACTTTTAAAGTTGGAGCGGAATGAGTTCAGATTGTTTTTGTTGCAAACGGTTGATTGTTTTATGGGTTTGGTTCAGTGATTTATAAAGTTCACTGGATCTCTTGGTGCAGAAGTAGAACACTAAACACTTCAACCCACTAAACACCAAACAAGTTTTAACTAAATCATCAACATTATCAAGGCGATAATAAAACTAAGTTAAAATAAAACCTACAAACAACAGGTAATCTAAATGTTATGCAATTAATGATGCGTATCGGATTGACCAACATTTAGGTTACCTGTTATTTGTAGGTTTTTGTTTTAATTTAGTTTTATTATCGTCTTGATAATGACAGCGTTGCTGTCGAAACGCTTCGATGTTTTAGTTAAAACTTGTTTGGTGTTTAGTTGGAAGGATCATACATACTTGTCTTCTTGCATAACTGTTAAATTAAATGGGTAAATACCGCCTTCTCTGAAACCATTTTGAATTTAACACGTTTGAAATTCTTTCCAATTTTGTTTGTGCGTTGTTAATTTAGGGAGCAAAGTTTTCTGGAACTAATTTGAAAGCATTTGTTTCCATATAGTTATGTGATGTGGCTGCGTATGCCATCGCTTTATATAAATTACCTGCAGAAACTGCTGCAAGAACAGTAGTACTCTTTCAGTCTTCCAGAACTGTTCTGGTGGAACTGCCCGATCCTGTGATTTACTTTTAAAACCATTAACCCTCTTGTAATGATACTATGAAGCTGTTTTTCAACAGTTCAAACGCCTCGCTGAATTAAATATACAGCTCCATTCAAGTGATCTGTTGTACATCTATTAACTCTGTAATTAAATTTCTAATAAGCAAAATGATTACTTGACACAGTTTGTCCGTGTAAAAATGTACATTCATACTTCTCCTAAGAAATCGTTTACACTTGTCCAGCTTTTTAAATTTAAACTGAGGAAGTGTTAATGTGTTTGGATCTTGGAATTGTGACAGCAAATAAATAAAAAACATCGCTGGTGTTTTTAGGTACACTTAAAAAATATGGTACTAGAAATTTAATCAGACTAACCTTACAGTTTATTATCTGTACATTTTTCAGTACAGTCTTTCACACTTACCTTTATCCGGGTTTACCTTACCAAAGTAGAGAATTTCGTTCTGTCAATATAAGGTTTAGGCTTTTCTACATTGATTAATATTGTTGTTTCAGCCTTCTTCTCGCGTAACACGCTAAGAAAGTCCAACCACAAAGCGCCACAATCCACAATCTACTTTAAAAGATTTTGAATAACAATTTTGATTTGGTATTGATACTAACAGTTCCTCGATTCTTGTAAAGTTTCAGAAGTTTAAAGCAGTTATTGTTTTCGCCAGATTAGTGTCAAGTCTACTTGCAGAGTAAGTAATTAGTAATTGATAGTTGTAATAACTAAGACTTGAAAGTTTCTTTATATAAAGTATATTTCACATTACTATTCTTCTCGTATTAAAAAATTGCCGCAAAAAAGAAATTTACTTTATATGAGCAAGTCGTGCATTTGCGTGTTAATGCATCTGTACCTTAAGCGGTAATGTTTCAATATCGTGGAATAATTTCCATTAACCTCGCCAAAAACGTCAGACGTGTCTGTGGGAATACTGTCTAGAGAGTGGCTTTTTTCTCCATCTAAAACCAAGCAGCACAAGAAGCAGTTCTGGTGTTACACGGTAACGTTGATGAGCTCGAAGAATAACGGTTTACGTGTGCGCTCAATGAAATTGCATATCTACAGCTGATTACTATCATTTGCATTGTGTGGAGTAACGTAACAAGAGAAAACAAGCGTTTCTACAATAAAACCAGATAAAATAAGAACATGTATAATTAACTCACTTTAGCTGTTAAAAAATTGTAATACACCAAAACATGAAAATTTCTAATCTTTTGTTTATTTCACAAAACTTCAAATGGAGCAATTGCGGTTGAAATTTTAGATTTTAAATATATTTGAGTAAATCAGTACCATCCGAAAACCACTTAACTGTTGGTAATAAAATAAGATAAAAATAACGGTACAAAATTTAAACTGGTAGTAGAAATTTATGGTATTTATCGTTTGACATACAATTTTGTCAGGACAGTACATTTATTTTGTGTACTCTGTACATTGAAGATTCTTAATAAGACTCGATGACGTTCCAGTAAAATATAAATCCTAAATCAATGCGTAAGCGTCTCTGTTGACATAGTATTGCATCTAGTAAGTGGACAAGTCTTATAAACTCAAATCTGGTACTCCTTTGGTCTATTCTTTATTTATTCTTTCGAGTCAGCATATTAAATTGAAGGAAGAGAAATTTTCTTTTTCTATTTACACCGTTCATACCAAATGAAACTTAGAAAATTGATATTCACTGGTTCATAGTCTTCTCTCATAATTGTTTTTATTCTTTTAGACGCTTAGGATTTATTTTTCCTTATATACTCAGTATGATCTATACACACACAGTAGTGTGACTATGCCACAACTTTATGTCAATATGGATGGTTTTTAAATGTAAATTTGTTATAAATTTGAGAAAGTATGCCGCGAAAGTGTATTAAGGATGACGTAGTCGAGTTAAATATTGGTCTGAGTATCATTTATATACACAAACTCAACACTAATACTAAAACAAGCAAATAACATAATTTATTAAGATTACGTTTAAAATGGTTGTTACTAATTTCCAGTAGTTGAGTTAATGTATCTATGATAATCTGACTAAAGGTAAATGTATTGGCCGTTATACTGTTTCGCTGCTGTATTGGAAAATGTGAAACAAATTGGTAAGGAAATTTTATAATTTGTGTACCTGTTTTTTGAAGCTTAGACGATACAGTAAGCGTCCGTAACTCAGCAGCTTTTAGAGAGGTGGAGAAATGATTATTCACAAATGTTTAATACAACTTCTTATTGCAAAAACTTACTCAGAATGTTTCAATTCTTATGAGATATCGCAGATTTACGTGGGTCTAGTGAGTGTTAGTAATTATGAAAATCAAAACAAAATGAAAGCCAAAAGTGATAATTAATAAAAATTATATTCAACTAAAGTATCAGTATATTTTACAAAATTGTTCTCAAGGAGGCTAGAATAGCATCGTAATTACAAAAAAAAAGACGTCAAAATTTATACAGTACATGTAATACGGCTAGGGAAAGACCAAAATAAAAATAATGCTTTTTTAATCTTAAATTAATCCAAAGGAATCCAGCGAGTATTCTTCGTAATTTATCCGTTAAGGAAACACTCAACTGTGACATAGAAAAAGGCCATTTAACCAATATAGGCAACAATAGCTATAAACGAACAATTACATAAATTTAGTAAATGAGAGACATACTTCATTAATTAACTTTAAACGTACCGATTTCCCGAAGACACGCAGGATTAAATCGATATTCTGCAACTTCTCTATAAGTTTCTTCTGCACTCCTTATATGCGGCTGATCGAACTAACCAAGCTTCTGGAGAGAGTTAGTGGGAAGTTCATCTATGTTCATTTTCCGATTGCAAACATCGGCGTCTGATGGAAGGAATCGTGATGGTAATAACTAATAACATTCAAAGTAGAGATTCGTGACATATGTAGCACCAGTTGCGTTTGCGAACGACGAAATATCGGTCTACAGTTGCGAAGATAATTTCTTAATTAATATTGAAAGATATATACAAAATTCTGTCACCTCATTTAGGAGTGACCATAATATGTTTTAATAAACAATAAAATATAAATTACAATTTTAACATTATTTTGGTACTAAAACTCAATTGAATTGATCAAGTCAGTTGAATTCAATTCGCTTTCAAGTCACTTGAATTCAACTGACTTGATCAATTCACTTGAATAGTGTAAACGCACCATTACTACATATATTATGATTAAACAGAAAGCGTCATATTTTTGTTTGCTATTTGAAATAAATAATACAAACGATTTAAATAAAATTTTATCAATATTCTGTTTATATTATCAATGCTTCATCAGAATTATAATAGATTTTTCAATGGGCACTGCCTTATATTAAACATCGAATCGATGACATGGTTTCATGTCTTTCCGATATCTCTTCTAGAGCTGTGATTCCACTTGTAAAATACGAAAAAAAAACTTTCCCCGTCACTTTCCCCCGCATTTTCGGCAAAGTGACACCTACTTCTAACATATTCGGATCGACGGATAATCAAACCGTAGTAGTTTGTCAGCTACATGAAAACTTCAATAAAACTGGAAAAATGAAACCACGATCGATCCAGATATTGAAAATGGCCGGATACGGAATCTGATTAAAATCAGTTTTGTTGTTATACGGAAAGGAAGACATATACATACATATAAATATAGTTTACATTTCCAAGAATGTGGAAATATGGAATATGTGGTAGGAGTGTGTAAAAGGTCTTTACACACTCCTACCACATATTCCTTAGACCAAAATAAGCCAATTTAAGTAAACTTATCTTAGTCCAAAGTCGCTTAGTTTGGGCGCTATGCGGCCTTGAAGTTAAAATTTTCAAATCGCTTTTTTATTATAAATTCAAAACGGCTTATGTGCTTTTAATAAGATTTAGTATGGTCAGTTAGTATTATTGAACGAATGCTTTGACTAAATTTCAAGAAAATACTAATACCGGAAGTGAATGAAACACGCATGGCTATTATGAAAATTAACATAATTTTTTTGCTGTCTGTAGTAGAGACACGAAATAATTTTTATTCGATAGAGTATTCAAAAATGATCAATTTATGTTTCTTGTAAAATTTAGCTATTTCTATTCGTTTTCGAGAAAAACGAAAAAAAGGTTTTCTGGTCGTGCGTTCGAAAAAAGCATAAGGTAAACCAGTGAGTGATTTCTATCATAAACAAATGTATTTTAGATGGCTAAATCTAGAAAGCTTAACTTTTTGTGATTTATGATTGCCTTACCATACACCAGTGCAGAATATACCGATATGCTATTGGTAGTTGGATTGGGTGAAGAAAATACTCGAGAATTTGTTAGGGTGTATTCCGAAAGGTTTCCAAATCGTCGAATACCGCCGCATAGCGCCCAAACTAAGCGACTTTGGACTAAGATAAGTTTACTTAAATCGGCTTATTTTGGACTAAGGAATATGTGGTAGGCGTGTATAAAGACCTTTTATAGACACCTTGTATATTATATTGTATACGTACATATATTTATTGTAATACATATATAATTTTATAGTTTGTTTATTGTATTTTTTGATTGTATAATTGGCAACCAGCATTTGCAGCATTTTGTTCTACTCATTACAAACGTATGATAAAACTGTTAGTGAGGTCACTCGAATTTATTTTTGTTGTATTTACATAAATATCTTCGTTTTCCTATAGTCCATTGTTTTCAGAGTGACCCCTTGCAAGTAGATTTAATGGTCATCACCATCAATGTATTTGTTTACTTCTAATTCTGTAAAATCCTAGTAGTTTTCAAAATATCTACGATATCTGACACTTACATATTTTGATATGTGTTGTTTCTCATTTCGTTGAGACAGGTTAAGTAGTTAGTATATATCATTTACATTATACAATGTAAAACTTCTTTTTCTACTACTACTACTTCTAACAGTTAACTGAAATTGCAGTATTTCTATTGGATAATCGACTCATAATATTCCGGATACACAAAAGGAACCTTAATGCCGTATTTATTTATTTATTAATCTAATAAACTCTGACCTAGCTATTATTACATGGTAACAAATAAAGGTGGTATAATAGACTAAAAAATTTAATATTGTCTGAAATGCTTTGTTTGAAGTACTGAAATAATACTTAATCCAGATTTATACTCTGAATTTTAGAAGTCGTTTCAAGTTACAATGAATCGAATATTAATCATTCCTTTGAAATAATTTGCTGGGTTATTACTCTATGTCACTGTAAGTGTTGTTTCTTCATTAGAATATTTGATAACATTCTTGGCATGTTGCTCGAATCGTTTCAGAAACTTCATATTCGTCATTTTACAATCCTTTATTTGTCGAACTAATAATATAACGCACACATACTTTAAATTCTTCCCTACGTTTCCTACTTAGCATTCCATTTCATTCCATCAGCACAATATATGTATACAAGATACACATTTCCTTATTCCAAAATTAATTTTGTTGATACTATCTAAGTAGTACATATTTGTTGAGGAACAGATCACAGGTTATAAATACCTGTTCATACAGAAATAAGTAAAAGCACGTATTTCTTCGACCGGTTTGGAGATAACAGTGAAAGAGCATGAGATCATTGACGATGACATCACTCCACTGCTATTAGGTGTTGGTCTCTTTGATTGCAATTGTCTTGACATTTAACATCAGCTTTGCAATTATTGATTGCTATTTGACGTTATCTTAGCGTGTTACGAATGGAATATGTATACTGTGGGTAGGTGGTAGGTTGAAATTGAATTTATTTTCTTATTGCAAGAATAATGATATTATGAATATTATTTCTTTTATTTATTCTAGTAATTATAGCCTCCTCTATCAAAAACGAGGGATGGGGGTAAAGAATAGTATGATGTATTATGATGGTATGATGGTACTTACAATTATTATGAAGAATGCTAGTGTTATTAAGTACATATTTGCACACATATACACAATATTTTCGAAAAAAGTTCTTAAAAAAACCACAATTACGATATTAAGGAAAGTATCACAAAATATTTTTTTTACAATTAGTAACTTAGTCTTTTTTGGGCTCAATAGGCAATTCCTTACCTCCTCCATTCTGTAGTAGTTCTTTTAGTGCTGATAGGAAAATTTTCTAGTTATATATATTTTGAAATTCGCTACCACCACAATCAGCCTTCTCAAAACAATTTTGATTTGTGTGTATCTAAAAGGATATACAGGATTATTTGTTGTATGTTTGTATATTTATCCCTGAAACTTACGATGCCCTGATTTAAGGATTAAAATTTAGAGGTTGGATTTGTTCTAGTGTAGGATGAGTAGAGCAATTATCTATAAACATCAATTGTTTTTGACCATCGAAAGATATTTAAGATGAAAAAGAAGGTATCTGGTTCATCTTAAAAATCTTTTTCTCAGACTTTTCTTCTTTTATATTATCCGTGTACTCTACTGGATACTATTTCATCCTCCTGTAAATTATTGTGGGTGAACGCTGTTGTCAATTATGAAAGATTTTTCTGTGTTCTATTATCTTTACTGGGATAAGCATTTAAAACATAATCTGGTCTGGTTTACGTTCAAACCATTACTTCACATAATCTCCCAGTCAGTAGTAGTCTTAAAATTTGTTCCTCCTAACAGTAGACATATGAAAAATTTCGAATAGATTCCTTATTTTTAATTTTCCTCGTTTTTAAAATATTAAAGTCAAGAACCATATATTTACATTTACAATTATTGCAAGATATTATTCGTAATCGTAAATTTTATGAATGCATCCTCGATTTTGAATGTAACTATACATACAAATAAGCATGCAACCCTTGTATAACTCGTGACATTTAAATCACACAGGCTTATAATACAACCTATACTGAACTCCTGCTACGATTTATTTATGGTATAGGAAATATACAACAACAGATCCAGTGCGTGCCTAGTATTTTTTTTGTTATAATCTCGCGTTTTCTGATATAACAACTTTCATTCCGCAAACAGTGACCTCTACCCATTAAAAGATGCGATGCTTTCTAAGAAATTTACTGCCTACCATGCTGAGTCTCGTGTCTATTCACATCATACTTGTTGATCATTGATCTCACGACTTAAAACATTCTTTTTATATCAATCTAAGCGATCATTTCAAACTAAACGAGCACCACATATCGGATTCTTGTTACATGACTAGAAAAATAGTGCCTTTAAGTTTAAGTAGAAACGATAAAATGTTACGAACATTAAAAGAGGAGCTAGTTACGGTTATAAAACATGCTTGCAAGTAAATGTTTCCGGAAAACTTTTTCTTTCGATTTCAATGGCGTCAAGTTGCTAAGATAGTAAAATATGTTGTTTTGTTTTGTAAAATTCGCACAATTTTCATTAAATTCTTGTAATATATTCAAAGGTAGAATAAATAAAAGAAGACAATCAAAGCAATAGTTCGTCCAATCGACGAGGGATGAAGCATCAATCAAATGTCAAGATGCGATTGCGATAGCGACTAACTAATCGGAATTCGTAAAATATATCGCGAAATATAGAAAATGGGTACAGAAATTAGTAAAGAAGAAGTAATCGTTTTAAAAAGGAAAGATATAACCAAAAAACGACTTTTCGTTTACTAGATTTACACTTACACTATGCACAGCAGAATAATTATAGGAGTATATACACGACTTGTTTGAAAATTTATGCAAGTTTTCTATGTGGATTATTTACGGAAACAATAAATTTTCACGTAAGAAACCGTTTTGCAATGCATGCTATCAACTTGATTACACCTGCCTGATACACATTACACTCCGTAACAACTCCCAATTAAAACTGTATCGAACAACTCGATAAATTGTATCCAAACTTTCTACCAATCGATGCAATTCGCAGTAAACGAAGTCAAGCATATTTAAGAGCTAAGCCAACTGACCTCTAGCAAGAGCTATTAATAATAAGTCACAATTAACCGCCAAAACAGAACTGCAATTTCACGGATAGGTTCACCAATAAGTTACTATTTTCGGGTAATTTCCAACCTTACCTTTTATGACCGCGAACGACAGAATATTGACACGATAGAAAGGTGGAATCGATCACCGCTGAGCTGGGCAAAACCGCGGATAGAAATAATGTCGGGAAGAAGATGGAGGTGAATTGAAATTGTGGAGAATCAGCAGGTGTAACGGCATTGTTTTTATGAGGTATGTTCACTACTACATCTGTATGAGTAGGATACACCTTTTTTTACCGTGTTGTGTCCTGCCTCATATGCGGCTGTTGCTCGTAAAACCGGATACCGAAAACGTCACCGGAAGCTACTAATATCGTATATACGATTGCTGGTAGAACAGAATTTTCTGGTTGATGGGTATTACAATGCTGTGTGAATTTCGAGTAAATCTAGTATCTGCACTATTCTAGAATTGTGATGATTTAACAAAAATATAATCTTGATTGATGCTCGCTTTTTTTAAATAGTTTTTGTTGTATCACATAAGTTCTGCAAATGTGATAAGTATTAATAGTTAGATAAGTTTTTTTTTCTTAAAATTGATCAGTGTTGATTATTAATTAATTAATTTACATGAATTATTATTTTATTTGACTTATAAGTAGAAATATATATTGGATTAAAAGATGATTGGATGGAATATAAATATATTAATGATCTCTTCATTGCACTTTAATGCAATTCTAATATACTTCGCGCAATAAATAACACAGCTTATAGTTTATTTTTTTTTGGAATACTTTGAAGCGATCTTGTTTTAAACCCTTACCATTAGAGAGCAAAAGTAAATGATTTCTAAAGTCTAATAATGCCTGTTTTGTTTTTCCGTTTCGTAAAATGAATATTTTGCTCTTTGCGGGAAATAATTTTAGTAATTTTAGTAATTTAGTAAAATATACAGCAAGAGCTACAGTGTAGCTGCATCCACCACACAAGAAAAAGCTCTCGTATAAGTACCAAATGCTCGGAATAAGGGCATCTATAACATAGCAGAATTTTCTGGTTTAAGTTTCATGGACGGATACTTACCTTCTCCACACAGGACTGTAGATTTTTGGAGGAATTATATTTTTAAAGATCAGATAGCAACAGGAAAGCTATCGCCTGCAAAATTAAAGCTACATCAAAATTGCGTCTCCGAGAACCAGAAAAGCTGCACTTCTTAAAGCATCATTCTTTTTTTGGAAACAAAACACTAGACTGTATATGTTTAATCTTTCATTGGGTTTATACTTATGGCTGGCCAAATAATATGGAGAATTAGATTGGAATTGTGCTCAAAGTTTAAATATATTGGGTTTCTAGATTCTTAGTCCTTTCTAACTCTCTTTGCACACACTATCATTTCGGAATGGGATTTGGTTACTTGGTGTTGGCATTTTTTTTTTAATTTTTAAGATTTAACTTGGCCTATAAAGGTTTTGGTAAGTTAGATTTGGTTTGATATGAGCTTAGGAATTGTGTTCTCAAATAGAGCTAAAACAAGCTGTATTTACTAAAAATAAGAAATCCAAACATAAGATGAGGTTTTTTTTTTATTTTGGGAAATAGCTTAGTATTCATTCGAACATCTGATGTTGTGATTGTTAATGTTTTATAGATTTTTGTTAGATCTCTATATAAATATATCACAGCAATAGGTAACTAAAATAAATAATTATAGAAAAATGACTCCCCTATATTTAATCTCTTCTATTTTCGAGCTACATCTCAATACTACAAGTATGTTATGTTTGAATAACTAACCTACTCAGGAATGGAGAATGTCTAATAATATTAAATTGGCAATACTACTTCTTAAAGTGCTTTTATTTCAGTGTAATATTGGCATTTTTTAGAATAACTACTAGATATAAAATATTCTTAACGGAAACACGATGAATTTTCAACCGTTTTGTTAATACACCTGCAAAGGCTTCTTGTTAAGTATTCCGAATATATGTGTAGCTAATGGCAAAATTGTTCTGCTTGAGGAACCTGTACTAATCTACATAACGTATTTATTTAAATTACATAACCTATGATTAAAAGCTAATTTTACAAGCTAAGGAACTAGAACTAAATTTATTATACAACGGTACCCGGAGTTGTGATCTACTAAGATTTATGACTGTATATGCTTTGCATAAGAATCTCTAGGTATAGGTACAGTTATTAGAAGATAATTTGACTTGCATAACTAAATTTATTAATATATATATATAATATATATATATTTGTAGGGCATATATTCCTTAATACATTTCTTCTTATAAACTAAGCTTAAACTGAAAACCTGTAGAACAGGTGTGATATACAATTTCTCCAGATGTAGCTGTTATCCGACAGGTTCGGTATCTTTTAATTATAATTAGGTATGCTTAATTAGTTCCGACCATGATTATTAGTTCATCAAACCAACAGCGTTATATTATTATAGCATATAAGTTCCTATTAAGAGTGATAAATCTGGCATTTTAATTAATTAAATAACAGGGCTGCGTGCGTAAAATTTTTCATATTTAGATATTGCTTTTCCTTTGGAGTTAGAATCTTCATTATAATACAATGAAATTGTTCTTACTCCACTTTTGACAGTTCAATTGTTCAATTAGAATAACATGCCACAATAAATTGCCCACACAGTGTGATTGCAAAATGTTTTCGTATAATGTTTTTACTCTTGCTTTACAGTTTTGTTTCTAATTTTCTATATAATATTTTTTCTATGATATATGTATTTAACAGTATTTTAAATATCAAAGTTACTACAAGGAAAGAATATTTGATTAATATAGTAAACTCGATGTACATATGTGTAAAGTAATTGAACCTATTTATTACTCCACCCAGGATATTCACTATTTAAAGTACCTATAGCTAAAAATTCACATACAACAGTAGTACTTACAATGTGTTTGTTATATAACATTTCAAGCAATAATGCTCTTATGTATGAACAATTACTGTAGACTATTTTTTGGAATAAAATTTCATGTCAAATCAATGTTTACAAGTGGCAAAAAAATGAAACGAAATGTCTAAAGTGGCCCATACTGTTTTTGAGTGGTTATAATTAACAGCACAATTATTAATTCTCTGTTTTAGTAGTTCAATTGTGATTTCATAGAACGGCATACCAGGACATAACAAGAGAAAGCATTAAGAATTGCCAAAACACAATAAACTAAAAAATTGCTGTAATAGGCGGTCATAGCATAATTTTTCTACTAACTATTAGCACTATAGCAGAACTATGAAATGTCCGAGCTAGATTGATTTTTGTCAATTGGTAATAGTTCTAACCTCGTCCAATAGAGGGCTTTCTGCAGTTATACCATAAGCTCCTATTACTGCTAAATGTTGGTTTATTGTGTTATGATCATGTTAGACGTTTTCAATAGCTTTTCCTACGATCAGCAACTTGGCCTTACAATTGCTGCTGTATTTAATCAAATGATGCCATCTTCAAAAAATTCATTGAAAAAATATTTTTGTTAATACTAAGTACTCGAGCTGCACCTCACTAAAAACAAATTTTCTGTAGTTGTTTAACTATTTGATGCAGGGCAACAATATATTAAGTAAAAAATCTGTACTCGAACATGTCAAATTCGAAGGTTTTTGATAAAATGTCAAACAATATTTTCAATTACAACTTAATGTGATTTTTTCTAGATTGCAAATAATGTTTTGTGTTAGAATAACTTCAAGTAATTTGAAACAACTACGTAATATGTGTCACATGAACCCGAATCTTGTAATTATATTAATATCATCAAGTGACTAGAAACTGTTCTATAGCCACGTTTGAAGTGACCTCACTTATTGTTATTATTGTTAGTGGAACACCTTTTTTCCACCTTATGCGTATGTGTAGTGTATATAAAACAATGGTGATTATTAGAAGTGCACCTTATGTTACAGGTGACCAGCCTAGCATGATGCCATCTAACGTTTTGTTTCTTTTTTATGTTCTTGGAAGAATTTATATTATGTACATCGGTACTGATACTAAAGCTCATTGCAAATTTTAAAAGTACAAGATAAAGAATACAAGAAAAGCAATTAGTTTTTTTCTTGAAAAGTAAGTAATTGAATAGTGAATGGAAACTGACACCGTTCTGCTGATTTAATAATTAATTAATGAAATTACTCTAAGTTTAATTATAGTTAACAGTATATTCTGACATTACCGGGACGAAAATATGCAAATTGCGCCATGTATCAACCTGGAATGAAAGTATCAACTTTATCATTATATTCACACACTTTAAAACGTATTAGTATCTAATAATAATTGGAGCAGACAATTTAAAGCACTTGCCCTATTTTTATGACACACTAATTTGCCTTTTTAATAGTTGTTTTCCTGGATTATTCGAATTTGTGGCTCCTTTGCTAAAACATATCCTAATATTTTATTTACTCCTCTTTAGATTGTGTTTGGTGTTTCTTAAGGTAATATCCTGGGCCCTATACTGTATATCACTTCCTTATCTAACATCTTTCTAGCTATCTCGAAATTAAACAGTGAGCTTCACTCTCTTGTCGACAAAAATTAACTTTTTCCGCCATATCTAGAACAGAATATCGAAATAAATTTAGCAAATTTTGGTTAATTTGTTCTATAATTTACTTCACCTATAAAGAGACATCTGGCCAAAGACCTGGGCGGGAAGATAACTGATACCAAGTACATAAAATCTATGATTGACGATGATAAATTGCTATGTGTTATAAGAGCTGAATAATTACAAAGATGCAAACTAAGTTGCCTGTCTCTATGATAAAACAATTATTTAATCGCAAGCTATTTTGATGAAATGTATTGGAATATAAAACAACTACTGATACTGCCAAATGGAGCTAGGCTCCTACACGAGAATATCAGAGATTAGATTTCTCTGAATTTTCATTCGTTCAGAAAAAAAATTCAGAACCTGACGCTCCAGGAGCCAAATCTTCCAGGACCTATCCGAAGGCATCTCTGATGATTACATTAGATGAGATGTGGGTTGTGTAGGCAATGCTGCCTCTCTTCACTGCGACCTGTAAAACAGGGCTGTCCAACTGCAAGTGCCCCAAGGCCACTTTAAAAAAATATGCGGTTTGGAGAGTCGCATTATAAAATACTTCGTATATGCAACTTTATCAGTGAGTTTTCATAGATATGGTATATAAAGAAAAACCGCCTTTGTATTATTATTTTAACTTACATATTCAAAAAATATCAAGTTACAAAAAAAATAGTAGGAAGTTTGAGGACGTTGGTTTTCACTAGCTAATGCATCAATATTAACGTTAGTATTTGTTGTTGATAAACGAAGCAACCGAGTAAGTGACTTATCAAAGAGGGAACATCTATATTTTGACTTTATAAATTTCATGTTGGAAAAGCTGCTTTCGCAGAGAGACGTGCTTCCCAGCATTGAGCCCAATGTAAGTTCTAAGTTAGGCAAGTTGGGGTATCGTTCTTCTTGCAGCAACTTGAAATTGTAAGGGGCTAAGTAAAAACTGAAATCTCTTTCATTTTTTTTAAGTCGCTAAATCGAATTCGAATTTCGAATTTTTCTGCAATTGTGTCTATGTATTTTATGTGAGGTAAATTTTAAATTTCCTTCAAATCCTTCATTTCTTCAAAATGCTCTTTACAACTTGGAAAAAATAAAAAAGCATTTTTTTCTAATGAAGACTTAATTTTACTCTTAAATCCTTTTATGTGTCCCAATAAGTTGGCAATATTCTGCTGTTTTTTTTTGTAGCTTCAAATTCAGTTCGTTAAGGTGAGATGTTAGGTCGGTTAAATATGTAAGGTCTGCTAAAAATTGTGCATCTACCATTGATTTTCCAGTTCCGTAGTGTTAGACTTAACTTCATCTTTAAGAAAAATAGGTATCTCCTTGCGTAAAGCGAAGAATAGTTGTAGTTTCCGGCGCTTAACCAACGAATATCGGTGTGAAATAACAAGTCCCCATAGGTAGCATCTACTTCGGCTAAAAAATCACGAAACTTTCTGTAAGTCAAAAGACGATTGCTCCCTCGAATCATCTTAGTTATTTTAACAACCACTTTCATGACATACATTTGACGTAAGAATTTTCCATACAGGAACTCTTGGTGAACAATACAGTGTATCACAGGACAGTTAATGTTGTTTTGTTTTAAGAATCCTGCAAATCCAATTTCAGTTCCTACCATAGCTCTGGCTCCATCAGTGACAATACAGGAACATTTATCGAATCCTCCGTAGTCTGAAATCACCTTATTTACAGCTTCAAAAATATCCGTGCACTTGGTTGTACCATGGAGAGGAATATGATCAAGCATCTCTTCAGCTACACTGAAGTCGTTTTGAATAGTTCGGATAAAAATTACAAGCTGGCTAATGTCGGACAGATCAGTGCTTTCAGCCAGGCATAGCGGAAAATATTTACATTTTTCAACCGTGTCATGCAGTTTTTTGGATACATATTGATTAATATGGTCTTGTGGACCATGACCGGGTGGTCTTTCAATTGTGTGATGCGACACTGAGACTGTTTCGAATTTTTCGGCAATTTTTGTTTCATTGAATTGTTTTGCCATTTTGACCAGTGGCGACACACGTTATTTAATTTGTATTTGATCATTAATGTAAGAATTGTGCATATTTCGAATTTGAGAGCAACTTATACATTTAGAGACCCGCTCCGCGGACCGCAAAAAATAACGTCGCAGGCCTTATGTTGGACAGCCCTGCTGTAAAATCTATTGTGAGTACCCTTAATCTTTTACTCCCAATTAATTGTGTTTTGGGGTCTGTAGTTCTAATACTAGCCGCTTCTATGTGCGCCTGTTCGAGGTGGTGGCGTCTCTGCTGGACCACTGCTTTGCAGTTGCACATATGTATGCATGTGTTCCATCGTCTTGCTGTGTTCTAAACAGAATCGGCATTTATCACAGTTCACCTTGCCCATCTTCTTCAGGTGGTACCTAAGATGACCGTGGCCAGTGAGTAAAATCGTGATGGTGCTGAGGTTCCTCTTTTGAGCTCCAGCAGAGATTTAGTAGTTGGCTGAAAAAGTAATAAACTTTTTTGATTGTCTTAGTTTTAGGGTGTTAGCTAAGTACGAGATTTTTTGTTCGCTTTCCCACTGTTGGAGACGACCCCTCACATGGCTTTTAGTGAGACCACAAAAATGGATCTGGTCCAATAAATCGGAACCCCGCGCCTTTCTTTACAAAACCGTCGGCAGATTCATTGCCATCACACCTGCAATGACCCGGTACTCACATCAGTGCAACTGTGTTTCTTAGGGCCAGAGCATTGAGGGTGAGCAGATAGTCTTAGGTTAACTTGGATTTAAAAGTGTAGGCTTTCTCTCCTAGTGTCTCTCTGAGGATAGTAAATGTACTCTAATTTTATTTCTTCTTATATGAGTAACAATCATTTTGAAATAGAATCGAATTTTATCCACTTTCGGAGAAGCAATATTAGCCATCGTAGTTTCCAATGATCTCTAAAAATTCACTCGAACTTAGACTTTAGGATAGCACACCCTGCGCAGACTGATATATTGTTAATTTGTTTGAATGTAATTAACGTTAGAAGAATCATTTACTTTACTTTAGACGAACACGAAGAGTGTAAAAAACTCTCTACGGACCAATACTTAGTTGTAGCTGATGTACCCAGTATAGGAAATAATGTAGGTCTGTCTATGGCAAGCTTTAAACATGAAAGAGAAAATAAAAAGGAGCACTTGTACGACATTGATATACAAATAATATAATCTTGTAAGAGCTGATACTGGCGCAGACGTATCAATCATCTAAAAGAAGCATTAGCATTTTAATTAATTGATTTTAGTGCTAAACATTTCATAAGATTAATGTATTTTATTAATATATTTTCAAATTATCCAGTATTTATGATTCAGGAATACTACTAATAATGACCTGCTTATGTGAACAGCTCACCTGAAACGAATATATTTAAGACATGCATTCTTGCTTTTTTTATCGATTATTGTAACCTTAGATGTTTCTTTTCTGTCACGGTTTGGTATTAAATTACCGTCTACGAATTACGAGTATATATGTACAAGTTCCAGAGTATGACTAACTTTTATATATTTCTGCATATTCGAGTCGAGCTTGATGTTAGCTATAGCTGTTTTATTAAACGTTCGAAGTTATAAGCCAATCTAATAAAATTATGTGATATTAGGAGAAGAAGAACTATGAATAAACTAGTAATAAACTTTATTACAGTTTCAAAGTATCACTGTACATTTGATGCATATTTATGTAGCGACAACTCATGTACATAGGTACTTTAACAGCTGGCGAAAGTACTACAATATTCTATAATTTACTATTTATTGCACTGAAACAATTTAGAGCACTGAACTATGTAATTGTATACATTTTTACCTCTTACCAGGAGCTCCTTTTGTAACATATCTATATATGACATCTTTTCTACTCTTCCATTACTTAAATCACTAGCCATAAATGTCAATATTAATAGAATGACTCTTGGTTTCAATCTCCCTACCAAAAAAGGAATATTTCTATAGGTATTTTAATAGCTCCTAGCAAAAATAGATAATAATTTTCAGTTTAATTAATGCTTCTTAATTGAAACTATACATAGACTCTCTAAATGAATATACTCTTATCAGAAAATTATATAAGTATTACCATTCTAAGCAGAAGAGGTTACAATATTAATTTCCTTGGCTTGTTCACTTAATCGATAATACTTAAAACTATTACTTTATACACAATATTTTTTAAATTTCAATTTCGGAAATGTTACAGTGACGGACCATGATCAAAAAAGAATTCTTTGAAAATGTCCAAACAAGATACGAGTATTTTACATGAATGTCGATGTCGGTACACGGAGCTAGTTACGAGCTTCCTAGAACTAAGTAACCTAAGTAACTCAAAATTTAATGGCTAGATTGCGTTGCATCAAAAAGAGCCGTCATAACTATATGCCCAAAATAATTTTTAAGTATGAAGCAATTTCTGATTAGAAATTATTTTACTGAACATGGAACATATTACTATCATATCTATTTATCCACTTTAGGTGTGTGTGATCCTTTTGTTTTCTTGTGTTTTTCACTTTGAGAGAGTTATTTAGAGTAATTTGAATAAACTGACTTTACCAAGCTTTAGCTCCAGTTACAGATTTACTGCTACTACAATTAAGAATACTATTTAAAGTAAAGTTGGAAGCATCTATAGCTGTACCAAAATTATGTAGTATGTTTTTGTGAACTATACAACTTTGATTTGAATGGCTGAAGCACCAAACGTACTTAGGTGTCTGTTGCAGAATTTTCAATGCCTGCTAATTTAATTGGTCTTTAATTGGTTAGAAATGCCCACAGCTAATATAATTAACGTAGTTCCTTGTTCAATTAATAACAATACCTTCTAATTCGATCAACTTCATAATAACAGTTTTGGTAATCTTCATTAATATAACATACAAGTGTATGTTAATGAGGTGCTAAAATACTCGCATAATTTAACTATCTCAGTTCTCTAATAATACTAAATACGTTAAAAAAAATAGAAATATATGCGTAGGATAAGATTCCATATTTGCATATCTCATATGCATAATACATGTATTACGTCAACATTTTTAATATCCAAAAAAAGACGGCAAACGTTACGATTGTGAAACTATACCTCTTACCAAGTAAACAGATCGAATTGTCATCTTCGACCTCCAATCGTCCAGTATTCGAATCCATGATGCTCGTGGGCACCGTGGACTCCAAAAGACGCCTAAGTTCGACCCTGGAACCCACACCGTTCAAAACAGACAGCAGTGAGTCGTAACTTCCACACTTTGCGCCAGTATTTACGTCGTTCAGTATGTATCCGTACTCACCGCCAGTAACACCTGCTTTTTAAAATCGAAACTCGTACGACTCGCCTCTCTAAATGTAAATAAAGTGTCTCCGTGATCGCAATAATAATAAAGCACCGCGAGCATCGCGATTTAAACAACGCAGTGTGCAATTTCGTTTGTTTCTCGTGACGCTTGTTTGTTTTTGGCGATAAAGTTTGGTCATTAAAGTATGTAAAATTATTAAAAGGCTAAATCTTCCATTAGAGGAAAAATGTCGATATATCGCTTCGTTAAGGATTCTGACACTTCAGGACCTAGCAAAAGACTGTTCTTGCAAGGTACATCTTCTTCTTCTACTAGTGGGCGCCATCAAAGACCTTTAGGACCGCCAATAGTTACCGATTTATCAGATCCTAAAAATATCGAAAATCTTCAAGCCATATACAAGAAGCAAAAGCTCTCGACTGAAGTTTTAGGTAGTTCTATCGAGTCAACGAGGACTAGTAGAAATAATGAGGATGGTACTCACAGGATAACTACGAGGATTTATAGGAAAGTGACTACGCTTACAAGAGGCGAAGAGAAAAGTGTAACGGAAGATCTGACTCGGAGAGGAAACGAACGGAGCATAAAGTACAGAACGGAAACGGCTGACAGCAGTAAAGAATTGAAGCCGGTGAAAAGAGTTAAGGTTAGGCGATTTTGTCTGTTATTTTTTGACGACGTATAAGTTAAACTATCCTAATTATAACCAATTTGTAAAAGTATTACAAATATGCAAATATTATTTTATTGCCAACACTTACTGCATTTTATGAGTTTGTCAAGTTATGAATCAACACTTTAATGATTTATCCTACTGTACTATTGCATAAAACACAATCAAGTTTTTCCAATACGTTCAGTAAATATAATATTGAAAGCCAAATAATTTCGTGCCGGTACAGTCCCATTTCAATTATGCTAATAAACTGGAAAATAAGAATGCGTCTAATACTTTTATAGCCGGTTATGTGTAACGTGATTTTAAAATTTAATTATTCACATTAACACACTTCTAATTAAATAGTTAATCAATAGTTATTATTAATCTTATCTATTTCTAACTTATTGTTAGTTTAATTTGAGTTAAATTTTGAGTGTATCAGAACTGATCGACAATGATTACTACCGTGGAATTTGGTTTGTGAATAATCTATAATGATCTTACTATCTACGGATTATCTCTACAAATTCCTGAATTATAAGAAATTAATAAACGAGAGCGGCGTAATAGATATACAATATTTGTATGAATTTTTGAAGGAAGGGATATGAAACAGTTAACGACGAAAATGAACAAGGTAACCCTGAAATAAATGAGAAAATCATGGGCACTGATGAGGTAGGGAAAGTAATGGATAAAGTGATGACAAGAAAAACAAAGAAATATATACTTCATCAGTAACTGTAGACTCAATAATCAAAACATTCGTAATAGAAGAATGTAGAAATACGAAAGATATTGTAACAGGATTGCAAAGATAATAAAAAAATGGTCCTGATTTTCGCACTCCCTCAAAACATCCATTTTCAAATAATTTTCATATCAAATTGACATTTTTGAGCTCATTGAGCGGCTGTAACTCATAACATCATAGATTTTAATTTTGATCATCTAATGAAATGTAGCTAACGTAATAATATAATTGATAAAGTTAATTTTCTGTGTTGGGCTCAAATATAAAACTGAATGTACTCCAGCTTCATAAAGTTTCAGGAAAAATTGAATATGGTACACATGAGAATATGTTTTGACTGATAACGTTTTTTTCGATACTGATAGTACAGAGTTCATACAGCGATTTTGTATTTTACATTTGAAGCCTCTTGATACTACAACAATTTGCGTCTCTCTTGTCAGAATATCGTTGGGCATAAAATATACTTCATAACAAACAATTTAATAGTTTGCTCGCACATTTCACATTTGAAAAGTAGCAACATTTTTAATTTGATCAAAATTTCTATTGTCAATCAGTTAATAACTAAAAACTACCTGAAATTGCAAAAGAGCTATCGTCGATATATCGGCTGCCGGAACAAATAAATCCAATAACCACCGGATTAAAACTAAAGCGAACTCGAAAATAATCTGTAAATAAACTTTCTAAATTCGTTATAAACTCTAGAAACCTGATCCTATACAATAAAAAACTCTGCAAAATATTTTGGTTGCGTCATCAAAGAAGATATTTGACCATGCAAAACAGTTTTGGGATGCTCTAAGCAATTAAAAATAATTTTGTTCGTGTTTAGTAGAATTTTATTTTTAATTAAAATTCAAGTGGAAGGTCTTTCATTGTATGGTTCTTTTAACCAATACTGAAATTAATCACATTCATTAGAAAATCGTACATTTTCGTATTATACATATATATAATATTTAATATTGCGAGAAATATAGGTAATTATGTATCACAAATTATTGAGATGCTCAACTCAGCAAGCAAACAACTAAATACGTGCAAATTCGTTAGCTTCGTGCTTTCTAAAAGAACCACTTTTTAATTCGTGTTGCTTATACGAGGGAGCGTTTTTATATTCGCGGAATGAGCGGGTTGTAGGGGGGTGATTAGGCGCATTGGAGGGGTGGCCAGTGCAGCGACTCATAATTAGTATAAATACGAAGTTTCATTGTTATTAGGCAGTTAGTCTTTGAGCTATCGTCAACCAAGTAACATAATCAGGAGTGAAAAGTGAAATATGGAAAAAATCGAATATCGTGCCGTTATAAAGTTCCTTACCAGGCAAGGAAAATCAGTCGCGACCATAATGAATGCGATGTCATTGGTTTACGGCGACTCTTGTCCAGGAAAAACCATGGTGTACAAGTGGCACAGTTTATTTAAACAAGGAAGGGAATCCTTTGAAGACGACCCGAGGCCGGGCAGGAGCATTGAGGTGACCACGCCAGCACTTATCAAAAAAGTTGAAAAAATTGTACTCGAAGATGCTCGACTAGAGAAGAAACAATTCGCAGAAATGGTTGGGGTATCCGATACAACAATTTTTAAAATCCTACACGATCACCTCGGCATGTCTAAGGTCAGCGCAAGATGGGTGCTGAGAATGCTCACGCCGCCGCAAAAACAACAGCGCGTAGAGTGTTCGCGTGCATTTTTGGACCTCTGTAATGAAGACAAGGATGGTGTATTGAGTCGAATTGTTACTGGAGACGAAACTTGGGTTCATCATTATGAACCTGAGTCCAAACAAGACTCCATGCAGTGGCATAAAACGGGCACAGCACCTCCCAAGAAATTTAAAATGTCACAATCAGCTGGGAAACTCATGGCAACGGTATTTTGGGACTCGGAAGGAATATTGTTGATTGATTATAAAGATAAAGGTGTTTCTATAACCGGAGAATATTACGCTTCAATATTAGAGCGACTAAAAGAAGCCATTAAAGAGAAAAGACGGGGAAAATGACGAAAGGTGTGCTGCTTTTGCACGACAACGCGCGCGTCCACAAGAGCCGCGTTGCGTTAGCTGCCCTGCATAAGGTGGGCTTTGAAATTGTGAATCACCCACCCTACAGCCCAGACATGGCCCCGAGTGATTATTACCTGTTTCCGAAAATGAAAAAAGAGCTGCGGGGTAAAAAATTTACTGCCGATGATGAAGTCAAGGAGGCAGTTTTGACGTATTTTGCAGATAAAGAGAAATCATTTTTTTATGAGGGTATAAATAAATTAATTGAAAGATGTGAAAAATGTATCCGTCTTGCAGGTGAATATATTGAAAAAGAAAAATAATTTGGTTTTTTTATTTCCACCCCTTATCCCCCATTCCGCGAATATAAAATCGCTCCCTCGTACAATCGATAAAATAGACATGTGCTGCAATGTAGCCGCATTGGAATTCCTTTCTTAGAACGTCCTTTACTGCGCCAAATGAATTCACTACAGTTCATCGAATTCATATTATTCGAATATTGTCTCGATATTAAAACGCGTATGAATTACATAATCCACGTGTTTTCGCAAACAATCAGTATAGGCGATAACTTTTTGATGTTTTGAAAAATATTGAGATAGACTATTAAGTTAGCGATAAACAATACAAATTGACACTAGCGCCATCAACAAACTAAAAAGAAATTAACACCATAACTAAACTTCAAACAATTTAAATTATTTAAATTTAGAACAGAATGTTTTCCGAATTGCGATTTTTTATAAAATATACTTTTCAACAAATATAACTCCGCTTTTCCAAATGTTATTAATAATATCCTGTTGGTATCTGGAAACTATCAAGTAACTTACTCATGAACAGCAGAAAACAACACAGTGTAGCTATAAAAACATAATTTTAAATATGTTTTAGGAAACATTAAATACACCTCAAATACACAATATCAATTAATATATTGAAGCTCACCTTCCTGTAACAATACCTTTTTTTAGTTTCTTCTTCTTCACAAAGTAGAAGAATGCTACATTGTGAGAAGAATTGTTAAGGAGACAATAAAATAGACACTGTAGACGTAATACACTACATCTATACTTTAGTGTTTACTATTGATACAGAAAACAACATCACAATACTCAATTAAACTAAATTAGAAATATAAAAAATTAACACCATATAGAACAATATAAACATTAACTAAAAATAAAATCAAAACATTAAAATACAAATAAAATTAATGAGAAATTATTTGTCAAAAATACTACTTCGATTACAGAAAAATATAGCGGTATGTAAATGAAGTATGTGGAACAGGTACTAATCAAGTTCAATTCCCTCGATTTCTAAATTGTAGCCATCATTTAATCAGTTCAAGCTTTTTTTATATGCATATGTCACTATCAAGCATGCATTGCCACATCTTTTACAATTGACTGAACTACAACTGAAACTGCAGCAAAGCACCGACATTACGTCGGAATAAACACCCCTAGTTATATGGAACAATTGTTTGTTGTTAGTGCTAATAGTCTCGATTCTAGTAAGCGAATCAATGAGCGAACTAGAGACAAACAGCTCCTATCAGAGTTTCCTTGGAGACGTGATAGACACTTCACCGAAACGTGGATAATTCGACGTTTCGGTGAAGTGTTTATCACCGTCTTATCCAACAAACGATGAAAATAACCTAAACAACCTTTCAATCAAGAAAGAAGTTGACTATAACCTTATAGCAATATATGTATGTATGTGTGTACTATCTTAATTTTTCTAATTCTCTGTTTTCAGGGGGAGTTCTAGTACTTTGTATTACTTTTAATTCCCTACTTGAAACATGCATTATAATTTACATAAAACTTGTCGGTGTTACAGGAATATTTTGCAGTATTTTTAAATTGTAGATATGTAATCTGTTCGCAATTACTAGAAGTCATCTAATTTGGAAATGTTTTCACATTATATGCGATTCGTTCAAGCTTTAAAAGCTCATTCGATTGCGCCTTTAGATCTGGCAACTTAAAATTTGTATTAATTTCTTTCAAGATTCATATAATAATTTATCATAAATACAACATTCTTCTACAATTATACATATCATTGTTTACCCATCCATATAAGTATAATGTCAAGCATGGTACTTAACCTAGTTTTTAGTTTCTTTTTAACATTATTTCCAGTTTACGTCAGCAAACTCATGTTTCGGTACATACTTTACTATTATCCAATGTCTTTTATTTACATACATAGTTACGTTATGGGCTCATAGTTCGACATTGACCTACCTATTTAAGCTTTTATAACTATCACATTTCTTCGTCATAAAATTCCTTTTTCTCATTACCAGCTGTGCCAGTTATCGTAGTTGTATACTTTATCTACTCTAATTGCAAGAAGGAGCGCATCTTACTTCTTAATTGTTTGAAAGTAAGCAATTTCAATTTAATCGAGATCCACAAATGCCTGCAATCTTCGATGTAGTACGCCGGAATAGGTAAATTGTTTCTCCTCGTGTTTACCTTAAAGCAGTATACAGTTACATTGTAGTTCCATCACCGTATAAAGCATGCGATGTTATTATTGGAAATGAAATTTGATGTGTCATATTTAGTATTGTATAATTTTTAAATAGAATAATAAACTGTATTTATCTAAGAAATTATATAAAAATTTATCAGCACTACATAGGTACACCTAAATATATGCATATTCATAGTTTACTCGTATAGGTACTTTATGGTAACGTAACAACAGTCATATCATCAGTTAACATCGTATTTAAAATTCAAAGCACACATATCTGCATTCTAATTACAATTCCATAAAATTTCTTCGTTCATGGCCATTCGTGCATGGCTTGTGCTCTGAGAAACTGTAGAAAACTACAATGTTAAAACCTTCTCAAGGAAATAACGACGATAAGAATGTGTATTAACATTGGTTAATTATGCGTTTAACAACCTGACGAATAATAAAATAATTGACTTGGTAAGTTCAGCGCTCCTCTGCGAAAAGGATATCCACAAATTCATGTAGTAAATGCAAAATAGATTACCTACCTATAGTTAGTGCAACAATATCGTATGTTTTCAGGGATACGCGAGTAATTTGGTATGAATTTAAGTAGCTACAATATGCTGGTGTGATACCTTAATCCAGAATTATACATGTAAATACAAGAAGCTGCTAACAAACCGTAAATTCTTCAGTGATAAATTGTTGATAACTAGAAGAATTTGTCTTTAGAATTAATGAGACTCAACATTGTTCGACGTTGTAATGTGTGTAAATTTGACTTCTTATGAAGAACCTACTAGTACAAATAAGATCCAAGAGACCAACCAGGTGTGTATCCAACATCTGAAAGCTGCTAATGCAGTTATTTCTACAATAAATAGTAACTTAACAGAATTCGAGCAAATAATTGCGAACAAGTTGATTGTTGACCCTCTCTGCAATGCCAATGGTTGTGTTCCAGCATGAAAAATATATACGACTTAGGTACTTCCTGTGATTTCAGCAAGGCTTTGAGTATTGGTCATCGGATGTCGTGCGATGGACAAGTTTTATTATTTTTCACTTCCAATAAGTTGAAACTCTTCGAGCATCTTATTAGAATATCATGTTTCAAAAGTACTTTGTTGTAGGGTATTCCATTTCTCGTTACATTTTTACACATTGCATCTGACAGCTTACGAATACCAACACACCAATTCTGATTTTGATTTTTAAATCCTCAATTGTTGTTGGATTGTGGAACGTAGACCTTAGACTCCGCATAATTCCGGAAGAAGAAGTTACATTGCTCAAATCACAAGATCGTGGTGAATAATTCACAGAGCCATTTCGTGAATCACCAACATCACCAAATTCATCTTGCAGTAAAACAATGATATCGTCGGTAATATGGTACATAGTGCCGTCTTATTGGAACCACACTATTCCTGCAAATTATTTACATCAACAATCAGACAGAAATCCATTTGCGATAACACGCTGTTCTTGGGCAGTTTTGAGGAAATACGCTCCGATGATACCATCAGTCTCAATGCCACTTCGAAACTTTTCTTGGATGCAAGGATATTTCTTTATATTCGTGAGGATTCTCCCCGTTCCAAGTTCTGTAGATTTGCTTGTTGGTACATAGCCCTTTAGCTAAAACTGCGCCTCATCGCTGAGCATTGCAATACTGTTCAAAAATGTATCGGCAGACAGCCGACTTCCGTGACTTCCTTTGTCAATAGTTAGATAGACTGCTGATATATTTATAGAGGGATCATTGTCAACATTGTTTCGGTCTAGGGGTCATTATCAGTTTGCAACACCCAATTAATCGGCATATGATCATTTGCAAAGAAGAATAGGATGTCGTTCAGTACCTTCATATACACATATTCATTCATTCATAATGCTATATACATATACACATTTCTGGAGGTATTTTTCATGGACGCATTGTTAAACGTAGGATTTACCACCTGAGACAAATCTGTTAAACTTCGATTCATCTGTAAAAATCGACAGTTTACGGTGTCGATGAGCTTTTGCAAATCATAAACGTATCTTCCGCTTATGTTTAGATATTAGAAGCTCGGACACTAATCTGGTTACCATCTCAACCGACTTTATTTGAAATCTGCCCACTTCGTTTATGACGTCTGCCTTCTAAGATTTTTACAATATCCGTTAATTTTGTTTTATTTATCGCATACAGTTTTTGAAATATGTATTCAATCGTAGTGCGATAACCATAACCTCAATTGATAATTTAATTTATACCCTCTACTAACGAATGATGTTCTTCCCTTCACTTATTTTCATAGACTGATTTGAATATTTTGTATACTTACATATTCTAAGGATACACACCGCGTGTGTATTATTGTATAAAATTGTTATTGGTCACCAACTCAAATATAATTTGTTGTGTTATTCTGTTCGAAAAAAATAGACCGATCTAAGTAGCTGGCCGTCACTGGATATATTATTGATGTAAATATTATCTCGACAATATGAAAGATCAACGACACCTTATATTGTGCTAAACACTGTCACAGTGTCTTCTAGTGCCATTATTGATTACTAAAAGATAATTAATAGTCAATACAGCAGTAATACGGAGAAAATAGCATCGTTAATAGATAACTGATTATAAAGCGTTCCATTAACGCTTACAGCTAAGCGCATACGTTATCCGTTGATTGTGATATGTAACTTATATGTTTATGGCTTATTGTTCATGAGATTTTTACGTATAACTTGCTTCAAGTGTATAATATTGGCGATGCCGAGGAAGTGATTTAAATGAGAGTATATCGTATACATTGTATATCGATATGAACATGCATTTTTTACTTTTACCTACATGCATGGCTGGCGTTAGAAAAGTTGTCTTTGTTATTGGAATGTAACAATATAGTCTATATATAACATCTATGGAATTCAAATTCTTAGGACTTTTATTTTATTAGTTGATATAATTAGAAAATAATTTGCAAAAAAGAATTTAAAAGCCTTGAGAAATTAAAATGTGTGATTCAATTAGCTGATATGTAATTTTATACAATATATATTAATAGTCCGTGGAGAAATTGCATATTCATAAAAATACAAATTCAATTACTGGAATTGTACTAAATAAAATAAAAATAGTAAGTACTAAACTTTTTTTTTATGTATTTGCGATAAATAATTTTTATTGCCGTTTAATTTTACATAAGTACACATTTAACACTGAAATAAATTTATTAAGTCTTACATAACACAATTCATTTTTCCATTTTTTTAATATACATTTGTTGCATCAAAACTAATGCTCAACAATTCAATTAAAAAAAAAATAATAATAGAAAGCAGCGTTACTAAATTATAGGTTTGTTTGTAAGCGAGATGATCCATACAGAAAGCAGATCATTTCCTGCCTGCACAATGCTACTTCTACCCATACCAGTTTAAAATTAGCAATGGTCTTTGTTGTGTCAGAATATCAGTACCAATTTCGTTCATATACAATGTATACGTATAGTGCTTTCACATTTGCTTAAGAGATGTTTTATAGTTAGTTACATTACGCATACGCGATCCTAAAATAGCTGCGAGACCGTTAAACTTCTCTTCAGCGGAAATTATTTGTAAAGAATCTGCATATTATAGTTTTCTTCGTTGTATATGTAAATGTGGTTATATGTGATGCGAATAATTAAACATGAAATTTGTAACTTTGATTGAGACAATTATAATCAATATCAACAATAAAATTGTGTATATTTTTGTATTAACCTGAAATATTTATATTAAACTAAAAGTGCAACAAATAGAAACATTATTGCTAATAATATTGAGAAACAAAAAAGGAAACGTTCCTTTGCTTCAGAAAAAAGGATATGTGATTCTGATAGTATTTTTGCTTCTGAATTCAAAAATGAGACCGGGTTTTCCTCATCATGCAGAGTTTCTGATAGATAGGCATTTATAATTTCAAACATTTCAATACTTTATACATTGTCGAACAGACAATATTTCTGTTATATTTCATCCGTCGAGCTCTTGCTGGTCCAACAATGATTTACCTTGATACCTGTTTTCCATAGCAAAAATTTCCTAATGAAAGTTTTCTCCGTATTAACCGTGTTAACAAATTCTAGGAAGAAATGTAGGTGTGAGTGTTGAAAAAGTCGTTTTAAGAACAACAATTTTTACAAGAAGTTATAAAAATGCTTATGCTTGCGAGGCTGCTCTCTGCAGTGAATTCAACAGTCGCTCGAATTTTTCACCGTGTGATGCTATTTGTGAAAATATTCCTTTTTTAATTTTTGCATTACTAATTTTAGGAAGCTTGCGTTTTGAGCACATAAAACCAGGAGTATTATTCATGGCTTTGATGAAATTCCTTATTAATCCTAATTTAGTATGTAACAGAGATAGATAAATGTTTCAAATTACGCAATGCGTCATATTTCTGCCTAGGAATAAATGATTCTCATTTCAGCTATTCTACCGGGTGTCAACGAGGTCATGTATCAGTCCGCCATTTATTTATTAGTTAAAATAAAACTTTGAAATTCGGACCGTATATATGAGTGATTGGTGGGCTTCTTCAGGTGCACTCGGTTTTTCTATAGCACTTCCTGTTAAACCGGAAGTGACGTTAATTTTGAATTTTTAAATACAACATGTATTATTTCTGTTCATATTCTGTTTCTTCTAAAAATTTGCCATCTAGTGCAGGTCAACTTTTGACATTTCTGTCAAAGATGGCGGTATCTGTTAAATTTATCCATTAAAGTGAAACTGCTTCGCAACAATTGTCGAAATGTAACAACCATCAAAGTTAGCTTTGAAAACAATTAAGAAACCTATTTTTCAAATACTTTGCAAATGCAGAGTTTTTAAGCAAACTTTAGAACAATCAATAAATAAGCGCCATTACCATTTGATCTAAAATTGGGTTTCATCATGTTTGTAATGATTTAGGAGTAGTAATTATAGTCCATAGTGCGTTCAAGTTCACCAAACACACGAGAATTCACAAAAACATTGGAATATATTAGAGATATTAGAGAGAAATGGGTAGATAGTCGCAGTGGTTAGGCGGCTGGCTATTGTTGTGGCAGGACGATAGGAGCCGGGTTTCGATTCTCTGGTGGGACAGTGACACTTTTTCAGAGGGTTGAAATCCGGATCGACTTACCATTCGTTGGTGGGAGCAAAGTGATTAACAACGCGGTATTATAAATGGCGATATGGTGCTGTCACAAAGCCATTTCAACACAATTTACACACAAAAATCTACATCGCGAGAGTTGCAGTGATAGCTAGACAAGTACATAAAACAGATGATATTGATGAAGCAAAATATGTAGGTATAAGTACTAGAAGAAAATTTGCCTTTAAATTAGATGTATTTGCAAGACACAATTGAACAATTTGCAAAGTGGTTGGTTTAAAAGAGTTAGGCTTATCTACTCAATCATGTAAAGTCAACTTTATGGAGTAGTACGCAAGTTGTAATTGGCACAGTTTAGCACTCTTCTAATCTTTTTTCGGAAAATTATTATTAACATCACTTCAAGGTTCAATGGATTCTGTCATTTATTTAGCTACTTCTTTAATTCTAGCCAAGCAGTAAATAACTGGGCCATCTATTTTTTGTTAATTGCTGCCTGTTGATAGTTGTTTCTGACAAGTTTTACATTTCTAATAATCCCAGACCTTCTTCCATTGCTGATAACTACTTACTCTTAAGATGTCGCTCTCCTCTACGGCTTAAATACACTTCAAAGCTATTTACTTTTTAGAACATACATTTGCAATTTATTTCCGTGGATTTTTTTTAATAGGTATACAAACTATTGTTTTAATGTACTTTATATTTTTAGCTCTTTTAATGATTTCTTTATCTACGTCATCAGCATATGCTGCAAAGTGATGCCTGTGATAATACATACATATGTACACCCACTCATATCAATCTTATTACCTCGAAATATTATGGTGATGTAAACTCTGCTATAATTTTTGGTTTCTAGATATTTTCTGAAATTTTTCAAAAACTCCATTTCTTTGAAGCGATGGTAAAATTGTTCTCTACCCAATTTTCATTGCAAGTGACGTACTTTATAACACAACAAGCTAATGCAATTTATATTAATTCTTTAATAGGTATTGAACAATACGTTTAATCGATAAACATGACTAAAGGTGTACCTTCGCAGACAGTTTTTTTATTCTATCATATATGGACAGGTGCCTCTCACTGATGCAGAACCTATTGTTTCACGTTTACGGTACATAAATGGAAGGAGGAAGTAGGAAATTAAAAGCGCTACATTCTTTTTCGATTAATATTGCACTTCAAAATAGTTGTTGTTCAATTTTTTCAATATGTTATATTATAAAAATTAAACCCACAATATTTATTAACTGATTACAGATAATTATCACCTGTATATACATAATGTTTAGCAGCATTTAAGAAATCACAGCAACCTACATTTACACCGATGTACTAAGAATCTATTTGAAAAGAAATTCATGCCTCTCACAGTAATTTGTTTCGCAATAACGCTTACCTATTATGCACTATGTATAGTACCGTGTCATATTTACGTATATTATTTTCTATTTAGTATCGGAGTAGGTTCGACAACCTTTAACATTTCTGATCGTTTCATTTCTTTCAGATATCCGATATCGTAGTGGGACAAGAACCGAACGTAACCGCAAAAGATTATCTGCTGCGTTGGGCGAAAAGAACCACGAACAAGTACCCAGGTGTTAGAGTTGCCGATTTCACGAGCTCCTGGAAGGATGGGCTGGCGTTCAGTGCCATCATTCACAGGAACAGGCCGGACCTGCTGGACTGGCGACAGACGAGGACCCAACATGCTCGTGAACGAATGGAGACGGCGTTCTACCTTGCCGAAAGAGAATACGGGGTCACCAGATTGCTTGATCCTGAAGGTATTATTGTTATAATTTCTATTTTACATTATCCATAAAATTCAAGTTTGAATAATGGAATTCCACTGGATTATTATAATTATAGAGGTAGTCATAACCTAGTTTATCATTTTCATTGTACAAATCTATCTCACTTCACGGAATCTTCAACTGACGTATTTTAGATAAAATTTCCACATTCGAATGTACATGAAAGAAACCAGCGAATTAATTAGTAGGCTGCTACATTGTTGACGAATTCTATTTTGAACGTGTAAGGTAATAACAACTATTGTCGAGTACAGGTCATGGCTGTACCCACACGCTCATGATGTCATGGCTTATTATAGACTGATCTACCGATTACCTCGATTTACTACATGTACAGAATGCCTAAATAGAGAAAACATTACAACTTATATTGGATATAAATCATTGTGGACACGTGAAATTGTTCATATGTTTATATTATAGCATGAAATCAATGTAATTGATATAAATTTGAGCTTATAAAGTATAAATCATTGAAATATTAAGATCATCATGAATTGTTTTTTATAATTATTTTTCCTCATATTTTCTTTGCATTTCATTAGAATGTGGCCTAATATATTAGAGTTTATTTGTAACAGTGCAGTAGCTCTCTTAAATCAAAAATGGAATCGTAGATATTGAACTGAAGAATGTGTTCCCATAACATTCATCCAACATTAGAAAATTGGCGTATACGTAAGAATTATCGGTAACCGTCTTCTGGAACCTGAGAACCTCATACGTTTTGATGAAACCTCATATGCGGCTATGAGGTTAATGCTTATTTATCAATGGATATGACATAACTCTAAATTCTCTCTTTCTAAAGTTTTATTCAATTTAGCAAGTAAATTTTAATACTGAAAATTATATCTTTGTTGCCCATAATATCAAAAGTCTTGGAATATCATGAAGACAATTGTCGATTCTGTAGAAGAACAAGCTCAACACGTCTACACATTCGAAAGATCTTCTTTAACAACAGCAGTCGGCCTCGTCGACAACATTCTAAATGCTAGGGCGATGATCAGAGTGCTACATTAGTATTATACGACCTTAGTAGGGCTTTTGCCACTGTACCTCATGAGTCATTGTTGCCCATGCTGAATTTATGTGACATCAGAGGCACTCCTTGGATATACATGCAATGGTACTATGCAATAATATTTGCTTGGCTATGAGACCCAAGACGTATTACAAGTATCAGTGGGTTTCATTATGCTCATCATATTATACTAGAATCATTTACTAGATAATTTAGTCGTTAATAACATCAACATATGCCGACAATACATCACTTTTGGTAATACACAATGAGAACCAAATACAGTAAAAGGACAAAGCAGCGATAGATACATTGCAAAACTTAACTATTGCACGTTTGTTTGTGTTAATGTATTCTGGTGCACTGTCTCTTTTTTTTATCTTTTAATCTCATATCATACCTTTATGCTTAATAAACGAACTCGTCTTGTATGAGGTCTGTTTATATACTATTGTATATTTTTTGACAACCATATAAAATTGAAAATAGAAGATAGTACCACTACTAAATAAAGAGCTACATTCTAACATTGCATTTACTTTAGCACTCAAATTTTGGTGACTAAACCTGTCTGTTGTGGTATCCTGTCGTTTTAGAATCGTTTGTTACAGTTCATTTCGTTGTACACCACCTGGAAACGAATTTGTAAGCTACCTACTAAGGTATTTAAACACGTTCTCAATTTGTCGTTTAACATCTTCAAGCAATTATCTAAGATTACGTTGCGATAATTGCTGCAATTACTATCCTTAGTCTTTAGAAACCTATATAACAGGAAATTAATTTCCTATTTCTGAGTAAATTATTGAACCACTTTCCGCATGTTACCAAATTAACTATGTCTCTTAAATTTAGTGTAATTGCGTCTTTCCTTTTTTAAGTTTTGCTTATTTTAATATAAACGTAAATTTCATTACCAGATGTAAATTATTTTCGTTTTGATTGAAATTCATAAAAGGATTTTATCTCATCCAAATCCGTAAGGTAAAAACAATTATCATATCCGCTCGTTATATATACACACAGAGAAAAATGTTCTTGAATTAAGAAAATATACTGTTTTACCCAAATATTTTTAATGCTAGAATATTTCTGTTTTGATTCAAACACATTTTCTTGGAATAAGTAAATGCGTTTAATACAATCTAGACTATATTTGTTGTAAAATACGTATTTGATCTGAATAACTTCCCTATTTGTGAAATAGCTGAATTGCAAATTGTGTATATGAAGCGTTTATACGTGCATTTTTATCTGCGTGCACGATTTTGCAAGAATTAGATACGTATAAGTTTTTTTTTAGTTAAGGCGTGGACATTTGCAGTAATGAAAGTACATATTTAATAATGCATTATGTGAAGTATATTTTAGCTTCATGGGAATTGGAGGAATAATTTCGCCCAAACGTTGTACTTGAAGTAAATCCATTGGCTAAACTTCCGAATGTCGACCACTGAATTGGCAATTTATAAGCAATTTAACGGAAAGTACAGGTTTTACGAAGTCCAAAACAGACACCCGTTTCTTGCGGAGATCAGTCTAAGATACCTAAAAATCGTTCTAAAAAGTGTTATTCCTAGGTTATGTTTCGCTAGTGTTTTGACATTTTTGCGAGGATTTTCACATTAGCGAAACATAACCTAGAAATAATAACACTTTTTCGAACGATTTTTAGGGATCTTACACTAATCTCCGCAAGAAAAGGGGGGCCGTTTTGGACTCAGTAAAACCTGTACTTTCCGTTAATTTGCCTATAAATTGTCAATTCAGTGGTCGACATACGGAAGTCTTACAAATACATTATATTCTTACATTAAAACAATGTTGTTTTGCGTCAAAACAATTTTCTTAGAAAATAATATTCTTGTGATAACACAATATAGTTTTGCGGATATACAATTACGGGATTGTTTTGAACTGAAACAGTCTGTTTTAACTCAGGATAATATTTCTCTGCGTGTATAGAGTGGGCAAATTTCATTCAAGGTTTCATAGTGAATCTTGATAACTGCAAGAATTTGAGAAATATAGCCATTATTCGTTTATTTAATAGAAATAAAGAATAATTTCAAAATTCGAATTATGACTTTCTCTTTACCTGGAACTCATAGCCGGCTGTGATTTATGAATGACAATTTTTGACTTTCTATTTCAATAGTATTAAAAAATTCCAATTTTCATGTCTATTGCGTAATAGGCGAATGACATCAGATTTATAAAGTAATCTGAAAATAGTTGCATCAGATAAGTGCGTCAGTAAGATTTTAACATAGTCAGCCATAAAACTGTAGAGAAGTTAAGTGTATACTGTTCAATCGTATGCACAATCTGCATCGTGTTAGTACTGCCTCACAAGGTTGCCTAACCATGTTCGGCGTCATTCCATTCACTGCTTCTTCAACTGCTTGACGTACTTTGTCCACATTTTCATAAGATCTCGAATACACCTTGTTTTTCAGATAGCCCCATACAAAAAAATTAAGAGGTGTGAGGTCCGGAGACTTAGCAGGCCATCCTATTGGTCCTCGGTTAGCAATGCAATTATTGTAATATTGATTATTTAAATAATTCGTAACCAAAAAGGAATTGTGTGGAGGCGCTCCATCTTGCTGAAAATACATATTTTGCAACGTGGCAAGTGGAAGTTGTTCAATTCGTTCAGCAACATGTGTGCGCAAAAGTTCTAAATACCTTTCAGAATTCAAATTCTCATCGAAAAAAAATGGACCGATAACATGGGTATCAATAACTCCGATCCAGACAATAAATCCCCATCTGATTTGCTGTCTAATGCCACGAACGAGGTGTGGATTTTCATCGGACCAAAAGATAGTATTTTTACGATTAAACATTCCAAAGTTAGTAAATCGACTCGCAATTTTCGCAAAGAAGTTTGGATTTTCATTATGTTTTTCGATGAACCAATGACAGAATTGTGCTCTCCGTATTTCGTCACCATTTTGAAGCCCTTGACTGGCTTTTTCACGATAAGGTTTGAATTTGGCACGCTTTAAAATTGTACCAGCTGTTGACCTAGCGACGCCAAGTGTATTTTCAATTACCCGTAAAGACCTACTGAGATTTTCAACTACTGCTTGTTGTTTTGCCTTCTTTTGGGTTTGACAAAACTTCCATCAAATTATCACGCAATCGGCGAAAAATGCTTTTTTCTGGCTGTCGCCTTTCAAGGTATCTATCGAAATACATTTCTGCAGCCAATTCATCATTTCTTCCACACAAAATAAAACACTCCAGCATTTGATATTTGTCACTATTTGTAAAATGATTCATCTTAGGTTTGCACAGTACAGATACTTCTAACAATACAATGAGATTAACAATAAGATTACTGACATTTCAGAATAAACTTCACAGGTTTTAGAGTTGTTTAATACAAATGTCACATTTATTTAACGGGTCGATGGCCGCAGTGGTTAGGCGGCTGACTATTGTTGTGAGAGGACGATAGGTGCCGGGGTTCAATTCTCTGGAGGGACGGTGACATGTTTTCAGAGAGTTTAATCCCGGATCGACTTGCCATTCGCTGTTGGGAGCAAAGTGATTAACAGCGCGGCATCATAAAAGGCGATATGATGCTGTCACAAAGCCATTTAAACACAACTTACACACACCAAACTACACCGCAAGAGTTGTAGTGATGGCCAGACAAGTAATACAGCTTACGGAGTCACTGCAACTAAGCACCCACCACACATTAAAAAAAAAATAAATAAAAAAAAAAAAAATTATCATGGCGTAATATGTTAAAGTCTTACTTTCTCTATTTTTCATGTTTTTACTATCTTGAACATAAACATGTTATATATCATTGAATAGCATTTTTTTGAAGATATTAAAAATGTCAAAATCCAATATGGCTGCCATAAGAAAAACAAAAGTTGATTATTGTCGCGCAAAATCTAGTAGACCTAGATTTTTTTTTGAAATCATTTTTAAAATCCTCATGAGTTGTTATCCCTATCCTGCGACTTTTGTAAATTTATCTCTTTTAGAAAACAAAATACGGAAGACTTGCATTTTTTTCTTTTTCACCCTGTATCTGCCTAATGAAACAAACGCAATACGCAACTTTTCTCTCATCTAACCGACGTTGTATCTCCAACGGTTTCCAATATCCCCATGTACTGCATTTTAAACTGGACACCCTGTATATACGATCGATTTAATAATGAAGCACTTTAAGGTAATCGCTCTATTTTGTCAGTTTAATTAACATTTCAGTACTTGGATTTTATTTGTCAAAATTGAAGGAAATTAACTGCTGTTACAGTGTTTGGCCAACGAGCGATTGAGAATTACGGCCAATGATTAAAGCACATTTATTTATGTGTACATTGAGCTTATGATTTATTTAAAAATTTCATTGAAAGCCAAAAATTAGTATCCTTAGCTTCCTCAGAATACACATAATACTGCTCAACCTCGAATCCGGAGTATTGAGATATTCGCACCCTTTCAATTTATATTCTACTCTTAGTTCCAACATTTTGCAATTATTAGCACTGTTTATGATAATATCATCTATAATGTGTGTGTTGAATACTAATTATTTACACAAATCCACGATACTGTTGCTTTAGAACTGTTTCACAATTGGAGAGGAGCTTCATGGTTACCTGTCCATCACTATAGTTGCATCGTCCACATACAACGCCAAACTGCCAGCAATGTTAATCGTAGATCATTAATAAACAACACAAGTAGCAATGGCACTAAAACAGAACCCCCACAGTGTTGTTCTCTACTCTTCTAATCAATGTACCATGTTGATCCAATATGTTCGATTTGAATAAATTGCTTATGCTTAAGCGAATTCCGTAATAATTTAATTTATTCAATAAGATGATCATGATTGATCATTTTTGACACCGAAGTGTATTAGACAGAAAAATATAACATCTCGTTCGCATATATTTGTGAAGTTTACTTGTGTAGTCGAAGCCCCCGGTGGTCGCAACGGTTTGCGGTAGAGCCGCGATAGCCCTACATGGTGGTTCGACTCCACTTCGGGACGGCATATTTTTATATAAAAATATGTTTAAATAATTGGCGTTTGGGAAAAATTGCATTATTGTATGATTGATCATGTTAAAAGCTCACGATAAATCTCAGGCAATACATGATACTTTTTATTTATTTATAGTAGTTATTAATAGTGTTGGTTAATGCTATCGTTATAGATTCTCCAGACAAAAAACCAGGATGTAATTAAGTCAAATTTAGTTTAGTGATCAATTAGCAGATATCTCGATGTTTTAAAAAATCTACTTTACAAATACAATGAATATTTTTATGGTACATATGTACATGCGTATGAAAAATTGATTAAATGTGCAATTATCTTTAATTAAAAAGTTGTTCACTAATCTACTTTGGATGTTCTAAGAATTACAATAGCCTCTACAATAGAAAGTATTTTGCTTTGCCGTACCTTTGAACAATTGGGCAAAATACCGCAAACCAATTCTAGAATGGCATTGTATGCATCCATCCCGCATTTGCATACGGGTACAAATCAAATTGACTTTAATGAGCTGTCTGAACTAAAATATTAACTGTTTTATTGCCCATATTCTATAAATCAAACCAGTGACGTATTTGAAGTATTCTCTATTTGAAAAAAATAGAATCAAATAGTACAGACAATATATAATGCATACACAATGTGGTTGTGATTTTTTAAGGTATTGCTATTTGAGAATTACTTTTACCGTTTTACATTTACTCTATATAGAATTAGAAATTTAATGGTTCTTTTAGTAAAGTCAATAACATTACTCATTTGGAAACTTTTAATATCATGTTGCTGCTTTCATTAGCATTTTCACTCGTCTCGAACATTACAGTTTTATCCCTATTAATTAACAAATAAATCATAACGTTTAAGGTAACGTATATTTAGCTACAGTGAAACTAATAATTTGCGATACTTTCATTAAAATTAAAAAACCTACAATATCTTTTTTGTTATGTGCATACAGCAGAAATTAATTTATATTATTATTGCAAAAATGCAATTCAAAAAAAAACAACGAAAACATAAATCCATGTTACTAAGCTTATTACATGTTTAAACCAAAGAGAAAGTAAAAAGAATTCCTTCGATATACGTATAAGTGACAGTGTTGATATTTTTAAAAGTGAAACTTGTATTAATATTATTTTTATTTGGCTGATTTTGTTTGATATTTGTGTAGAAGAATATATGTATAGTATATATTTGGATAGGTATACAGATACATAATTTATAACTATTAAAAATGTCCTCATTGGACAGCGACCCTTTGAATGAATCGCTGTATACGTATAACATATATATTAACATTAGGAACAGATTTTGCGAAGATACCAAACAAACTATGAAGAGTTATTGATGTGATTTAAATTAGATAAAAAGAGGTAAAACATTTCAATGCGATGGTTATTTTCAGTTTTTTTTTTCCAGCGAATTTCATTGCAGTTTAGATCCTTGTTAACTGTGACGCATATATGTACAGTTTCATAGTCTTTTTGGAATTTATTATATTTGAACAAGCTAAAAATGGAGTTTGACCATTTTATTATTTATTTACTATAGATATATTCCATTATTTTAGAAGTTTAGCAGTACAGAAATAAAGGTGTGCTTCGACGTTGTGTTAAGTTAAAGTTTGATTCTGTAGATGATCGTGACAAAGCTGATGTGCCCTCTAGAATCTTAGAAAGAATCATTTTGTATAGATAAACAAATTTACTTTCCATTCAAAATATAATTAAAACGGGCATTGGATCATCCACATAGAAGTAGCACGCAGAAAAATATAAGATTCCATAATGTCTAAGAAAAAATAGGAAATTAATTGTATCCTCTTGAAATAATATAAACGATATAGGTAGTTCCAGAATCTTAGGCTTGTGAATACAAAATGCAATAATTCGACTTTGACAACACCGTACATCTACCTCGTATCACCATCTCTGTCATTCTGACGCATACATGTTTTTCAGCGTTGCATGTAATGCTATTTACCCTCCAACCTGTATATCAACGCATAGTGCATAGTTTGCAGGTATGTACAAAAGTTTCCTGCTTTGTTAGTTCATAATTTTATTTAACAGTCCAACATCCAAAGACAGGTTCTTGTAAGCAAAAAAGTTTTATTTTATTTTATTTCTTAGACACAAATTATTCTACCTTTGCAGAAAATGTGTTATATGACCGAAAAAGTAATTCAAAAAAGAAAATGTTAATCATCCTTAATAACGAGATGCCTAAAAAGAATGGGTACGCCCTACATGTCAAAATGATTAACTCTTGACAAGGTTCACCTTAAATAGAAAAGGTAGTTCTCACCACGTTCTTCAACAGTGAATGAATTTTGCATGTTGAGTTCATGCCCCCGATGATAACCGTTTATGATGATGCCAAAAGTTGAATCCTTTTTGCATTGTTGTGACAAGTAAACAGGGACCGTGGAAAGTTCAGCAAAGGCATTGTTTTCATGTATAACAATGTAAACCTCATACAAGACAGCAACAACAGTTGAACAGGTGAAACTAATGGATGATTCCATAACAATAAATTTCTGTCGCACGGGTATTACGCATTTAATTACACGTTCAATCTACATAGAAAATACAACGAAGTATCGATGTAATATTTTATTAGTGGAAATATACAGTTTAATACAAAAAAACTTTAACTGTAAAATTTTCTGTGGCAGTTACAACATTCTAAAAGTTACATATGTATACGTATACAGTAAATTACTGCCTTTCAAAATAGTTTCATGTCCTGATAAAAGCGTCATTTTCATTTGTGATAATAACAATAACAGTATCTTTCATCTATACCCTGGTAGCATTCATGCCAATTTTCAGCGTCGTCTTCTCTGGTAAAATATGGTATAGTATCATCTACAATGATTGAGAATTAACTCATGGTTGTTCCTATAACCATGAGTTTTGATTTAGCATCAGAGTGGTCCCATTAACTAACTTTAAGGTCTCTACACTTTACATACACACTTGAATGCTTGTTTGTCTAGTCGATTCGAAAATGAGATAGACAGTGTTAAATGTTGTCGCTTATCTAAAAGAAAGACAAAAGGAACGGAAATATCAATCGATTCATTCAATAAATTGGCATTTCTTTCTTAATTTAAAACACCGGCAATCTTAGATACTAATATTTTCAAGATTATAATGAAAACATTATGCCATGTTTACCAAAAAATCACACTGAAATTGCTTTTTTTCTTGCAGATGTTGATACACAGGAACCCGATGAGAAATCTCTCATCACCTATATATCTTCACTTCACGAGGTCTTTCCGGAACCCAACCCAATTCATCCGTTATACGATCCAGCTTCACAACAGAAGGTCCAGGAATATAGAGAAATTGCATCCTCTTTGCTCCTTTGGATGAGAGAAAAACAAAGTTTAATGCAGGTAAGTTTAAAATTTAAAATGTTGAAAAGAACTCCCAAACTATTTAATGTTTCTTAAATCAACAGGACAGATCATTCCCTCCAACTTTAATAGAAATGAAAAAACTAGCCATAGAATCTTCAAGATTCCGTACAGAAGAAATACCACCCAGACATAGAGACAAACAACATTTGAATCAATTGTTCAGGGATTTGGATAAATACTTCAAGGCGATAGGAGAAGTCGAAATAGAACAAGAACTGCACATTGAAAAAATTGAAAAACATTGGAGCAGATTAATGGTCGCATATCAAGAAAGAGACAAACATATTATGGAAGAAATGAAGAGGTTGGAGAAATTGCAGAGATTAGCCGAAAAAGTTCATAGGTTAGTAAAATGCAATCATTTCGTACGATTTTCGTTAAATACACATTAAATTTTACAGAGAAATCAAACATACAGACTCAGGATTGGATAACATTGAACAAAGGATAGAAGAAGAGAGTCGTAGGATAGAAAGGATTCATCCGTTGGAGGCTAAGAAAATAGCCGATCACATAGATTCCGATCTAGCTAACGTGGAACAAAACATCAATTCATTATTTACAGACGTTCACACATTGATTAATAGCAGATATCCTCAATCTGGCGATTTAGAAAAACGCGTCAAAAAGTTACATGAGAGGTGGGTCGAAATGAAGAAACTACTTTTACATAAAATAGCACAACCGTTGGCAAATCTACGATTCCCAGTTGAGGAAAAGACCGTTACCAAACATTTGCGCACCGTACAGGAAGTTAGGAATGTAGATACAAACCCTCATTTCAGGACGCTACAAGAAAGTATCGAATGGTGCAAAAATAAATTGGTATGTATAGACTTTATTTTATTGTTTAATCCGGATATATTTTAATGCACTGCTTTTATTTGTTTATAACAGAAACAACTTCAATCAGCAGATTATGGTACTGACTTAGCTTCAGTACAAACTGAACTTGATATTCATCAAAGAGAACACAAACAAATCGATCAATACCATTCAAAAGTTGATACTTGCGTTAGAGCTAAACAATACTTTAGTGGAGAAGAATTATCTTTGTACACTCAACACCTCAGTACATTACAAAAGGTGTACACAGAGTTACTGACATTCTCCAATAGCAGAATGAGTGATTTAGATACTTTACTTGATTTTATTCAATCAGCCACAAACGAATTGCAATATTTGAATGAAAAGGAGGAAATAGAAGTAACAAGAGATTGGTCCGATACTAACATGAACCTACAAGCCGTCGAAAAATATTATGAGGTAAGTTGGCTTTATAGTGATTATCATTAACCACTTACGTACATCTTTTATTAATTTAAAAGTGCTTATACGTTCATGACATTTAATTTTTTTTATTTTCTGACGCAGCAAAAATATGGATCTGGTTATGAGGTAAAATAATAATTGCGATATAAAATATCACTACTGTATAATCCTTACATTTGCACCTTGTTCGATATCTTAACTAATAGTGGTATCCGTTGTATCTCCACAAGCGTGCAACGTATTATTTTTCTTGGAAATTATATACTGGGTGTTTCGCCCGTAATCGGACTGTCTTTTATTTCTAAAGTGTACATGGTTTAAAAATTGTTTTAAAAGGACATTGTGTGAATCAATAGTGACTACAATTTCAAAATATATATATATTTTAAAAAGTATTGCATCTCAAAGTTATGTTTTTTCTTGTAAGTTGTAATTTTGATTTTACGCAAATAATAAGAGCAGTTTTCATAAACGTTCGCTAAACGTAACTACTACAGTTGATGTTACGATTGTTTAATTTTAATCGAGTATTGTTTACTTTTGACGAATTTACAGAATATTATGTTCTTTTATGTTATTTTAAATTTAGATACCTTCTTTTATATTTTTTCTATTATTGCCGAGTGTGTCGTTGGAGCTTATTTATCATTGGAGCTTTATTTTTGATGGATGTTTAAACCGACGATAACTGAAGTCATTTTGGAATGTAGGTAATTTTGTATTTACTAAATAGCGTTTGATAACGCAATCTATGGTTTCCTCTACATCATTTATCGCCTAGAATTTGGCAAAGCTTTGCGGTTTCAATATGACGACGCACCTGGTCATTATTCATGGATCGTGAGAAATTATCTAAATAGGTAATTTTGAGCAAAATAGGTAGGAAAAAGTGGTTTTTCTGAGTGGCCTGTCGGATGCCCTGATATATAAAAGTCCTCCCACGGCTGCATATGATATGAAACTATGAATTTAATTTGATTACACCAACTGCATATATGGCAAAACGTTCGGAGATTGTGATATTGAGCTGTAGTTTACATATTCTAGTAAATGCCATAATTTCAGCAATTACTTCAGCACTTCAGTCAATCTTTCCTGTTCCTCTTTGTTGATGTATGATTTTATTTATTTATACATGGTTATAATTTTTGTTTTGTTGAAAGAGTAGTTCTTATGAAAACAATATGTCAAAAGCATTCTGCGGTTTACGTAAATGATTTTAGAAAATTTCTGTAAATTTGAAAAGAAATTGTATATTATATCAAACATTCAACTATAGAGAAAAATAAATAATATACAAGGAGTTCTATTTAAAATAAGAAAAACAAGAGCACCGAGTCCAATTATCAATTGCGTAATTATTCCACTACTTCAGATCACAATTTTGTACCGAAATTAAACTACGAGGGCGGGTCAATATGTCCGTGACTGAAACACAGGTTTTTGAATAAAAGTCATTTTATTTTTCAATATAGTCTCCTGTGAGCTCCATACACTTTGCCAACGTTTCTCCAATTTTTTTATCTCTTCCAAAAATCCGGAGAATAGGGTGGATGAGGGAGCAATTCATGGATTTTTGCCATGGAAACTGCACATGTGTAGACCCTTGTCTGGTGGAAAAGAACTTTTCTTGACCAAATGCGGTCGTTTTTTTTTAATCCTCATTAAATTTACCCAATAAGTTGGCATAATATTCGCCATTAATTGTTTTACCATTTTGAAGGTAGTCAATGTGCATTATACCGCGTGCATCCCAAAATACGGTCGTCAAGACTTTATTGGGTGACAAATCCACCTTGGCCTTGTTTGGCGCCGAATCTCCCCTAGAAACCCACTGTTTTGACTGCTGTTTTGTCTCTGGTGTGTTGTAATGGATTCACGTTTCGTCCACGGTTACGAAACGGCGCAAAAACTCGTCCATATATATCGCACTTTCAATTTTTTTAATTGTTTCGGGTGTAGAGACCTCAATTGGGCGTCCAGAACGTTCGGCATCTTCCATGCTTGTACGGCCACAACTAAATTCAATAAACCACTTTTTTATCATTGAAATTGATGGTGCAGAGTTTCCATAATACTTATCAAGCTTAGTCTTGGTTTGAGTGATGGTTTTTTTTCGCAAAAAGTAATGCTTAATGAACACACGGAATTCACTTTTTCCAATTTGTCCTCAAATCACGCGGTAGTCTACTATCAATGGCCGTAAAACAAACTTAATGACGCAGCTTGTTCAAATTTTAACAGGAATCAACTGACAGATGTCTGTTGACAGGAGCAATGTTGCCTTTTCAGTTAAGAGGCGGGAAATTCAAAAAATCACGGACATATTGACTCACCCTCATACCTTTCAACAATATCATATTTGTTGAAAATCGACATACCACAAGACTACAATAGTTAGGTATATTCTTATTTTTAACGTAGAATTCAAAAATATAACTCAACATACGGTGTTCCACAAGAAAAAAACATAGCTCTTTTTCTTTTTTGAGACGTCCTGTATATTAAAAATATTTTAAATGGTAGCTATTAGTGTGCCACACAATATTGCTAGAAGTCATCTTTTTAAATGTATCGCTTAGATTGAAGAGATAGTTCTGTTACCGGTAAAACACTTTGCATACAAATTAAATGGCCAATTACAAATCCGTACAAATCTGTTTTTCTCACACACATATTCTTTATGGCAAACTTGTGGAGTGACAATGTGTATCTTGTTGGATTTTATTATTTGTCTATTATCCTGATCGATATACCATTCGCTGTTGCGTGATAAGTGATTAACAGTGCAGCATTATAAAGCGCGAGATAGTGCTGCACATATTTACACGCACAGGAATAGTACAACAAGAATTGCATGCTAGTCAGACAACCAATACAGTTTAAGGAGCCTTGCAACTAGCATTCGCTACAAGACTAAAAAAGACAAATTTCATACTTTAAGAATGAAATATTAACAAGAAATGAAATTATAAGAAAATTTATTGTAAAATCATTAGATCGCAGTAAGTAGAACTTAGTTATTTACTATACAAGTATTATATTTATTTGTTTTTATTAGCATGTGTCGTACAATCCTTTTTCTACAAATATAATTTTTATTTCAAAATTTTAATAAAAACATTGAATATTGACAATAGGTTGATAAAAATCTGGCGGTTTATGACAGGCCAAAAGAAACAATTCATTTGTCACTTGTCAAACGTGTTTTGTCGTACTATAATGAATTTGGAAAGAATAGATTTCGATGACATGGTTTTACCAATATGTTGAATATGAAAGTTAGTAAAGTGCTGCAGTCATCTGTCGTTTTAATTTACAACAAAATTACTATCTCAATAATTGTATTTCGCGGTAAAATGGTGCTTCTACACAAGTCGTCATGGCATATAGGCCATTCCATGACTCACACTTCTAGAGTTGTAGTTTCGTTTACATTTTTACTACTACGTCAAAAATGCGTCTCCAAAAATCAGTTAAACAATGTATTTAAATCATAAAATAGACCCTTAAATTAAAACGGACAATTCTTCTATATCTTTGTGCTAATAATGCTGGTTTATAAGCCACTTATTTTTAGCAACTGAATTTTAGTTTCTGATGTCTGCATTAAACTCCACTCAAATTAGTTACTAAGTACCCTCTATGAGTTACAGAATAAACCTGAATTTGAACTTACTTGATCGGGCGACCATCTGCCTAGACTCTGTTTCTTTATCTCACATTCAAATCATGGCACATGCTAATTTATCATATGACATATTTTTTTATGTATTGTTAAATTGGCGTCACTGCACACTCTAGGAGTATGACTGACAGAACTGAAAATCGGGAACAGAATGATCAAAGCAACCACCTGACTTGTACGCTCTTAGGTGTGTAATCTGTGGTTGAGTTGAAAACGAGAATAAATGTTGAAATAAACTTTTCTTTTTGCTAAATCAACTTGACTCAAAAGTAGAAATCAGATTTCATTGACCCAAAAGTTGAATTCAATATCAGTAAGGTTCAAATACAGATTGATCTATTATCGGTATGGCTTATACGTTAGAACGGTATTGTTATAATTTTTTTTTTAATGTGTGGTGGGTGCTTAGATGCAGTGACTCCGTAAGCTGTATTACTTGTCTGGCTATCACTGCAACTCTTGCGGTGTAGTTTGGTGTGTGTAAGTTATGTTCAAAAATAATAATAAACTAGATATAAGTTTTAGAAACACTAAATATATTTTTTAATTATATTTTTTTGTGATGAGTGCAACTTCAGCAGCTTCCTAAGCTGTATTGCTTGTCAAAACTACCACGCCAGGTCTTGCAGTATAGGTTGTATATGTAAATGTGTTTCTACAGCTTTGTTACAACATTACCCCTCTACGTAAAATGTTGTGTTGTTAATTATGTCCCAACAACGAATGATGATTCAACCGGAGTATCGATCTAACGAGACGTGCTTGAAGAATATAAAGTCGTATCGATGCTTTTAATGATATAATATATTTTTATTTCAACAAAAAAGGAAATTTTCGGTTTTAAACGTTTATTTAGTCAACAAACCATTCGACGTAGAAGATACGATTAAAACAGTTTAAACATTTTAAATTTAATCTAAATCGGTTATATGCTTACTGTTTAAAGCGCGCTACCTTGCACATTATACTTTATATCTTTTTCTCAAACATTGCTGCAATAGTATTAAATAAATATTTCACAGAATCATTTAATTTAAAAAGTAGTTACTTTTATTATGTAATTTATGTTGATGTATTTTGATGATAATTATTGTCGTATTTATTGTGTTCCACTATTTTCAGCAACTCATGAGCGAGTTAGAAAAGCGAGAAATACAATTCGGAGCAGTTCAAGATCGTGGGGAATCCCTAGTATTACAAAATCATCCAGCCAGTAAAGCGATTGAAGCTCATCTTGCCGCAATGCAAGCCCAATGGGCGTGGTTATTACAACTGACGCATTGCTTAGAAGAACATCTGAAACACGCCCACAACTACCAATCGTTTTACCGAGATGTCACTACTGCAGAACAATGGCTGAAAGAGTAAGTTTTATTAGTTTAAAATAATAATTGTTTTTTTATGTGTGGTGGGTGCTTAGTAATAATGACTGTATTACTGATTATTAACTTTGATTTGTAGGAAAGACGAAATTATGAATACAGAATACAGCCAGGGTGATTTCTCTTTGGATAGAGGAGAAGTATTATTACAAGGCATGCAACAACTCAGAGATGAATTAAACCAATTTGGAGATCAAATTCACAATTTGGCGATGCGAGCACAAGAAGTTGTTCCGTTGAAATTACGCAGGCAACCTGTTACTAAGCCGCTAAGCGTTGTGGCTATTTGCAATTATAAGAAGAATAATGTAAGTGTTGCTTAATATGTTTTAAATTTGAGCAGTGATCTAACTTATCGTTTGCTTTTTAACAGTTTGTGATCAAAAAAGAAAAAGAATGCACTTTAACCGATAATTCCGGGCGCGTAAGATGGCGGGTGCATCATAAGGGAGTCGAAGAACAAGTGCCTGGAGTTTGCTTCGTCATTCCACCACCAGATAAAGAAGCAATAGATGCTACAGAGAGGCTTCGAAGACAATACGACAGATCTTTGTTGTTGTGGCAAAAGAAACAGCTACGTATGCGACAAAATATGATATTCGTGACAATTAAAGTGGTGAAAGGTTGGGATCTCCCACAGGTACGATGAATTTAGAATAGTGTTTGAAATCACACTATCTATTATCTCTTTTAGTTCATTGCAATTGGAGCTGATCAACGTAATGCTATAAGAACAGCTTTAAACGAAGACGCTGACAAATTGTTTGCTGAAGGAGACCCTTCAGATCCACAGTTACGAAGATTAAGGCGAGAAATGGATGAAGTCAATAGATTATTCGATGAATTTGAAAAAAGAGCGCGCGCTGAAGGTAAGTGATGAATGAAGCGACATATGAGTTAATCTAATTGATAAATGGATATTAATTATATTAATTTACTTTTACAATATTTTAGAGGAAAGCAAAAACAAAACCAGGATTTTCAACAATCAAATATCTGAACTTCAACGCGTCCTTGACGAGGCAGAAAGAGTTATCAATCAGAGGGTATTATCACCACTTCCAAGAGATATCGACACCTTAGAACACTTGACCAGGGAGCACAAAGAATTTGAATCACGTCTTCAAAACTTGGAACCTGAAATTGAACAAGTTAAGGATACATTCCGTAGTATTACCTTAAAAACTCCGCAGCACAAAAAAGATCTAGAGAAAGTTTTGGGCAAATGGAATTACATTTGGAACACCAGCAAATTATACATGGAACGATTAAAATGCGTGGAAATTGTCCTAAGTGGAATGGAAGAAGCTTCACAATGCATTTCCGAATTCGAGAGTAAATTAGCATTCGCTGAGGAGTTACCATCTAGCGAGAAAGCTCTCGAAGCAGTGCATGAAGATCTACTTAAATTACAATCGGCGGTCGGACAACAACAGATCGCAATGGACCAATTAAATGATGATTTCGATAATGCTAGGCGGTTAACGGAGAAATCACGACCTAACCAACACGGAACGCATTCTGATGTTGAAAGATTAGATAAAGAAATCCAAAAATTGAATAATAGATGGACCAATGTTTGTGCTCAACTAGCTGATAGGATGAGAGGTTGCGAGCAGGCGTATGCTTTATTAAAGAACTATAACAAAGCAAAGGAAATTGAGGACGATTGGATGGACGGTCAATATGGCAAATTGGAAATTTTGCCGCCAATTAAGGAGCGTGCTAAAGATCATTTAGAAGCAACAAGAGTAAGTGTCTTTGATATCTATTTCAAGTAGGTAAGATTTTTTAACATCGATATCGGTAAGATCGATAATATGTCCTCAGTACATCTTAGTATGGCTTTAGGCTTATAAATTTATTTAAATGAAAATACTACTAATCTTTTACATACTAAATTTAAAATAAGCAGCTGTCTTGAAACTTTTGTCCACAAATATCCCTAAGGTACTCTTGTATTACAATACTTTTTTTGATGATGAGGATTTGTTAGAATTTAAACATTTGCACTCATGTAAAATATATTTCATATACATACACTCGTTAATCGGTACATTAATTCAACAAATAATTTTCAGAACCTTTTGAATAATGCAATTGAAAGAACGCCGGCAATCGAAAGAGTTAACCAGAATGGAGGCCGCTTCATCAGAGAAGGAAAGGTAATATCACTATTTCTGAATCCTGTTTCATTTAAAATCAACACAGATAAGTATTTAATATATAAGATTAGGTTATTTTGTTTGAATGATCTGTATGAATGCGAAATTCGACATTTCATTGATAAATATCTATCATCTTAATTTGTCCAAAAGTCATTTCATTCTTTTAAGAGGAACCATCCTTTTCCTGTAGTTATTGTACTGGTAATACCACTAAACTGCAAAAGTTTATTTTCCGCGTTAATTAAACTATACTAAAACTATAATTTTTGGCAGTATTGGTGATTGGGAAGTCTATATCACTTTCTTCCTTCTTTTCTTTTGTTTCTTAGAGTAGTGTCTCCAAATTCTTCCAAAATATTGCACTCTGCTTTTTTTCTGTAAGCACTGAAATTCATTCTCTCAATGGTGGTTTGCCTAATCTTTTACGCGTATTCTTTCTAAGACCCATCCTGTACAGTTTTTTTTTAGAATTATTTCAATATTTTGGAAGAGATTTATTATGATGTTATTTTAACATTATTGAGTTTAATGTTACATTTCATTCACTCATTCTTAGTAGATTTCATTTCAGTATTTTAATAAGCGGAAAACAGTTAATATTGAATTATATTTTCCGTTTAATACTTACGCGAATTAGCACGCAATGCATTATTGAACCGGATTTAAATGTTTGAAACTTACCCGGCACACTGACAGAACTAACAACTGACCCGTAACATTCTAACCCTTAACACTAGATATGGAGCAAGGGACTGCAACGGTTCAGGGAGTCATTACTGGAAGCTCAGCCGTCTTTAGACGCCAGTATGGCCTTCAGAGATCGTCCAGCCGGCCAGTCAGGTGCTGACGTTGTCTCCAACGATTTGGATGAGTTCAATGCACGGTATGAAAATCTACTACAGTTGCTGTACGGTAGACTCAAAGAAATTCAAATTCGTAGCCCTGGGGATATTCTGGCATCGGTAAGTCTAAGTAATTTCCGTTTTTAATTTTTATATGGTATAGCTATTTTTAAGTGAAAAAGTATAGTATTTGGAGGCACAACAATTGGATGATGCAATTTTTATAAGCGATGACTTTGCAAAAGTAGAAATGCAAATTAAACTATCTTTGGATTGTTCAAGTCAGTTGTTTTTGTTTCTTGCATTGAATTATATGTCGAATACAATTAGAATAATCTAACAATGCCATTAAGGCAATACATAATAGTGTGTATTTTTAAAATAATGACCTCAAAGCGTTATGTACAATTAAATAGCACTACTGTTGTTGATATCTGGACTTCAACGCAGTGACAAGTGTTAAAATGTATGTAAAATATGTAGTAGTATATACAGTGCGGTTCTAAAGTGTCTTCGCTCCCTGCTAACTTTTGATCGGTGTAATAGAGAGGTTTCAGTTTTGGGTCATTAATATGAAATATTATGTACTGCATTCTTAAAGTAAAATTTCTATTTAGTTTCAAAGATTGACGACAGAGGGCGATATAGTATCAAAATTTTAAATGGAATGAGGGGTCGAGTGATACGACATTTTAAAGGGCTTACTGACTATGGTATCATACCAAAATTTCATAACATTTTATTCACTCATATGAACATAGTAATAGAACAAAGTTTTATTTTATTATACATTTTATGTTTTGTGCAGTCAACTCCTTAACATAAATTCAAAAAATCTTAGGTGGTTATGAATTCTGAACGTGTGTCTCTTATTAGGCCTATACTTACCGTATAAATGTCATAAAATTGAATTTTATTGAAACAATTTTAGTGCCGTAATCAACAATAATAAGAGTTAACTTACTTTGATCAAAAACTATGTAAATATATATACGTTCAAAGAATAGTTTTTTAAGTGAAGTATAGATGTCGCCGACAGTAGAACGTTACGTTAAGGATGCATATGACTAGACAAATATTGGCTGTCGATTGTGGATGTCAATTAATTTAAAATTGCCGAGACATCTGACAGGTGTCATAGAAGCAATAATTTGTCTGGTCCGCTTCTAGTTTACGAACGTCCCTTGCCCCTCTACTTTAAAACTCTCACCGTTCTGAATATACTGTGGCGCGTTCTCTGTTTCAGTAATGGAACTAACACATCTTTGACCATATTAATACTAGTATTATATTTGCTTTGATGCATTAAAATTGTGTATAATTATGTAATAAGAACTTCAAATTCCTTCGAATTGAAGGAGATTCGTTTCCTGGCGAAGTAAAACTATCTCTAAACGCTACTAATGAAATTATTGCGTAAAATTTGTCCAGATATAGTATCGTATATTCAATTTTTAATTGGTTAAATAGATTTAAGAAATTGCAGACATGTATTAAGGCATATGATACTTAAAAATTATCAGTGTTCAGTCAGCTTTTCGGTAGACTACCAATGAGTGACCGGTGATTTGTTATCGTATGCATCATCTGCCACATGATTCGATAGGTTGTTATAGGTTAAGAAACCAGTAAGTATTCACCGATGGCTAGCCGTATTTTAAATTCGGTGATAAAAATGGCGACCAGTTGAACTAACCGGTAAGTAACGACCGTAAGTAACCGAAGACATTCAGCATGCTATTTAACTCATCGATACCTACCGGCAACCATACCTACGCCGCTCTCTAAATTTGAATTTTATGGGTCAGTGCTGCCCTCTAACAATGGGGCGAGTTTATGATTGAAAATTTGTAGTATATTAGTTTGTAGCTCGACTAAAAGGCGGGAATATTAAATCAACTAAAATGTTTCCTCTACCGAATTTTGTACATTTTCAAATGAGAAATATGCCATTAAAACATATAAAAAAATTCATTGGAAATATGTATACTGTAAAAACGGTTATATATTTGAACAAATTTTTAATATATTCCAACGATATATTTTCTACCATTTGAAATGTATAAAATTCAGTAACGTAAACTCACAAGAAAAATCTGCTTATAAAATCACATGTTAGATAATTAAAGCTGGTTTTAATATAATGACAAAAAGTTAAGAGAGGTTACAATACCATGGTTTCATTTCTGCAAGATTTATTGTACATATATTACACAACTCGTGCATACAAGAATTATTTTATATTAATTATTTTAGTGATTTAACATATTTATTATATGCCATTATTAATATCATGTCCTTTGCTTTTTAGACAAGTAATACGCCTGTTAAAACTTGCCGTTAAATGTGTTGCACGTTGCACCCCAAAAGATATTGTTAACCTTATTAAACAGGACACATCACGTTAAGATTAATTCATTTCTTTACATTCTTATATACAATTTTTGATATTTTAGTCCATAAACACATATCGAAGGCTATAATATTCATTTAAATATTTTGAAATGCTGCATACCGTTTTATTAGCCACTGTTATAAAACTGTTTGACAACTTCTTTCGGTAAACCTGCACTTTAAGGACTATTTTTAGGCAAAATCTAAGCATTCATTCGTTACTATGGAAACTTATATTGATGCTCTTACAGCGTTGCCATATATGACATTATTTTTAAAAGTGGAATTTGAACGTTATAAGAATACACTATCATAATTCTGTGGGGTATGACAATATTCATAATAATATTATAATAATATTGATTAACTATAGCAGGCTAGTAATTGTATTACTTACATGTTGTTAAACTGTGTTGTATTTTCTTGTTTATATGTCAATAAATACATATTATTATTATTATTAATGTCAATATTATTATATTGTAAATATTAACGAAAGTAGTGGGGAAACTAATAAGAGGAGATAAGAGTGGGTACCCCTCTTGAAAGGATATAAGTAAACGTTTACGTTTCGCACTATACTAAATTCACTTTAGACATACCCATAGGGGTTATGGGTTATATGGCAACACTGATTAGTTTTTGTTGACGTTTCTATAGTAACGACGACATTTATGCGTGCCTATGATTGGTGCATAAAATAGTCCTTAAAGTGCAGGTTTACCCTGCTTTCACACCTTATACACTTATATTAAACTATAACTATTGAATTGTTCGCAATTAAAAATAATCAAAATAGTACGAAAATAATAATAACATACCTAACCTAAATAGCAAACTATTCCAATTCCAATTTTATTCTTCAAGGGTTCCATCTACCGTGATAAATATCAACTATTCTGCCTCCCTAAAATATAGAGAGCTGCACTAGTTCCATTTTAAATCTTGGCGGTTAGTGCCAATGGTATGCCGGTAACTTACCAATGTGCTAACTGAACATGGCCATTCTTGTTGTATATGTATCCTGCTATTATATACTTTTCCATTTTGAGATAACCACTAAAAATTTGATATTGTAATAAAATGTTTACCTTATACACAACTGCACTGAACATCTGTTAGAAATTCTTAGCACATACATTTTGAATTGGTCTAGTCATGTCTAGTTTTAACTTAACCGATGTTTCAATTTCCATCGTTATTTCATACAAAACCAGTAATGGTTGGCGGCTGTCATTTTCGGTTGCATAAACATTAGTGGCCTTCTAAACAAAATGTACGCAGGTATTCGATGTGCCAAGATTCCGAATATTTATTGTGTAAAACTAATTTTCTTGCGAATTGCAAACGCGATTGTTATGAATACTCGATAATCTTATCCCTAAATGATCTAAACTCACTACCCTAAAGATGTATTATTCTAAATAATAATAATGAACTTTATTTTTCTTTTTATATACAACATAATAATTAGTAAGTGCAACCGAGAGAAAAACAAAAATGATTACTTAAAAATTATTGCTTAAGCTAACTTAAATTTAATTCTGTGATATTCAGAAAAACAACAAAATAGTAGAAATGAACACAAAAAAGCAATCAAAATATACAGGGTGTCCCAGCTGACGCGGTTTCTTTGCTAATTTGTTTATTTTACAGTATAGAGAAAACAGTTTCAAATAAAAGTTGTCTCTATTTAAACGTCCCTATTTAAACGCTGTCCCAATTATAGAAAAAGCGTATGTAACTTTATTATTTTAAATGGATCACCCTATATATCATATTTTTTTTAGATTCTACATGATATTTTAAGTAACTTTTATTAAGACCTTCCTCGACCTATCTGCTTTTGTTTTCGAGAAAATTAATATTTTATCAAAAATTTTGCAATTGCAGCGTTGTCGTTAATGAGCAGTAGGATCAAAACTAAAAAACGTAGAAAATTTTGGTTTGCGCAAGTTGATACGTCTTGAATTGCTTTACTATTTCCAAAATTAACATATACGGATCCTTTTGTTCACATACAGTTACTGGCGCCAAGATTTGGAAACATTTAAATGCCAATAACTCTGTTTTTTTTTAATGGAGCACTTGATATATGTTTCCAGGCTTGGATGTAAAATTAAATTCTCTTTCTTTTTATATAAATATGTACTCATTTATCTTCAACCGTTTTAGAGAAAAATGTATATTTCTTCTGCTACTGTCGAAAAAACCACTTCAGTTTGCGCGAAATAGGCTACGTAACAATAGTAAAATTAGGTAGTAAAATTTCCTCTACAACTAAAAAATTCATTTTGAAAGGTCAATTTCTTACGAATTTATTGCATTTTTATATAATACGAATAATGCAGGTGCTTATTTCATGTACCTATATGTATTTGTCATTCTTTCAACAACAAATTACAACACGAGTCTGCATAATTATTTTTTTCCAGTAACTAGAATGGAATAATATAATCGTTTACAATTTAAAACTTCAACTTTTTCATCTACATCCATGACCTTGGCATTATTATGTTCTACGTTAGATCATAACTTCGCCAGATATTACCTTATCGCTTAAATTACTAGAGACCGACGAGATCGCATGTCATTAATCCTAAGTTTTAATTCAGAACTATTAAACACTCTAATTAATTAAGTTTTTCTCGGTTATTATGATATAAATTTAAATTACCAAATAAAATAATTGGTTATGCCTCTAGCAGAAAAAGTGAAAGTATGCTAAGCTGGTCTTTGTATTTAAAAGAGTTGTTTTAATACTTGCACTGGTCGTTCTAAATAAATCCTTTTAAATTCAACCAATCATTAAGATGATTTATATTTATGGTGTTTTCGTAATGATACAGGTGTTACATAACTAAGATATAGAAGAAAAAAGAAGGAAACATTCAATATAACAGGTCTTAAATGGACATAAAAAGTGACGACGATATTTAGGTATTCGTCTCGAACAAGACAGATATTCCTATTTATAGTGCCATTATGTCACCTTATTGCGTCTGTTGAACAATTCAACGAATTTAAAAATGACCATTAAACACTTAATGAAGATTGCGGTCATTTATTTATTGCAGCTATGTATTCAAAGCATGCATGTATGACCGTCCTGAATTTGCCGCTTTTGTTCTGCATTTTTAATATCTCAAAGCCGGGTTAAGGTAGTTCGTTCGTATAATTTACGACTATAGTCGTTAATATTAAATACTTACCAGTTTTTTTGTTTATTTGACACCGTTTAACGGAGTGCTTTTAGTTTAGGATTGTATTCCTGAATTAATTTTTGTTTATGTAAATTTCGTAAATATGTCAATGTTGGAAGCAATTAAAAAGAAGAAAGGGGTAAGTGGTAGTAGGAAGTTAATTTAATTTATAAAATAAATATGTTTGCATCGAGCAAACTTTGTTAAGAAAACCGGATATGCGGTCTGTATTGTTGACAAAAACTCTTTGTCTAAATTGTCAAGCTTTCGTCTTTTTATTTAAAACTTCTTCAGCGGGAAAAACGTAAATATTAAAATAAGAAAGCTCAACTAGATAGACAGTAAACATATTAACATTAAATTTAAAATTAATTAACTGTCCACTTCTTGCACATAGAGGTGAGTTTACTTTATATACTTCTGTCTATATATATGCACAACAATTCTAATTATATCTTTATATAGGATGGCATCTCTGTTCCATTCTCTTTATCATACATCTGGTTCTCGTGCACCTTAAACAAAATACTAATTTGATTGATAGGTGTTAAAAAGCGTTTGTGTATTTTTTATGAAAACAAAAGGTTACTTTCAAATCATCGATCAAAAGCACTGTATATCTATGAGATTTTTTATGTAATTAGAAATTAGAAAATTCGAAACAGTTTTTTTTGCAGTCAAATTACTAAATATTTGGTTTTTATTTATTTATAATCAAAAAGGCTTTTCCTAAGTTGTCCAAAAACATAATGAAAATATGATGATTTCAATTTCATTTAGGTAATGATGAATTTGTGTATCGGTCAAGGTCGAGCATTGTCATAAATAAGCATGAAGTTACGACATGTTGTTCCAATATGCTTGTAATGTATCGGTCGATAATTATTGTGTGTGTGTGCGCGCTCCCTTTATCTCCACTAACGCCTTACGAGCTTCCAAGTTTATATCACCCCATACCACGAAAGTCTACGGCAACTCTTTCACCAGCTCATCACCATGCGCTTTAGCAACTATCGGTTGGATTTGGCTATATTTATCTCCAACTTTAATCTTGATACTCACTGCATACTCAATGTCGGTGCCCTCAATATTCCTTGGTCATAGGGCGACTTTTCAAGCACTTAAATCATACTCCCGAAATAGTCTTGGAACGATTGTTTCATTTCCCGATACTCTTCGTATTTGTTCCCATGCATTTCTGGCACTAGCAGCAGTAAATTATCTGTTTCTTAAAACATTTACAGGTTTTCCTGCTTGGACCAACTCCTATCTTGTAACTTTCAGTTTCATAAACACGTTTTACAGTTCTGTGTATGCTACATCCAGTAACATCAAGATACAGATCCACGTAGTATTGATCTGTACTTACATTTGTACATATTTTTGCATTTTTACTTTTTCCATTTCATCCTTATTTTTTCATTCTATCAGCACCGCCCGAGTAATTTAGTATGTATGTTTTATAATTTAATGTTAAATCGACATATTGTTTAATGGAGTAGAATATTGGCTGAAACGTATCCAAACGAAAACTACTCTATTATCCTTAATATAAGTGGATGGGTAAAATATTCAGGCTTCGAAGAAAAATACAGCAGACAGAATTTTTAAGAATGTAATATCTAAAAATGAAGATCCATTTCCGCTTGAAAAAGTTTAACCTTTATTTGTTCTGGAGCATGATTTCTACTTACCAAGTAAATGGATATAATTACAAAAAAAATATTTCATTGCTGCTTCATAAAAGTACGATAACTGTTGCCCGCCACATTCTGCAACATAACGTTAATTTTTGCAATATCTTAAGCTCGTGTTAACTATAAAAGTAAACTTCCTATAACATATTACGTGTACATATATTTACATATGTATGTGTACATCTTTATAAAAAGTGTAATTGCGTAAGTTGAATGAATCACACTAACAATCAACACAAAATAACATTTTCAATTTGATATTTTTTATTTATTACATAATAATGTATAGTTGCGAAAAAAGATTTAATATCGGTCTTGTTTTATATCGAAATGTACTTGTGTCACAAAGAGATATGTAGATATTATAAAGTTTATTTTTGTATAGACACCAGCAATAATTGACTCAACGTTTGGTAGGTAAATAGTATCTGAATCATTGTATTAGTGTATTAGCATTTTTTGGGCTACTGTTTCCACAACCATCTATTAATTTTTTTAGTTTTTATCGCGGTTTATTAGTGGTAAACTTTTATGTTTACAGGAAACATTAACGAAATCATTCTAACCGTGTAATTTCGAATTCAAGGTGCAATACAAAGATAATTTGGTTCGTATAAATTGTTCTATTTTATCTGTATTTGCTTCCATTTCTTTTTTTTTGTTCATAATTAAATTTCCCTATTGAATGTCTACTAAATGACGGCACCTGCCTATATTTATCTCATTTCGGTAAAAATCCATGGAGCTTTGCATTCCCTAGTAAAATGATGGCTATTGAAATAATTTCAATTAAGGAAAGAGTCGTGGAAATTTTAGATTACATTTAAAAATGTTGGAAAATTATATTTTTGGTATCGTATACAACACAAATATTAAAAATGTAATTTCTATCACAACGTTTGTTAATGGTACCTACAAGAGTAAAAATGATTGTTAAATTCGATTCTATAGATAGTGACAGGGTGTAAGTATTTGCCACGTGTTTGTTATGAAGGTTTGAACTAACTCAGTGGTGGAGCATAAGGATGTAAAAGCATCAGTCATACATATGAAAAACATAACTTCATTCAATTATTGAACTTGCCATCTTTGTACTCCATCAACCCTGTTAGTGAAATATTGTTGAAGATATTGGTAGGTTTGTCGAGCAGTATGAGCTGGAGCATTATCATGTGACAATATTCCAATTGCCTATTGTGATCTCATGGGAATAATTTATTGCTGTAGAAGCCTTGTATAGAACGCCAATGCCATCAAATGTAAAGAAAATTGATTAAAAATCATTTTGAAGCTTCCGTTATATCTACACCTTCGTTCCAATAACAAGAATATTATATAAAATGAGTTTGACATTTAGGACGTATTAACTAGCTGCAACTAATAATAATTATACAGGGTGTTAAGAAAAAACACTTTACAACACTTTGCTGGGCGATAGTGGGCAATGAACAATAGAACAATGAATATACAACTACACGATAAATCAGATATTGATGTCGGTCATTTGGTACCTATATTTTGTCTATTATCATATAAGGTACAATGGTTTTATTGTTTCTTGGTGGCACTAGAAGTTTTCAAAAATGATTAATACGAAAAATTGAATCAAAAGTTTTTTTTGAAGCAGCCTTATACTAATAATTGTTTAGTCGTGTTTATTTGGGACTGACTTTAATCTTATGTTACTCCAACAACACTTTGTTCTTTTACATCTAAAGATTTATCATTTATTTTGGAAAAGTATCTACTATGTAACAAATACCATTGATACATATTCGTCGGTTGGTTAATTTATTACAAATAATATTCAGACAGTTAATCTGTATGATTTAAACTTGGTTGTAATCATACATTGGTTATAGTCTGTCTATTTATGTTACTGTTATTAAGTTTGTATTACTACGAAATGCAATATAATACATCTAAACTTTATTTTTAGTACATCGCACATATCTAATAACGGTAATATATTTAGAACAACTACAAAAGTTATGATTAATCGTATAGTTTCTTTGTTGTTTAGGTTTTCGAATTTTAAACTACTATTGCTATAAATTTATACAATTAGTAAAAATAATCTTCTGTTTCGTCATTCATTCATGATATTATGATCCAACAGCTGTATGTCAGCAAATTTATTAGCGAAAGTTATGTATGGTACTTGCATACAAATGCTACGTAACATACTTTCGTAAAACGACCAACAAATCGACAATTCTCGCGGAGTTCCTATTGATAATTCGATCTAAATTTAGCTCTTAGTCATTATTGTTCCTTTTATTGTTAAATGATACTCATAATAATGTCAATCATTATAAAATGTTACTTATATATACGTATATATGAACATATGTTGCTGCTATATGCTAATATAGAAAAATTAAGATTGTAAGGTGATTGATATCGCTATTACTGCTATACAATTTATCGCTAATCGTTTAATGTATCTGCAAAACATACGTTGCACTTTATTCTGTCATTCACCTACACATATACTTGAAACGACACCTACACACCTTTAATTTGATATGTTACGTAGATTAGGATTTTACGTACAACGTGTACAATAAGATTATTGAAATTTATAGTCTAATCACCAATATTTGTACTATTGTAATATTTTTATCCCAATTTAAACATTTACATCCCAATTGATTTCTACTGTATAGAAATGTTGTAAGAGGTTGTATGTAAATAATCTAATCTACAAAATGATTAAATTTTATTTACATATGTATATACAAACTATACATACTGGTCCTGATGTTTTAATTGGAAACGAAATACTTATCTCGTATTTAATAGTTTTATCTTTGGGCACATTTAAATTATTTCTATAAAGTTTTTCGTTTTTATTGTATGGATTATAGTAAAAGCGGCGATTATATCACATCCCAACACATTATAAATGTAATTAATAAAAAATCTATGAAAGCCCATGATAAAATTTGAATTAACTTGGTATTTAGATTGAGGCAGCATTTGTTTAAGAGCGGAAAATTTTGACGAAAATTATTGTAGTACGAGGCGCGTTTTTAAAGTAAGTACCGTTTCAAAATATGTATTTCAAAAACTAGGAAACTTTTTATAACAATTTTATTTTCATATGAAAGCCTGTACTTTAACCTCCTTTCCCGCCATTATTGATCCATTTATCGTATCGAACAACAAGCTTTTGTATCCCGTTGTTATAAAAGTCTGCCTGATTCCAAGCGTTCGGTCACAATTTCATACAGAACACTTGAGAAAATGTCTGAGATAACGAAGAGATTGTGAAGTGCCTGTTCTCTTTCACATTTTTGTCAACTTTTTGCATCAAATCGTCAATAATGACAGAAGGTCGACCAGTCTGCTCTTCGTCATGAACTTTATTCCGGCCATCTTTAAAAGCTCTAACCCACTTCATTACCATTCCATCACTTCTAATGTTTTCTCCATAAACTTCACAGATCTGACGATGAGTTTCAGCTGTTTTCACGTCTTTAGCACTAATAATGCAGATAACAGCGTGTACTTCACATTAGGCGGGATTTTCAATCGGCGGAGACATTTTAAATACTCACAAAAAAGTGTAAACACGGTCGATTGTTGCCGTAATGGTGTCTGTAGCTTGTCTACAGATGAAGGATAATAATGCATATGCCCAAACTGCCGATCGCAGAGCTACAGCAGCGGAATTTCTAAACGCTACTTACTTAAAAATACGCCTTGTATTTTATCCATTATCTAAAGACCCTTTGCCTAATTTATATAATTACAATACGTAACATTAGAAATTGAGAATAGAAACAATTTCAAAATTTAACATTTTAAAATGTATAATAAAATGTTATTGATGTCATCAATAGAATTTGCTTACATAGTTAGTTATTTTTTGCTGTAGGTGCAGCTGTAGACTATTACTTCGATTATTCTATTTTCGATAAATATTTTTCCTCGGAGATCTCTGCAAACTTATTAATCAGTAAGAAGTATTTCTGAGTGATTATTTTCATCTTAACTGCATTACCCATATCAGATAATAGAAATATTTGTTTTATAATACATTTTGTGTTTACGAAATCAATTGTAGTGTGCACGAAGGTACTGCAGTTTGAACTGTGATATAGTATAGTTTTGTAAGGAATTCATTCTTCTAATAATCAGCTTTTAAAAAAGGTAAGAGATACATTGTCAGGGAAGTACTAATTTATTCCTTTAGTTGTCCTTTTATTAGTAATAACTCATCTAAAAAGGTCTCCGCATACAAATTTACAACTCTAATTACAATTTTTTGTCAACATTGTGCTCATATAGTATACAGCCCGGCAACGATGCGTGGATGAAAGATTACCCTGCTGATACTATACATTGTGTAGGTAGTAGTTTTGAAGTAAAAAGATGAGAAACAATTTGATTATGATTTTATACTGGCATTTAATTTTGGAACACCCGGTATAAATTATTTTTGACAATGTACTCCTAAAGTGTCCAGATAATATCTTGCAATATCATTTTCGAATAATCTACGCTAAGAAACGTGATCTTCCACCCATGTAAAGTTGCAGAACCCTACCCATCCGATATAATTCGATATAAAACTCCGCAACCTCTACAATTAATAAGTTTAATTTGACGCTCAGATTCAATCATCTACATAGTTTAATCTAGTAGTTTAAATGGTGCCCATTTATTATACCCGTAAAATTTAACATTTGTAACCTGTAATTTAGTTGACGATTCACACTTAAATGAAGTAGTTTTGTTACATAGAATTGTGAAAATTTAGTCATATTTACGCAATCAGGCACAATGTTCTTCAGATTGTTGCCATGATAATTACCTAAATGTAGAAGCTGAGCACCAAGAAAAGTGATTAACAAGTGAATATTTTTCTAGTTTGACAGCATTAATCAAACAATAGAATTTACGTGAAATATATTAATTATTTTGTAAAGTTGTTAAGTAATTCCAAAGGATTTAAAAAATCTTTCCTTAATGGCAATAATCTGTCCTCGTTTAATAAAATAAAATTTATACTGCGGTACCAATTTATTCGTTTGGGCGCTAGATTTGTGGTCAAAACAAGATTTAATTTTACTAAGAATGTTGTTACATTCTTCTAAAACAAGTTTCTTGACAAACTTTTTACATCAATATGTTAAAGACTTTACATTTTTAATCTGCTGTAAAGGCGATAGAGACTGCATGATCTTTACTTTATTTTATTATCGATTTGTTGGTTAACGGTCACACTGTTTAGTTATTTTAACAGTTTAAGTGACATATGACATATATTTACCAAGACAGTTAAGGATCCCGTAGTTAACCTTGAAAAGGATTTTTTTTTCGAACATATGGCATTATGTGTCTCCACTTCAGTAATAATAAAAAATGATACGTGATTTTTCTCCGGTGTAGTATCAAATTATATAGAGAATAAATGATTACCTACTAATATTAGTTCGCTATATTATTTTCTCTTTATCATTTAAGACTGAGTGTTAGTGAGGAGTGGCGCAAAATTCTCTCCATATACGATAATAGTCTTTTTTTGAAATTTCGATGTAAGATTTCTTAAAACTTACAAATATACAGGCTAACAACTTGAACTACGAAAGCCTATTGATAGGAGAAGGTGGTGAGAGTTAAAATTAAATGTATCAATTTTACTATTGTCAACTTTTTATATGACAGGAATGTCAGTGTTCCTGTCAAATACTTTACGGAACCATCAAACTTTATCTTAATGGAATACACAATTAATGAAAAAGTGCAAATTATAAAGTGGTTTTATAATTTGCCATAGTATTTGACATAATCACTGACATTTCTGTCATACAAACAGTTGAGAATACTAAAACGGATACATTTAATTGTACCTCCCACTAGCTTCCCCTATCAATAGGTTTTCGTAGTTCAAGTTGTTATCCTGTATGTGATAAAAGTAAATTACAGTAGCAACTGTTGCCTCGTTACCGAGTTACTGACATACTAATTTAGAAAAAGTATTAGAAAAATATCTAAAAGTTAAGATTTCCATTGCAGCTGAATTTGCTAGTTTCTCTTACAATTTTAAAATTCCAAATATGTTATTACCTCGGCAACATTCTTTTAGCAATAATTTTTGTAAATTTGAAGAAATCTTCCATCGAAATTTAAAAAATTACCATTGCTGTATATGAAGAAAATTTCACACCACTCCCCATTGGCCGCGCAACCTTAAGGATGCCCTAGCATTCCTTTAAATCGTGGTATGAAAAATATAAAGAATCAATAATTTTTTTATTATCCTTTTACTGTTAAATATTTTATTTCACCAGGAAATAATAAAAAAATATAAAGGTAGTATGCAATAAAAGGTCCAAAATTCTCACAAATATGTATTTAACTAGCGACCGGTTTCGTGGTTCACCACATCATCAGGCCAACACTAAAAAGCCCCCATAACAATAAGACAATTAATCAACAACAAGACAATAGATAATTGGTACAAAAAAAAATTAAATTGGTATAAAAAAAACCACGAAACCGGTCGCTAGTTAAATACAGATTTGTGAGAATTTTGGACCTTTTATTGCATACTACCTTTATAATATGAACTCACACAGAGTCTACTCCGACAACTTAATAAAAAAATGATTTGGATCATCATTATTGTTAAATACATTCTTTTTAATTTTGCAACAGTTAATAATCAGTCGAAGTCTGTATCCACAGTACGCGCTTTACAGCTCTGTTTACCGAAAGGTTTAGCAGAGCTGTTAAATCGCGTACTCTGGATACAGACTTTGACTCAATATGTATTTATTATAGTTTATATTCAATCGGCATACCTATCACATAATATTGAAGTCAATCTTTGATTGACAGATCTAATCGTGAATCAAACGTATATAATTATATAGTTTCTGTAGAAATGTAATAAGAGACTATACAAACAAATTTTTGCATTCACGATAATCTTATTATATCACCAAATCGGGTAATATAATGAGTCTGTTATATCACATCTTTTCATTAATCTATTTTGTTTTTCTGATCGCAATCATTAGTGTTATTTATTGTGTTACTGCAATTGTTACATACCAGAACATAAACGAAGAGAGCGAATGTCAGAATGACCAACGTTTACATTTCAGAAAATTAAATGTCAGATACATATATTCAACAAAGTGCATAATATGAAAAACGACAAATTTTTAAAATCAATGAAAAAATATATAGAAAACGCATTTTAAAAAGGTATTTTGTTGTAAAGTCGTGTTGAAAAACTGTGAATGAATACTTTTCACAAATATGACAAAAAGTGACATATTATGCCATTTAGGAAAGTACCGATGACGTCATATCTCTCGACGCCGAGATTGACGCCTTGGTTTAAATTGTATTTTTATACATTTATAGAATTGTATATAAATAAAACTGTTGTGTTATGTATTTCTTTAAGTAATTTTTATTTGTCATATTAAACTTTTGTCAATGAAAAAGTATCAAAATGCCGATGATGGCCACTTTATTTACATATATGTATATCAAATACAATATCAGCAGACATCAACAATGTTTTGCATATATTTTTAATGTTTTCTCGCTCACTTAGAAAACTTCTATTGCCGTAAAACGAGATAACTTGGTGACAAATTTGACACTTTTAATCATTTTTTCAGTTCTAGTTTTATAGCTGGAAGGTCGAGTAAAATAATATGTAGTAGTCACATCATTTAGCTACTAAACAATGACGATGTGAAACAAAAAAGAATAGTAGTTTAGCCAGAATTTTGATGTACACTTGTCACACATTAACCCCATCGCTCGGGGTGACTTTGTGACAGCATTGGGCTTTCGCTAAAACAATGTCACCTTTCTGTGAGGAGAGTTTGGAACATTACAACCACGTAAATGTATGCCAGGCTCCAAATCTGTCACAAAATCACCTCCTAACTGAATCATTAATATGTCACAAAGTTAACCAAGATAATAAAAATTATCGGCACAATTTATTTATAGAAAATGTAAGAAAACAACGTAAATTAAATTTTAAAAATACAAAGTATGTATTGCGATGTATTTCATACCTAACCACAATCGATATTATGAAGCACATAAGACAGAATTACTTCTAAGTATCTTCCTTTTCTTGCGCTTCTCGGAGATGGCTAATGATTCAGATGTATAGTTTTTATAGGAGCGACTCTCCGGTAGCGCCTTATACTTCCGTGGCATTTCTAAAATATGCACCCAATAATTACATTAAAAAATCTCACCCCTATTAGTACCAAAAGGTGTCACAATCTCACCTCGATATTTATTGACATTTCATTTCGTAGAGCATAAGTAGTTTATTCTTAAGCAGAACAGAGAGATGATGGCACTTACTGCTTCTTAATAGATCATACTATAACTCTATCATATGCAAAAATAGATAAAACAAACGGTTCAAGTTTCACAAAACAAAGTATTGCAATTTTCTGATAAAGTAAAAATTGCTTATCTACCTTAAAAAAATATGTGTGTTGTAAAAAAACTGTCGAACGACCGACGAGACAGGAGTGTGGTGCTGTCACAAAGTCATTTCGTTTTACGGTAATTTAATAGAAGTGTTAGAAATTGGGAGCTATCTGGTGTGTGGCTAAAATTTAAAAATATCCGAAGAACTCACCACGGTTTATAAAATCCTGAACTTCTAGTATTGTACAAAACACATTGGAATATTTTGACATAGACGAAAATATAAACTTTTCTGATTTTAGTCTTTTTAATTTTTTTTTAGTCAATACTTTGTAACCATTATATTTTTAAAAACATGTTTTACTACAAAACAATTATTCTAACTGTAGCGTCATAGGCACAAAAACTGGAATAATCTGAAATGCTCCGTGGCTTATCTTTGCATACAAATGTCACACGCCGTAGAACCTTATCTGACATAGATAGATGGACGATGATTGAGCACATTGTAGGATTCCCGGTACATATAGGTTGCCATCTCTAAAAATAGCTACATTGCTCATCGTATACGTTTATTTGTATTTACAAACTCACCGACAACCTGTTAGAGGTTATTAGAGAAATTACCATACCGTTGTGAATGTTCACATCAATTATTTTCGATATCGCCTTTTCCGATCCTTGAGCACGTTACAAAATAATAGGTGGCATTTCCTCTGGTCAATGTCAACAAAATTTCATATTCAGATAATGAAATAATTTGAGTACAAAATGATTTCACAATATTTATGTTAGTTTTCAAACTCCATTCAAGGTTTAGCGATACATATGTTACGATGCATAATTGTTCTGATTTGAACGTATTTTTGTTGTTGGATGTGAACGATTGCAATCTGTGATTGTAATATGATGTTCTATTTAAAAAGTCAATTGGGTCACAATAAGTATAAATCTGAAAAATGGGTGAAAACATTGAAAAAAGTCATTTTCTTAAGTGTTTCTCCCAAATTGTAAATACAATTCGATTGAAATAAACCACCACCCGCAGGAGAAATATATCATCGATTATGAAAGACAACTTTCGTAAAATATAATTTAAGGGGGTTTTATGAAATGAAAAAGGTATGTAACATGGTAAGTTCATACAGTTTATTGATCCGGAGAGATAAAATATTTTTTTATGCTGTTTTTTGACCGTTTCTTTATTATTAAACAGTAAAATGTCTGTACCTAGAAACGTAAAACATGCCATTTTTTGGTGAAGCTATTCTAAAATTATAAACATGTGAAACTGGAATTAATTTAAATATATAGTTCAATAAGAATATCATCATAAAATATGTACATGTGAAATAAAGAAATCTGTTGAAGCGTATTTACCATTCTGTTATTATTGCAGACGACATTTAATTAAAAATTATGTATACAACATTCTATATACTAGATATAGATAGTGGAAATTGTTTCTTAATGTATAGTTTAAAATAAACAAATTTGATAAACTAGAAACCACATAATTCCCGTAACCGGTTTGGCATCATTATATAACATTTTTAGATTAAATAAACCTATAGTGAAACCAATTATTTTCGATTGACTGGTTGTTATAAAAATAGTGTTTATTTTTTTGTATTTTTTATCAGAATTCTAGTTCTAGAGCAGTAGTAGATTGCACTTGAAGTATTGGTATTGAACATTTTCGTACTATATATAAAAACCCATACAAAAATCTATTTACTTGGTGTTTACTAATTATATATGTAATGTAAATAAACAATAGTCATCATTTTAAATTGGCACAAAGCTGTATTACAAATATATCCCAATCAATCTATAGACGATATATTGTTAGATAAAATTAAGCACCGATTACCGATAATCGATAACAAAAAAAACGCCGCCTATTTACCATTCACCAGAAACAAAGTATGTACTACTACTACTAGCTTATTTCTTATTATAATAAAACCAATGTACAGGGTGTCTCTCTAGTGCGTCCAAGTACCATATCTCCCTTGTAAATATTTTTTCGGAAAAACAATTACCCGGAGGTCACTTGAATTGATATGGCACATGTTCCAAAATTACTTTCACTTATACAGGGTTCCATTTTCACTGAACAAAATACAACTTTGCTATTTTAAATACAATGGTATATTTTTTTTTCAATACAATTGATTCTACACATTATTTGCAAATGTTTTGTATTAGGGTTCTCTATCCCTAAATTCAACTGTTTCGAAGATATTTACAATTTTCCGTAATAATTTCTTATTGCACCATCTTAAAGAAAAATTAATATTGTAAAGCTCTTTGAAGCGTAAGGTACCAAACTTCTGCAAACGAAAGTAAAGGGTTACAGATACTGAGAACTGCCATAACTTTCAAAAAAATTTATACAGGGTGTGCAGAAATTAGCCACCAATTCAGATACCTTCAAACATTAAAAATTCTTTTTTTTTAATGGCTCATAGTACTTTTTATTGTAGCGCCTAATTCAGCAAGAAATTCTACATCGATTCGTATTAAGGTCTCATATATCTATTTTTATTAGTTTTTGAGTTATTAGAGATGATGGGTCCAACTACGAAAAGTATACTATTGATGTTGTTTTTTGACCGTTTTTTTGTTAAACAATAAAATTTCTACAGGTTTTTCGGTCCTTTAATAATAAAAATCTTTATTTTCAATATTTCGTCACAATTCTGTGACTTCTTCAGGAAATTATATTATTTAAAGGAATTTAGATTAACGTCGAGTTTTAATCTTAATTCTAAAAAACCCGTAGAAATTTTATTGTTTAAGAAAAGTATACTCATATCTGTTATTTTTTTCATAGTTAGCTATGAAAATAAAATATTTCGGTAAGAGTTGCCAAATGAAAGTTTTGTTGCTTTTCATTTACACCAAATCTCACTTGCTCTTAGTTAGCCCCACATGTTTAGTTAGTATGGTCGCATTTTGTGTCGTTTCAAAATTCGAAAAATGGTCTTTTGATAGCTTTAATAGTTCCATGATTTAAAAAGTTGATTTCAATTCTTTTAAATTTCGCTGCGGTCATAGGTTTCTCATTAAATGCACGACATTTTCTTGCTACTATCCTATAACATTTACCATGGATATAAAATAAATTTAATATATCAGTATTAGTGTCATTTTGGTGATTAATAGAGTCATATTGTGCGGACCAACGAGTCTACTCGATAAACTGTCACTCATTTGACAACTCTTACTATATACTTTCCGTAGTTGGAACCAATAATCTCTAATAACTCAAAAACTAATAAAGATAGGTATATGAGACCTTAATACGAATCGATGTAAAATTTCTTGCTGATTTAAGCGCTACAATTAAAAGTTCTATGTACCATTAAAAATTGAATTGGTTGTTAATTTCTACTCACACTGTATAAATTTTTTTGAAAGTTATGACAGTTATCAGTATCTATGACCCTTTACTTTCGTTTGCAGAAGTTTGGTACCTTACGCTTCAAAGGGTTTTACAATATTAATTTTTCTTTAAGATGATGCAATAGAAAAATATTACGGAAAATTGTAAATATCTTCGAAACAGTTGAATTTAGGTATAGGCAACCCTAATACAAAATATTTGCAAATAATGTGTAGAATCGATTACATTGAAAAAAAATATACCATTGTATTTAAAATAACAAAGTTGTGTTTTGTTCAGTGAAAACGGAACACCCTGTATAAATGAAAGTAATTTTAGAACATGTGCCATATCAATTCAAGTGACTTCCGGGTAATTGTTTTTCAGAAAAAATATCTACAAGGGGAGATATAGTACTTGGACGCACTAGAGATACACCCTGTACATAAGTCAAGATAAGTACTAAAAGATCTTAAAATACACATCTAGAATCCTGTGAAAATAATGCCAACACCTTTTTTTTACTATACGGAATATTGATGTAACGGGATTTAGTTTAAAGAACAAAAGAACAATTTAAATATGTAATAGGTACTTGTTTAAGATTTTAGTTATTAGTCGAATTACAGGAAATGACGTACGTCTTTAAAAATGCATGACTTTGTAACTGTTGCAAATAGAAAAAAGAAACTATAGATTATGAAATTGCATTAATTTTTTAGTAATATAAATTTAACCAGTCTTTTACCGCTACACTGCTAGTTATTTTGATTAATAGCTTATCATGGATTATACTTATTTACTGTTTCAAAATATTTTTCGTTTTAAACAAATGAAGTGTTCAGATATTTCCATATTGATTTGCTGTCATATTGGAAGCTTATTTCAAATGTAGGTATTAAATGATTTATTTCGCAAATATTTAATTAATTTCTAGTTAACTGAATTAAAAATGTTTAGTAGTATTATACACTTATAACATGAAGAAAAGGTTAAAAAGAAAATTTTGTATTTGGCGTGAATTATAGAGAAAAGAAATTACATATTATAATTAACATAGACTGTGGGCCAACACCTCTAATGCAGACATAAATTCAATTGATTTTGACCAATTTAATTGGATTTAAAAATAAAGTATGTACAGAGTAAAATGTTGTACAGATTTTTCAAACAGTGTTGTTGAGGTATAATTGTGCTTAAATTATTATACAATTGTTTTAGTTATTGTTGTAAACTTGTGATGTCTAATACTCGTATTTGACAAAATACAACAATATTGTACAACTAATATCATGTTATTATTCCCAAGAACTTAATTTTTAAAAACGATAAATTATTTTTAGGTGACATTGTATATTGCTAACAATTAAGAACTTCAAAACTATAGCCTACTATTGATGGTTGACGGTTGCGATAAAGTAATTAAAAAAATTAATTTAATATTGTTGAGGAAGCAGTACCAGTGTTGATTTGTGAACTCGAAAAATATTGAAGGACATTATCTAGTTAAGATAGCACAATGCATGATCCAGTTATAAAATTGCCATCGAGCGTTTGAGAACGCATGTTGGTCGAAAAATGAAAAAGCTCATATGTCTACAATCTGTGTAGCATATCTAATCTACATAGTTGAGCTTTTACATTTTCAGATCTTGTTGTGCTTTTTTAGAAAATGTTGGATTTGTTATTATTATACAGTAAGATCGATTAGATTGAATTAAGGCAATGACATAATCTAAAGAATTTAGGAAACATATATATGTATAGGTATGAAATAATCTGAAATTTAATTAACATTTTATGTAGGTGCATTGCAATAATTGTTAAATCATATAATAATAATGCACACATAAATAGAAATAAAAAAATACTAAAATGGATAATTCACATAGATAGATACACCAAATCAATCTATACTGATCTCATTATCCCGCAAATGTCTTGAGTTTAAAAATAAAGTCATCTTAATAATGCGATTAAGAATACACCAGCAAATGTCAACAGGCATTAAATAGAACGTCCGGTGCATAGCACCGTTTTGACCGAATCATTCTTCTCTTAACGAAACTCAAACGAATTACGTTACCTTGTTATTGCTACAAGAAACGCGTTTTTGTTACGGGTTTTTATGTTGTTCTATTTTTTGAAAGTTGTTCTTTCCGTCTTTGAACGGTACAAGTGTTATCTATTGTTCCTTAACTGTATTTTTTAAGTGGTAAATGTAGTCTTTTTTACATTCATTACAAGAATAGATAATTTTGCACTCTCAGAGTTAACTGTATTTAATACTATAACGGTTGTATGCAGCAAAGCAGAGTAAGAAAGAAGTTATATATTTTTGGACAGTTGCAAGCAATTTTGGCCGATTTTTGTCAACCGGTATTTCTTTGTTCGATTTTGCGTAATTAATATATAAACTGTTCACAATACATATTCCTGAAAATATACTGGGCAAGCAAAAAATAAATGTGACCGCCAGAAATGGTTGTACGAAAACTTTTGAATGCATCACAAAAGCGATGAAGGATAAATCTAGTTCAGAATCGACGTTGTAAGTTGCCGTAATTGCCATTACTGATATGGAAAAGAATTGTTAAAAATAGAATTCTTGGATTTTACTCTTTCCATCTCCATCTACCGTAGATTTCCTTTGTTAAGAACAAGATTTCCGCATACAGAAGACCCATCTATCAGCGATAAAATAATTTAGTACAGTACCAAGATAAAGTCAAATTGGCTGGAAAAGAAATACATAAGAAATAAGCTTTTGTGTGTGTAATTTCCACATCAATCAACGTATTCTTTACGGATGAACTTGCGTTTTTAATAAGAAAAATCTAAAAATGGTGAAAATAGATAGAAAAATATTTACTAAATTTCAGGAAGTGGAATATTCTAAGAATAATCAAAATTTTGTTGTTAATTAAGCACCGACCTGAGAAATATGTCAATCTATAATTGATGATGGGAATGAGTATGAGTGACTGTGGAATAATCTTAAAAAATCACACCTTTCCTAAGAAAACCTGACCACTTGTTTCAAATCATATCTAAGATTATAAATTTTTATACGTGAAACCTATAGTGATTGCAGTTAAAAATTTTGTATATAATAGATGCAATGTTTAATCCAATTAGGAAATGCTAAAATGATAATTGACGTGATTTTTCAATAGAGTTTGTTTAATCAGTGACAGTCATTGTTGTGGATTGGGACATGTTGACAGATTTGTTTAAATGAGAAAAATTGTAAATGACATACAGTGACAGAAGATGTCAAGAATTGTTTATTTAACAACGTGCAAGGTACACTAGGATATAAATAGCATTTCTAGCTTTCAGTGGCTGAACTTGAAGTTGGGTGTACGGTATACAGTATACAGGGTGTGAGGTATGAAGTTTCTTCAACTTCATACCGCTGTAGTTACCAAACCATTTAATGTCGTCTGCTCAAATTAGACGTACTATTCAGTTCATTTAGTAGGGTAAAAAACGTGAAAAAAAGTGGATGGTCCGAACAAAACTAGTTAAACGTGAAGGCACGAATTCAACGAAATCCGGAGCAAATCAAAGAGGAAAATTGCCAAGAAATTGCACATATCTTACTGGATTGTTCGAAAAATATTGAAAAGTCATCTTCATGTTAAATCTTATCAGATACAAAAAGTTCGTTGCTATAAAGCTACGTAGGTAAGGTTAGACTGGAAAGAACGACAGCGTTTAAACGCTTGGTCACAACCGGTGAGATTTCAAACATTGTTCTTTCTGATGCAGAATTGTTACCATTGAAAAGTTCAATGATGAAAGTAGAGGATCAAAGGAGAATATGGGGATAACAAGATGCTATCCTACTCAAGTGACGGTACAAGTCCCAGTAGTTACTGATGGACGCTTTGCATTGCTGTTTTTGGTATCTGACAACGTGAAATGGTTTGGGAGCTGTTCTAAAACCTTGAGCATGTAAACATTCTGGTTCTAGGCCATGGATGTTCCATTAAGAATCAGATTAAGAGCTTATTTCAGCTCAACAATAACTTTCTAATTCACCAGATGCAAAGCCGATAGACTTTTCCACTTGAACCATTTTAGAGACCAGGGTTAGCTCTAAAAAATATGGAAGTTTGGACTCCAAAGTCAATGTTTTGTGGGGAGTAGGAAAATTTCAATGGTATTCACTATAATTTACATAGTTTTCAATATATGTTTAGAATACTTACTATACTATTCTAAATAAATTCTCTATAACGTTTTGAATTGGAGACACATCTCACAACCTGTATTTCAGTTAGTTTCGCTTGATTTATTTTATTAGCGTTTTCTTGTACATATTTGATTGCAAGAAAATTTTCCTTAATATCATATACTAGTGTAAACTATATTTTATATCCGTAGTAAATATTCTTTATGTAATACTACAGTATACTTGTAGAATCAAAAAATATACAAAATATTTATTTTTATATTAGAAAGTACCAACATACGACTTAAATTGTTGAAAGATAATCCATTTATCCCAAGTGTTAGATCGTTGATCCATCTGCACGTGCCTTTGAGACTGATTGGAATGTCTCTTAATGGTATATAATATTTCGAAATGGTATGCCTATGATCATATCTATTTATAACTGTATTTATTTCACTTGAATGAATTATAGAAAACGTGTGGGTTTGGTCATTCAGTTAGACATTAGCAATTAGACATATGTACTTTGAAATCGATTGTAAATTTATGGTTAGAACTTAGAATATAAAACGCGCTCTTACCATGTATCTGTCGTAATACATTTTACTTTACAATCAAAACAAATAAAAGCAATCACAATAACAACAAATTAAAAATTTACGCTTGGATTTACAGTGTTCACTGCGTGCGTTAACATACTCATTAAATAAAAACTTACGTATTTTCACAGAAATGTGCGGCAATATTAATAATTAATTTGATGATCTCACAAGTTGCTAACATTATCTATACCTAAAAAGAAGTAAGTAGAAATAGCATCGTAACTTTTTAATTTTAAATTTTCGTTATGATAAATTATAAAAGTCGTAATTGTAAAATCTAGAAATTACGTTAATTCTCTTTTTATGATATAACTTGTAGACTGATTAATTACACTTCGAGCAATTATATTCTCTTGACACGATATATTCTTATGTTCGTCATCATTTAAAAATAAGTCTGGTAGAAAGTGTATATTGAAATTTTAATGATTATGTGTCACATTTAAGTTAGCGAAGCATTAATGTTAATGTTTTAGCAATTAATTGTGATTGTAATATAATGTAAATGTTTGTAAATAGGCACACATTCCTGTAAACCTTTTTATGTATGATATAGAGCGGAGATTTCCCATCAATATTTATCATTTTCTTGTAATATAAAAGCCAGTTTGAAATTTTTCGGAGAAAGGACATAAATTAATAGCATAAATAATCAAACCCAATCACTAACATTTCCATTAAATAATTTGATTTGAAATTTTATGTATTTCAATTAAATTAATTGATACAGAAAATCTATTAACAGTCAAAATATGAATTATAACAAAAAAAACACATATTAATATTAAGTAACTGTGTACACTATTTGTTTAAAAATATTTAATCTAACAAAACAACAATCGCTTTTTAGTATACTTGCATATCATCTTGTTGTGGGGGAAGGTCAAGTGGAATTATCTCGGAACGCAATGATACATAATTGCATATAACAATCGTATTTTTCGTTAAGTAATCACTTGTAATAATTAGCTATAGATTTTTGTTGTAGTAGAATTAGAGTATGATGGCACTTGTATTGCTTTATCAAAGTTGTATAGCTACTCCTGACGCAACATTGCAATTGTATCATCCTGAGAAGCTGTTTCGGACAAATGCTATGCATTTCATTCATACCTACATCTATCAATATTCTCTTGAAATTTTATTTTTTTTCTATGAATAAGGTAAAGACCATGAGACCATGACATTTGCAAAAACCAGAGAAATCTTACATTTGCAAGCGCGTCTTCCAAAATGAATTGAATAACACAATATTCTAACAATACGAATTCCATATATAACACTATGGTTGTCATGTTTTGATTAACTTTTCATTCTCTTCGAGCCACAGATAACTCTATTAGTCTAAAATTCCTAAATCGATACAAATACAATTGAATTCAATTTTTTAGTTCTATTTCTGAATTGTGTTAATGTCTTAATTCTTAGTACTAAGAAACTCCAATTTGGGATTGTAATGAGATTTTCAACATTTTTTTACTTTTTCGAGAATGTTTGGCGTTACGCTTAAAATTATGTACCGTCATCATTTTTTACGAGAATATCCAGACTTTGAGGTTATACACCGCTGGTCTGAGCAGATCTGGAATGCTGCAATCAGTAGAAAACGCGCACGGCGTCGCCATATGTATATGAACCGCTTTTCCCGGTATCGACTTATTGACAATGTGCTAACGTCATGTAAATATTAAACATTTTGTTGGTGTGCATGGGTTAGGTCAGGCTAGGTAAACGTTGGTAAACGTTATGTAAACGTTACGGGTGCATTTAATGCTTGCCGTATAGCGCGCTTTTCTTAACGGTAATTTATATTTTATCGAAAATAAGTCATATCACACTGGAAGGAAGTGCAAAAATACAAACATAACACAATAATCAGTTTAGAGGTAGCAACGTTTTAATAAAATTGATATAATTTTGCGTAAGCAATGGTAATGTAAAAACAAGATCACCAGAAAATTAAACTAAAATATTTTTCAAACTAATTAGTAAAAGGAAATAATCTTTTTAATAAAATTGATTACAAAAATTCTATAGAAATATTAATGGAGTAAATGTTCAAATAAACCGCCTGCTTGCTCTTGACAATAACCAAGCCTGTAATAAAAATCATTGCGCACGTTGGCAAATGTTTCAGGAAATATACTATTGCCAGTGTTTACAATCTTTTGCCGCAATTCTTTCAAATTTCTAGCTCGCTCATGCTCATATGTATAAGCTTTTTCCTTGATACAGCCGCAAAAGAAAAAATCTAACGGCGTCAAATCGGGCGAACGAGGTGGCCATTCTATCGTGCCACCGGAGCCTAGTATACGGTTTGGAAATGTTTCTTGAAGAAATTGTCGTACAATCCGTGCAGTTTGGTTTCAACAGTTATCCTGTTGAAACCAAACCTCATCAAGATTATTAACATTGAGAGCACGAACAGCCGGAATGATATTAGTTTCTAGCAATTGCAAATATCTGGCTGCTGTAAGTGTACCATCAATAAAAAAGGACCAATAATATGATCGCCTAATATACCGGCCCACACATTCAATTTTTGAGGATATTGGGTACGGAGCGGCAAAAACAGATGTTTATTGTGCTTTGACCAATATTTAGTAATCATTGGATTAGAACGACATTGTAAATAGAACGCAGATTCGTCCGTAAATAAAATATTTTGTATAAAATTATTATTTTCTACGACTCGTGGCATTACACTTTCACAAAAGTTAATGCGCCTTACTTGATCTCCAAGAAAAATTTCCTGGCGTTTTTGTATACTGTAGCTACGATACCCTTGCCTATTCAAAATCTTTCTTACAGTACGCGCTGGGATATCAACCTGTTCGGATATTTGCCGTGATGAGCATGGTTCATTTTGCTCAACAGCACTACATACATTAGCTTCCCGTCGTTCCCTTTCCTCACTCAATATCCGTATACGATATCCTTTGCTCTTTTCAATGCATTTATGGCAGTCCGTATTACATCCAATAGATTCGAATTTATGAACAATGTTCAAAACTACAATAATGCAATTTTTCCCAAACGCCAATTAATTAAACATATTTTTATATAAAAATATGCCGTCCCGAAGTGGAGTCGAACCACCATGTAGGGCTATCGCGGCTCTACCGCAAACCGTTGCGACCACCGGGGGCTTCGACTACACAAGTAAACTTCACAAATATATGCGAACGAGATGTTATAATGACCTAGGATAGGCAACATTTTTGACACCGAAGTGTATTATTTTCTTGGCGTATGTAAATACAATAATGCAATTTTTCCAAACGCCAATTAATTAAACATATTTTTATATAAAAATATGCCGTCCCGAAAGTGGAGTCGAACCACCATGTAGGGCTATCGCGGCTCTACCGCAAACCGTTGCGACCACCGGGGGCTTGACTACACAAGTAAACTTCACAAATATATGCGAACGAGATGTTATAATGACCTAGGATAGGCAACATTTTTGACACCGAAGTGTATTATAGTTACTAGTTTACTTGTGTAGTCGAAGCCCCCGGTGGTCGCAACGGTTTGCGGTAGAGCCGCGATAGCCCTACATGGTGGTTCGACTCCACTTCGGGACGGCATATTTTTATATAAAAATATGTTTAATTAATTGGCGTTTGGGAAAAATTGCATTATTGTATTTACATACGCCAAGAAAATAATACACTTCGGTGTCAAAAATGTTGCCTATCCTAGGTCATTATAACATCTCGTTCGCATATATTTGTGAAGTTTACTTGTGTAGTCGAAGCCCCCGGTGGTCGCAACGGTTTGCGGTAGAGCCGCGATAGCCCTACATGGTGGTTCGACTCCACTTCGGGACGGCATATTTTTATATAAAAATATGTTTAATTAATTGGCGTTTGGGAAAAATTGCATTATTGTATTTACATACGCCAAGAAAATAATACACTTCGGTGTCAAAAATGTTCAAAACTGTTTGAACGGCAGGGACGGGTCTATTTTCAAATGCAAATATGAAGCGACCAATTACTTCTTGTGCTGTATTACCTGAATAGTACCACTTAATTATTTGGATTCTTTCTTCCTTAGTGTACAACATCTTAGACTGTGTCAGTAACTCAAAATGACCGAAAACTGTCCGCGTGAATAAACGATTTTTTATTAAATCATTGTCATTTCTGTCATTATTAAGTACTGTCATAGTTATGATTCCGCGATAAATTATATTGGCAACCCCGCTTGCTGCCATATGTACGAAATACATGTATTTTATCCCGCATTCTAATAGTAAACAGACCAGCGGTGTATATGTTTTATATTATGATACGACAAAACCGGAATTGAAATGTTTGCTTGTAGCTTGTGGGTTAAGTGGTCTGACATTGCACTAAAATAAAATTAAATTTTGGACAACCTGTAGATAATGTATCACTTCTGAGAATTACAGCAGGAACATCGAGATATCTTTTAGCTATACCCTCAGTTTCAGACTTTTTGCTTAAAAAATGGCGACGGTGTATTTACTTTTAAGTATCCTAATGTAAATCAAAAAAAGGAAAAAGAAAAATTCGAAAAATCCTTAAAACGACTCACTTGGGTATACCTGCAGCCGTTGTCTTTATAGACAAAAACTTAGACGCGATAACATATGTATTTTGTAATATAAGTTGAAAAAATTAACTTTTGTTAAACATAATTTATTTTTCAGCACTTTTTTTTGAAAATGCAAATAACAAATATAATAGTGTGTCGATCCATCTTTATTTTCGATCACCTCGAAAATCGTCTTTTTGTCGGATGTGAATAAAATTTTTTTATAATTTTGTGGAATATTGTTCCACTTGTTTGCTATTGCGTTCTTCAATTATTCTATAATCATGACTCGACGACTATTAGCGTACTCACTGAACATATCCATAGATAGCCCCTCTAAAGTTTCAATTTTTCGTGTTTTGAACCACGGTGAAACTGATTTCGCCTTGTGCATGGGAGCTTTGTCTTGTTGAAAGACACAACTTTCTTCAATACATCGCCTTCCAATAGATATAATTTACGAAATTAACAAATCTGTGCACTTTACGGCAGTCATTTTATTGGAACAAAAAATAGTTCACTTTTTCATTTAATACCAATTGCCGCCCACAATTCTTTCACGGTTCTTTTCGCATTTGATTTTATATAATTTCTTAGAAATGCTTATTTACCACCTGTAAAATTGTAAATTGAATATTTAAAACCAAAAAGCAGAATATGAGAATTAATGCCACTAATCCGCTTTGAAAGAAAGTATTGTGGATTTGAGTGTTGCAGTCTAGGTTTTTTGTGTAGCTGTGTATTTGAAAATCGCAAATGTGAGAGGTGATGTCAATTTGTGGTGTCTTGGAAATATTTTTAGTGAATCGATTTTGTTGTTCTATGCTCGCATGCAACTTTCCACAAATTCAACACCAATCGTAGATCAGTCGTACTAGAGAATGATACAGAGCTTAAAATGCTGCCTTGTAGAACACCGCTAAATTGTTCGAGATACTCAGATTGATTTTGTAACGTTGCTAATAGTAATGGTTTACTAGCCACTTATTTATTCTGTAATGTCTACAATCGGCGGCAACTTGTTAAATTTATCCATATAATCGTGATGACTAGGGCATGAAGTACGCGCGTTCATATAAAGGTCAAATATGATGTTTTTAGGTGTTCTATATATTTTTACAAGTACTTTTAATGTTTGTTATATGGTCACATTGCAATTTTTCCTACCAACCTCCAGATTACGAAGATATGGAAATTGTAGCAGGCTACCGTGCGCGAATAATGTAAATAAAATCAGACAATTCGCAGATCTAAAATACCATACATGGGCCCACGAACTCTACAAATTACTGTAGAGCACACGTTATTACATGTTTTTAATTGGTAGAACTCGAAAAATATGACAGAATAGTGTTGTACCGGATTTTTTTGTAGAAAATGTTATACTCTACAAAGACAATTTTACAAATCGTTTACTATCTTTTCTCACGAAACCAAACACCTTTGAAAAATAAGGTTTAAAGTGTCAAAATAAGCTAAAATACCTTCTAGAGAGTTGCTCAGATATCCACTACGCTAACCACTAGTCCTTTAATTTTAACAGTTTGATTTGAAAAAAATCTTAACAACTGACCTTCAGTTTTAACCAATGAAACTGGTTGCCAAGTAACCATTTAGTAAAGTTATAGAATCGATGATCTTCATTTAACTCTCAAACCATCATTATTATATTCTGCGAAAACACAAATACTAGAGTTTAGCAATCAATTTGCATCAATTTTATGCTTTACAAATCAAGCTTGTTTATCTAATTAATCATGAAAATGCATATAACATGGTGCAGAGACAGGTAGTTAGTTTGGCTGCTGTATTCTGCTAAAACAATTTTGGTGGTAAATTAAGTGTTATGCTATGCCAGAATGTTGCCATTACCTAAATATCTAAAGTAACTGCTACTCAGCTTACTTAATGCAAGATTCACTGCACACGACCCCACCTTCAGTTAATTAAACTATCAAAGTGAGTGATTTATGTTAAAAGTAAACACTCACTAAACGCACACTAAAGGTTAAAATGCAAATTTTGTAACTTATGTATTTTACTCGGCGGCCGAGGAACATTGATGGTTTTATCGATAGTAGGTGTATTAGTTACTACAGGGAATACGTATGGATGTTTAATAGGCAATGCAGACGTCGACCATCCATTTCGGCTTTTCGCTTGAAAATACTTTCGATTCAAAGTAAACGTGGTGTGGGCAGTCGATAAAATGTTATTTCCCCACTATATGGTATAGATATGAAGACGGAGAGAGCATGGGTAATTGTGAGACGTATTATCGGCGACTCTATTCCACGTTCCGATACTATTTTCACGCGACTTTTCGCATTGCCACACAGAATTCAGTATATTGCGCGACGTCTGCGCTGCTAGACTAGTCGCGTCGGCGCTCGTTTGTTTTTTGACAGCAGCCGCCTTAGTTTCTACGTACGATAGATACAGATCGGTCGTTTTTCTACAGGTATATCGGCGTATAGGACCCCCAATATTTAACCGGCTTTTCGTCAATATCTGCATTGCGAAAAGTTTCGATTTATTACGGGAAAATCAACGATTATCGTGTAAAATCGCCCTTTTCTACTCCCTTTTTTAACGTGTGTGTCTGTGTGGTCCACTATCTAAGTGTCTATTATGAAAAAGATGGATAATCTCTACGATTTTCGTCACGAATGCGGACATATACCATGGGTTAGTTTAATGATTATTTCCCGACACCCATTCATTTCGATTTTCCATCAATTTTGTTATCGTACGTCAACATATATAATGTATAACGTTTTGTTTTCTTTTTAACCACATACGATAATATCCGTGACATAATAAATAGATTAGATAAAGGTTTCTATTTAGTTTACCGCTAATATTTTGACTACGATTTAATCTGCTTTTATTAACTAATTAAAATGAAACGGAAAATTCTTAGGTAGCTGACCTATTTAGGCACCCTTCAATGCCGCGCTTTATCGATAAAATGTTGGAATAAATTGCGGAGGGGCTAAACATTTAGTGATAGTTTCATATTAAACCAGCTTATAGGATGATTATATTTACAATTTAGATACGGGAGATAATTATAAGCTTATAAATTCTATCTAAAATTGGCTATTAGTTCTTATAATACGTCGTTAATTTAATTTGCTAATAAAAGAATTATTTCTCAATAGATTTGGTGAGTATCCAGGTGTGAGCTTAAGTGAACTCGTTTAGTGCGCCTTATATAATTTTACCAGAAATTTATTATGATTGAAGAATAAGCATCTTATGCATACAGTTAGTTAAAAATATAGTCATTCAGTTATTAAATTGCTTTACTTTTTTTAATTAAACAAACAAATCACTTATATTAAAGCATTATTCTTTAGAACGAGAACAACATCGAATACACATAGCTTCTTCATTTTTTGGGATTTTAATTGGTTTGCACTAAAGCTATTTTCAGAGAAGAAATCCATTTTTGATTCATTTTGCTTTCAATTGCAATTTTTACATCAACAATATATGTATGGTGATAATAAAGAAATTCATATATCCTGCTTGATAGGACTACTACTGATGCTAAACTTTTCTCGAGGGAAACCATCTAGAATTCTACATCAAAACAAACTTCTTATTTCTAAACCAAAAAGACAACAATGCCACGCAAAATACTATTTACCCTAAGACGATCTTAAATACATTTTTGCGTCTTTAAATATTTTCTGACCTCAACAAGAACTACAATCTACACTTAGTCAATTGTAATCATGTCGTTGTCTTCTAGTGGCTGACATAACTCTCCAAATTTAGATCTGCATTTTATGTGATTCCATTTATTGTAGAACGATTGGCCACAATTACTATTATCACCATATTATTTTTAATACAATTATCGATTTCTATGCGCAAATTGACCTCGAATTAATTTGTTTACTGTAACGTCAAGAGTTTGGACGTAGAATCAGTAATTTCTGCGAGAATTATTATTTAATTTATTTTGATCTCTAGAAATAAGTTCTTCGTGTGTTCAGTTGTAATATTAAGCTAACGAAAAGCTGAATGCCTAAGTCTTCTAATTTTTAATTTTAGAATAAGCTCAACTGTGTAAAATTCTTGAGTAATTGGATAATTGGCAATAAATATTATTTTTCGTAGTAAGAATGAATCTAATAAGCATGAATCCCTAAACAATACCTTCAATTTAAATTAAAACAAAATTCTGAAAATACCAATATACTACTTCTATTACTGCTACAAAATGCATACCATCTCAGCAGCTTTTTCTTAACGCTTTTTTCTATACGATCTGTCTTCGGGGTCCCATATGGGGTTAATGGATTTGTCTGGGGAGAAACTTATGCTGACTTTGGGCGTGAACTGTCTAGAAATCACTCCTGACAGATTGTTCACAATTCAATATCAGTCAATAAAGCCATCAGAGCTTTATAAACATATAAAAGAATTTTTAGATTAAATTGTGGAGGGTAAAAGGGTAATGGTTGTACCCGTTATGCGTACAAAGTAAACTGCTGCTATGGAAGCATTAAAAACATGATTCAGATTAAAGCAAGAGATAGAACCAACACGTAAAGAGCGCTCATCAATTTTTGAATTTACTTCTCGTGATCCCATGCAGAATATGGTGAAGGATGAGATCTTTTGCTTTAGAAGTTGTTATTCCAAATAAGGAGAAGTGAAGTAGCAGAAGCTCTGAGACAAAAATGGAGGAACTGGTAATATATACAAACAGGTTTAAATTTACAAACGCATTTGGTTATGGGATAAAGTCAGCGGATGGATAGGGGTTTAGGGAATCTTCTGTGCTGCTGACTACAAACAGAAATGTACGCCGTAATTATGGCGGCCCATTTACTATTGGAGAACAAAGATAGTGGTAGAATATTCTTCATAGTGGCAGACAGAAATCTAGCTGTCACTCTACTGGTATCCCTGTACTGGTACAAGGTAACTTCAGGACTCACTCTTGAGTTATTGCAAGAGATTGCTGTGGGAAACACTGTCGAACTAGTCTAGCAAATGCTTTAAAAATGTCTTTTATAAGGCCAGACTCTAACCCTCGGCGTTAAGAACTTGGGGTTTGTGGAGATAAGGAAGCTATCCTTCATACCACCTGAGACCATTCCGTAGACTGATAATTCTTCGAAGTTTTAGTCACTTCAATTAACGTATAAATCTTCCAAACAATTTCTTGAAGATATTTCTCGTCACTATCTACAAGCATTTGCTCTTTCAAATGTAAAAATTTTCTTGAATATAATCACTGAGATGGATTACAGTAAGTGTATAGTTTGTTCTATTTCTCTACTTTGGTTTCTCGAAGTTCATGTTATTTCGCTTAGTCCACTTAGAATGTATTCCACCCATTCCAGTTTTTATTGTAAATTCTACTTAGACCAATCTTTGTTTTTAACATTTTCATGTAGATTATTGTTGACTAAATATTGTCTAACTATAGCCCCATTATATATATTTTATATATCTAACTTTATTATGTTGCTAAAACCATTATTCATGTCACTATTAACCATTATTACGTATTAAAAATAGTTATGACATCACTTAGTTGCATATCTTTCAAAAATAAGTGTGCAGTATGTACATAAGATTAAAATATACCATAAAAAAAAAATTACATTATGTGTTAGACTTCAAAACAAAAATATTTGGCTAAGCTTAATAGTAAGTGTTGGCACGCCTTAAAAATCATGGCCAACATTCAAAAATCAATTATACAAAAAAATTAACATTCTACTCAACAATACAATAGCATCTTAAATCGTAGAAGTCAAATTTGAAGTATGCATATGTTTACAAAATATAAACTTTACGAAGTATGTAAAGAGAACTTTTGAGGTTGAATGGGAATGAACGAATTTATAAAGTTCAATGCAAACGAAATTAACGAGAGATGAAAATAACTGCACGTGTTTATGAATGTAGTTATGTATAGTATTTAGTAGCCGTGACATTGATTTCGATCGTAACTTCATGAACTCAATAAAAACCCAAGTTATGAAGGTTATACCTAAGATACCTGAAAACATTACGTATTATCGTTTGTATTTAAATTTTTCAATATGTGTATGTTGCGATTAACACATGCTTTATGAATTGATTACACAAATGTTCCAAAAATATGAATGACTGCATAAGATGCTCATATTGATTCATTGACTTTTTGTTAGAGTTATTATAAAAATAATCTTCGAAAGGCTGCATTCGTTACCTATCATGTTTCTATTTAACATTATAAACGGATAGATACCTGCAATGCATAGCTATGTTGTAATAATTAAATTTATCAAATAAAATATTTGTTTTCTGTTGATATCATGACTAATTTTAGAAATGAACCATAGTAGTAGAGTAGTGGTTATTTAAAATATTTAATGATTAATTTAATGTGTTTAGTTTTCCATCATTTCTAAAGTAAAATTTAAGGAACACTCAGTCAATATTCTATTCGGACAATATATTTTCAAGTAATCGTTTTAGAACAATTTTCCAATACCCGCTTTGCATTTAGCTGTAACTCAACACTAGCGAACTAGTCCTGACTTTTGCTGTAGAATTATTAATAATTAATATACATTCTTCGATTATAAACTATTTATTTCGTAATTTGTTTTTATTTTTTTCGTTTTAATTTAATTAAATTACTTATTTATTATTACTGTATGTAAAGCTTTTAAAACTTTATCAAATGGCTAAGCTACACGTTAACAAAAAAAAACTCCTCTACTGTGAAGTTAAGTCAAGAACATTAAACATTATTAGTAAAAATAAAAGCTGTTCGGAATCACTTCAAACTCCCAACCCCTGAATTTGATTGAAAACAAAAAAATAAACGTTCAAGTCTAGTTTCAATTTCAGTGAAATAAATAGTCAAGAAACATAAGAAAATTATTACTCTTACATTTTAAGTTAAATAACAGGTTTTGTATACTAATTCACCATTTAGTAACACACATTTCTTTTTCTCTTATTATTTTTCCTACTACTTTTCTACTCTACATAATTCCGTTGGTGCAACGTCTTAGCAAACTTCTTTCACAAAATTCTTCAGAGTTTTGTGGCATTTGTTTTTATATAGTTTAACTTATTTTTTCCTATAAATAATCTGGTAGATTAGGTTGGGAGGTCTTGCTGGCCATAAAATCAAAGGACTCAATTTTCTAACAAAAGCTGGATTTACTGATAACTGTATTCTGAATTTCCATTTAGCTGAAAATACATATCCTGTCACTTGAATTGGAAGTTCATGTAATGCATTCCAAAATTAAAAAATTAAACTCTAAAAATCAGTCACCATACAAACTACGATTGGAAAAAAGGAGCCTATTCCACACTACAAATTAATTTTCTGAAAATACTACCTTGTACACTTGAAAACCCAGCTAGCATTTTCTATAGATTAGTAGCGACGTTTTTGTGATTATACCGCTTCATTTGTTGAAAATTCATGTCATTAAATAATTTTATTGCATTCCAACCGTTTTCCATTGCCATCTTGTTTTCTCATGTGTAAAAATTTCGGAATAGATACATTTAAAATAAGAGATCCTAATACTTGGTTAAGGGTTTTCATTATGAATGAAACTGAAAATAACTTGATCATGTGGATATCTTTAAACGGATGTTATTTTTGGTTTGGTTATATTTATCATTATTGAAAAGTTGATTTACTTTATCGACTGGAAAATTTTTGGGATGATTTTTTTCTTTTCGACCAATCCTAATGTTTTTTCAACTTCTTGCGTTCATACTTCATCACAGTAGGGTATTTTTTTCTTAGTTGTATTTTATCTGTATTCGTCTCATTTAAACTCGAACCCTCAAAACATAAATATACTTGTATGATATAGGCAAACAAATCATTTTGAAATAAAAGCAATATATATGTATTCTTCTGAACAAGTTACGTTTTCGTTTAACGTAAAAAAAATTCAAAACTAGAGCACAGATTGCCACTATCCAAAAACCTTTCAGTGTAAAGCCTGATTCAACAGCTGCATAGTATTACAGTTTTTGCTAACTTATTATCTTATCTTATAACTCTCACTACACTACGGATATATAAACGTATCATCTCTAAATATACAGGGCCCTTTATGACAAGCTAAAACAATGTGTATATGCTTCTAAGGAAGAATTAAACAACGGCTTGATAGCTTTGAGCAATTCCTTTTTTTTATAAATTACCTCTGCACTTCAACGTTTCGATGGCTCCGTCGTCTTTTTTGTTTTGTACAAATTGGTAAACCAACGTCGAGATTCTTATCATTATTAAACCTATAGCAATGGGTATGTGGTTAACATGTACCTACTGATTTAAAATATATTGAATAATAATCGAAATTATAATGAGTTCTAACTTCAGTGTAGACAGACAAACTGAGAATCCTTCTGTACTTGAAAAAGACGACGGAGTCATCGAAACAGTGTTGCTCATGCTATGAAACTGTTGTTTAATTCTTCGCTATAAACATCATCAAACACTGATTCGGCTTTAGTATGTATGCTTCGTTAATTTAAATGGGACAAGTTTAGCCTAAACATCTTCAATAATTCCATATGTAAGATCTACAGTTTTTTAACTATGTAAAAACGAAACTAATTCATACACGCTACTCAAAAATTATTGCTTTTTACCCTTTTGTTTCACCACTACAGTCTATGCTGAAATGTAAGGGGACTTTGTGCTTATGTCCCTATATGTGAAATTAGCGGTTGTGGTGGAAAATGATCTTTTTCTGATTCCTGAAAAATTTTGAACGATTGGCTTTGTTTTGACGAATAACGATGATTCTGATGCACGTCAAAAAAGGAAAAAATAACACAAGTTAGTTATTCCTGACGTTATACCCTGTAAGTGGGGTTTGTATTCACAAATTTTCGTCAAAAGCCGATGTTTACGCATATTTTCTAATATGAAAGAGAAAAAAATATAGAAAGAGCAAAAAAAGTAAAAGTTAAAAATTAATCAAACTGTATATATTCGTTGTTTAGGTTTAATGTATTCGTGCTCTCCAAGAAACTAACTTTCTTCGATCTATCAGAATATCGCAAATAGAAGGGCTTCGTAGGCTTTTTTAGTTATTTTGTCGTATTTTCCGTACACTTCCACCAAGTTGACGTAATTTTCATTATTAAATCCTAAACGGAACATGTCAAACCCTTTTACAATAAATATTATATGTGTATACAATATTACCTGTCTTATACTTCCTGTTATTTTACTATACCTGCTATAACGGGATATAGCAGGTTAACACGATTGCAACATTAAAATTTGTAACAACAATACAGCCACTTGTCCGCCAGCACAAGTGCAAATCTTTTGTTTTTATCCTTTTGCCAGATAACGACTAACGCTGCTTAATGTAAATATGCATAGCTGGTGCCTATTTTAAGTCATTAGCTATCTTTTTTCTCTTCAGTCCGCACGGCGACTTCATATAAACACACACTTTTCGAAATAAACCATCAAGTTGTGCGACGTATGGCGAGATTGTTGCGAAACTAAATATTCTGTATATAGACCGTGCGCCTTATGCGCCTATTTAAAATACCGGCTGTCGTCGTGCACTGTCCGGTGTAACATAAAATTACGAAAAAACTACACACACTAATGCGTACGTCTATCAGTGTGTAGAAAAGATATATATCTCCGTCTCCTGAATACGAGTTGATCTCGTCAATTATTTTATTTTATTTCACTACGGAATATGCTTTTCTAAATAGAGTTTCTTTGATCATTTTAAACACTTCCCTGTGTTAAATTCGTCAAAAGATTACTTGTCATATTTTTAAGTACTAGATGAGAACATTTCTAAAAGTAATTAAGTATTAAATTAAAAAGGAAACTGTGAAAGTGCACGCAATAATATCATTGATGTTTGGAAGAAATAAGGAAGTCTTGTAAAATCGGTTATATGTTGTCTGTTAAGACATTTTCTCGTATCCGTTTGAATCGAAAACAATTACTGAAACTCAAAACAGCTTGTTCGTCGAATTCCTCTAAACGGTGATCGAAATAGCACCAACTCTCTTATTACAGTTAGTTTCACAAGAGAGACTAGAGACCTAAACGTTAACTTTGGTTTCTTGGATTCCATAAATATAATTTTAATGCTTGAAAATTATGCTAGTAATATAAGTTGGCGTTTTTCTTCAATGAAGTCCTTCTGTTACACTATCAATAGCCGTACCAATAGTTTTACTCCAAAAGAAAACCTGAAAATGTCAAAGTGAATATGATTGATTACGAAATCGATCCAATTCTTTCCATGGGGTGGTGGCAGGTGGTACCCGCATTGCGCTTGTATACCTATTGGGCTTTCTTATTTTATAAGAATCCCATCTGAGAAATGAATCACAGTATTTTTTTGATGGATAGCCTTGTTACTTCGCAAGCGGCAACGTTTCAACGCAGAGAGCGTGCTTCCTAAAGCCAATCAATGACTTAGTACACGAAAATACAATGGGATAGTACACGAAGGAGTGTTTCATCATCCTTACGACAACGTAAGGCACAAGAGTCAAGTTTCACAAACGTACCTCAGACTAGATTCCTGATCCTGCTGCTGCTAGTTCTTGCAGTACCCTAAGATATCAAAAAATGAGTCCTAGAGTGATCTCGTGGGGTCTCAGCGTAGCGAGCTCTAGTTTGCTGTTTGTCACTATGAAGATTCTTCTGGGACACTTTAGTTATAGGGTATATTTCTGTTTGTACGGAATCTTTTAATAAGACTGAGAGGACTTTAATTGTAAATAAACCAACATTGGTTTGACATTGTGCAGTTGTTATCTTCGGAACAAGATATCGTTCAAGTGTCCACCAAGGCTTTGCCTACACTGACTCGCACGGTCGCATCTTTGCTGGACGAATGTTGGATTCCAAATGATCCAAATGTACAGGTTGTTGACATAGACTTGTCTTAACTCCAACGAGAAAGGAAACCAGGGGTATCAAATCCAAATGACCGCGGCGGCCAATTCATAATTCCTCGCCATGGGATGATACAATCGCCTTATCTTGTAGAAAATCAAAGATAACATTATACGCCATAACGCCATTTTATTGGAATCGCATCTGTTCAATATCGATGTTCTCAAGTTTTGGTTACAGAAATGAAGTTTCGATTTCTACATTCTGGAAGAAATGAGGTCCTATGATGCCACCATGCAATAAACTGTACCACACAGTAAGTTTTTCTGGAGGCAGCGGTACTTCATGTAACTCTTGCGGGTTGTTCTTGCACCAATAGCACCAATTTTGTTTATTAATTTCGTCCAGAAATGTGTTTCGTTTGCTCAAAGGGCCAATCCACAAACTTTCGGTACACCCTTGATAGTTTGCATTTTAGCTCTAACGTTAATACGAACATGTAAGGATGTAGCTCCAAATTCTTACGCAAAATCTTCCAAATTGACAAATTTGGCACTTCACAAACACTGGTTACTTATAAGGTAAACTCATGCTCAAATTTTCTTACAGTACAGCGTATAGCCGGCGCTGAGTAACCGATGAGTACAATTCAATTCTCCGGTAATAAATAATATTTTTGACTCTAAACGGTTAACAAGCGTCAACCGCTTTTTATATATTTTGTATCCAGTATTCACTGGCTTGTTCAAAAATGCGATCGGTAAATATTAGACTAAAAAAAGGATGAGCTCCTACAAGAATACATTTGCGATCAATTTGGCAAAAGGTTTCTTTTCGATTAATTCACCGCACGTCAATTTAATAACGGGTCAATGGCCGCAGTATTAGGCGGCTGACTAAAAACTGAATACATAAATGCGATCAATTTGGAGGGAATTACATTTCTTAGAATATTTAATCCCGGATCGACACGTGTTAAAACATCGTCATTTAAAACATATGATGCTGTCAAAATCGGTTCCATTAATAAACTCACCGTAGTTTTGATATGAAGTATTTATGCTTTATTTTTTTGGAGTTGGTGGAAGAAATCAACCACCACCATTCTTCAATAAAATTCATTATCTAGATATGAACATTTTTCAACGATTCTTCAAACTATCTAGATGTTTTTAAAAACTGCTAATATTTTATTCAATAAATGATATTTTATTCTCAAAATCGTTGGTGATATTCTTGATGAAGTTTCTTTTCGAGTTAGAGTGGTATAGAAGACGTATCAGTACAAAAGAATTAAAAATGTAATGTTTATAAAGTTGGTTATTTATTTCTATTCACTTCTATAAACAAGTTTATTAATCGGGAAGCAATTTACATAAAAACAAGTTGTTAAAATTGGGATATATGTTGCGTAAGATTTAATGGTTACGGTTGAATCATTAATGTAATCTCACTTTGTGAGGATTATTCGCTTAACACATACAGATGCGAATATAAACGTAATCAGTATAGCAAATAAATAGTTGTATATATCTCAAAGGAAATGCAATTAATTAGTAAATTTACGAACATTTAAAACTAATTGTTGCCCAAACTCTATTTCTGTTATAACTTTATTCGCAGAACAGCCCGGAACTCAATAGTTCTGTCATGTTGTACGTGAATCACCACATCGTAAATAAACTCGTGGTGATGCAGAGAGTGCAATTGCCGCAGTCTCATTAAATACAAGACTAACGGTCGACCTAGATGATGAAGTTATCTGGAATTGGAGCAGATATTATTGGATAAAAACTGGAATAAAAACAATAAATAATGGAAAAAGAAAAAATCGCTTTAATAATCCATTACATCAAAATAGAATATTTAAAAAACCTTCATAATTTCCTGTCAAGTATAATTAATTAGCCTTAAATAATAGTCCTCCACTCAAAAAATCAATTGTGCTGTAGACGTATTGTTCCATGTTCTCGGGAAATATATTCTATGAAGTTTTAGGGAATGCTTTAAGTGATTTATGCGTTTATTTTTTTGCAGAGGTTGGTGGAAGAAATGGAGCCGCCACCATTCAAAACATTCCGATCCGAATTTCATATGAGCAGCACAAATGAACACTCCACAACGTATACTACTACAACTCATTATTCCAAGCAGTAAGTTTCAGAGATTTTTTATTTCAACTTTGTTTTATAAAGGCAATAATTCTTTATATGGTGAACACTTTTAACTAGAAAGATTGATAGTTGTGGAAATTTTTATTTTTGTTTATATTATAAGTATGATTCAGAAACCACTGAATTCTTTTATTTTTATAGGTTATTTAAAGTGTTGTAAATGTAAATGTTTAGCGGCACTAAACACTACATTAACTATAACACAATGGTGTACACACTATTATGTTATTTGAAAATGTTTTGAGAGATGAGTAGTGGAACATTGCTAAATTTTATATTAAAATATGAACTTATCAACTTAACAATATTAAGGATGAATTTAGGTTCGGATGTTGTTTTAATTTAAAATATATGGATTTTGCAGTGGATATTACTGTATCATATTAACTACTCTGTATGTACAAAAGTATTACTTTGTTAGCTGTGTGTATGTTTAAACTTTTTATCTATCCAAAATATTTCGGTTAAGGTAATGTAACTTTATCATTACTGAAAAAATACAAATTCTTACATCACCACATTGAAAAATAAATACATGCATAAAACGAAACAAGGATTCTAGTTATGAACTACACCACATCGACAAACCAACGCCCACGCTCCACTCCTGTCTTTTCACTAAATAAATACCAAATTAAAGAAATTTCTTGTCATTATCGATATAAGAGAATCATCCGAGGCCCTTACCCTAGTTACAAAGTGTTCATCATATATAATATGTATAATAATACTACACAGGGTGTAAAGAATGTGTAGAATAATTATTCAAATTTTTTTATTTATTCTTTTACAACAAAATTTTTTTTCTTCGTTTTGTTGCTATGACGACCAACTTGTTTTTTCAAATACATAGTAGGAGTATGTTTTTATGATTTTGTTATTGGTACTGCTTTATTATTGGATGAAAAAAGTACATAAATGTGGATTCATTACTAAATAGTATGGTCACTGCAAGATTGTCATCATTCTTGCATCTTTCCATCATTAGATCACACAAATGAATTCTGAAATGGATTAACAGAAATTTGTGGGAATACATTTTTGTCTCGCTTTAAAATATTGCGCACAGATGGATTACTATTCCTAAATTTCTTACCAATCCTCTAGTAGAAATTATTTATAATTCTTGTACTGTTAGGAAAGATTCTAGTGTCATATTCTCATGCGTGACCAGATTTTGATTTATTTTTTACACTTCCAATCTATATAATTTTTTTACACCACAGCCTGTAGATTGCGAAATTTGCTTCTCTATATACCGGGTCGGGCAAAAAGAGCGGAACACCGAATTTATGGCTTAACTAGCGCTTTTTCGTAAATTTAACCTAAATTAAAGTTTTTGTATATTTTATGTGTTATTTATTGGTGTTTGCAGATTTTCTGTTTTTGTCACATTTTTGGAGATATGATGTCACCGGATAGTATTTTAAATGAATCACCCTATATATATTTTTTTTTAGTAGATATTTTTTCCCTGAATTCACTAATACCAGGTTTAGTGGGTCTCTGACTTATGGTTTCATAAGAAAAAAATAAAATATAATGGCATGATTTATTTAATAAAAACCGAACAAGAATAACAGAAAATTCTACTCATTAAAGCGTCCATTAACTTTAACAAATAATTTCTTTCTCGCTTAAAGGTGACATTAACTTTTAATGCAGCATTAACTTTTATTATGATATCGGCCCTAAGTAATTATCGTAGTAGGCATTTTATTTTTTTCTTATGAAATCATAAGTGAGAACCTGGTATTACTGAATTCAGGAAAAAAATTTCTACTAAAAAATATAAATACAGGGTGATTCATTTAAAATACTATCCGGTGACATCATATCTCCAAAAATGTGACAAAAACAGAAAATCTGCAAACACCAATAAATAATACATAAAATAGACAAAAACTTTAATTTAGGTTAAATTTACGAAAAAGCGCTAGTTAAGCCACAAATTCGGTGTTCCACTCTTTTTGCCCGACCCTGTATATATATATATGATTAACTAAACTAATATTTCAATTTTATTTCAAGTCTCAACTATAAAAAAAAGAAAATAAGTTAGTTGCCATAGCAACGAAAATAAGAACAAACAGTATAAAAAAACAAAGTCACCATATGTCTAACATCATACTAAATTACTTTGAATAAGCTTTTTTGTTGTAAAATTATGAACTAATAAATTAGCACAATAATTATTTGATACATTTTTGTTTACACCCTGTATAATAATTTGCATTGTAAATTCACAATTTATATTCCTGTACGGTCATCACTATTTAGGTACCTGCAAACTAAATCGACGAAAAAAGAAACCGAGATCTTCGATACGGACAACGGTATATCGAATGGAAGACCACCTGAAAGATACACCACCACAACGCATATAACGCAAGAACCACCATCGCACAATTATAGTATGCAATTCAGTGAGATCAAATCTTTGAAACGCGTCCACAAGGTACATGAAGGCATCGGAACGGATAGTATAATCGATACTCCGGGTATAATAAATCCTTATACCGGTGAAACTATGACAGTTCACGATGCTATAGCTTCCAGAATCTTAGACGTTAGAACCGGTAAGATATTATGCTCGCCGGACGGTACTCAAGTGACTATAGAGGAGGCATTAAGACGTGGATTGATAGATGTTAAGATAGCCGAACAATTGTACAGCCCGTGCGGTGTCCAAGAAGACGGGCGGAATTTAACCTTATTAGAAGCGATTCAGAGAGAAATCCACGGTGCAGAACACGGGTTCTCCGACCCGACGGAGAAAAGAATTAAGGTAACGCACGCGACCAGTATCGATCAAGCTATTAATGATGGAAAAATCGATCCGAACACCGGCACTTACCGACTAGATAATGGGGAAGTACTCTCCACAAAGGAGGCATTCGAAAAAGGTTACCTTCATGTTACTCATCGGGAAGTCAAGTTAAAAACGGGGGCGGTTTCTTTGTACGATGCAATCAATCAAGGTTTAATAGATGAACGCACAGGTTGGATTGTGGATCGTAATTCGGGCAATAAATATCAAGTCGATGCCGCGGTTAAAACTAATATAGTTGACGGAGATATTCGCGAGATTATCGATCCAAAAACCGATAACAAAATTACAGTAATACAAGCTTTAGAAAAGGGTATTATCAATCCTAAACTGGGTAAGTATATCTGGGGTCACGAAAAGTTGCCATTCCTAGAAGCAAAACGGCGACAATTCATTATAAAACCTATGACTTTAAAAGACGCGTGTGACTCGAATTTAATCGATAATGAAGGAAAAATTTCTTCTCCATTACATCAACGTAATCTAACCATTTTAGAAGCAATTTCTCGCGGCGTGCTTGATTCTAATTCTATAAAATCGATCCTAAACGCTGGTACTGGCGAATTCGTAACATTGAACGATGCTTTAGCTCAAGGTATTATTCTTCCTGAGGGTAAATTTATCGATACTTACACGAATGAAGTGTGCAGTGTACAAGACGCTGTTAATCGTGGTTATATCGTATCAGTCGCGCAAAAATCCATCTTTGATATTGACGGTTTCCAACCGCCCGATAAATCTGATTACATAAGCTTTAACGCAGCCAGCGCCAAAGGTTTTATTAGCAAAAATAAAGGCGGCAGTTTAGTTACCAATCTGAAAAGTGGAAAACTAGTCCCTTTCGAAGAAGGCGTGAAAACCGGTGAAGTTAAACCGGAGGTATACGAAATGCTAACGCGAAATATTGGTGTGTTCGAGAACGGCCGTGAATTGACTGTGATAGAAGCCGTTTTCAGCGGTTACATTGATCCTAAGACTGGAAATTTCATAGATGTCAAGAAGAATAAAGTAGTGCCTTTGAATGATGCGATTGCTCAGAATTTAATAACTGCGGAAGGTGCAGCCTTGTTGAATAGTCTTTTAATTATTAATGTTACCACTCAAACTACAAGTAAACTAGTGCAAAGGTATGTCACTTTCACTACAAGTGGAGAGCAATATACTAAATCTAAAATGACGTATACTGAAGCTCTAAGTAAAGGTTATATTGATAATACTACTCAAACATATTCCGATCCAGAAACGAATCAAGTGATTCCTATTGTACAAGCTTTAAATGAAGGCAAAATTGCTCCAGATACCGAAGTTCACAAAAGTACGGGAGCTTATCCAAAAGTTCAAAGTCCAACGAAAACTACAATAAAACTAGTACGACTTGAACCGGAAACCCAGATATCCAATAGTACTTCCGTCGTAACGACTAAATCTACTATAGAAACTTACGAAAAGAAAAGTTTTGAAATACCTCAAGATGGTTGGCCGTTACGCGAAGCCATTCACAAACATCTTTTTGACGCTGTTTCCGGCTTATTTACAGTGCCACGTACAGACAGACTCGTCAGTTTTGAAGAATGCATTACTCTAAAGATTATAAATCCAGAGTCGGCATTAGTTGTTGAGCCGAAAACAGAGAGACATATTCCATTAACTCGTGCTCTAGATAAAAGAATACTAGATCATTTAGGCAGGTATAATACAGGCAATACACTGCTAAACATGAAGGACGCTATCACTCAAGGATACATTATCTTCGAAGAACCAAAGGAAATCGACAATAAAGATGTGAGAACTATAGAATTTACGTCTGAAGTGAAACAAATGCCACCAGTATTTATTAAGGAAGGAGTTGTTTATGATCCATCAGTATCTCGAGTAGTATTTACCAACACCGAACTTGATCCTGTAAATCTCATCGAAGCAATCCAAACTAACGTGATAAGCCCTGATACAGTATCCATACAACATCCTCAAAACCCAGCGTTATTACTACCATTGCAAGAAGCTATAAATCAAGGAATAATCGATAAAAGAACTGGAGAATATATAGACGATAAAGGTAATAAATGTAATTTGGAAGAAGCAGCGGCAAACGGTAAAATTATGATCAATGGTGAGCCTCTAACGAAAAGCAGCAAACAAAAAGTTACCATGACAAGAACAGCTACAATCATTGATCCCATTACAGGTGAAAACCTCCCGCTGCAAGTAGCATTTGATAAAGGATTAATAGATGAAGACATGCTCAAGATGTACCAAACTCAAACTTTCACAACAGTATCTCCAATGACTCCTACATCTAGTACAACTATGGAGGTGGTGTCGACTACTTTAGTTGTAACAGATCCTCAAACAGGAAAGACCTATACCATCAAGGAAGCTCTTCAAGCTGGTTTAATAACCCCGGAGGAGGCTAAAGAAATGCAACAAAAAGAACAGTCTCGTGAACCAATTAAGGTATTAGATATGACTACAATTGATCTAAGCGAGAAACCGTCGCCTGCTGAAATTACACGCAGTAGAATAACAACTGAACCTAAGTACAAAGTCGCGATAGGAAGAGCACATTCCTTAAGTCCGGCTAGGGAAGCTAAACAGGTCGTATTACAAAAATTACGCCGGAAGATTGTGAGACCAAATGATGCCCTTGAGCAAAAATTATTGGATGAAGAAACAGCTGAGATACTACAACGACCTGCAAACTATATCACACCACATGGAAACACTATGACCATTAAAGATGCTTTGGAACAAGGCATAATTGATGGAGAAGCTGGAAAGATCGTCGATCCGCAACGTGGGGATGTTATAAATATAAAAGAAGCCATAGATAGAGGCATTTTAGATCCAGCTAGTTTTAATGAAGTCCTAATACCGTTAAATCATAGCTTATCCATTCCAGAGTTGTTCGAACAAGGTCTAATCGATCCAGGAACTGGAAAAATTATCCATCCAGAATCAGGTGATCAACTTACTCTTCAGCAAGCTATTGTTTGTGATATAGTCGATCCTCTAAGCGTAGTCTTAAATCCAGAAGGAAAGAACATAACTTTAGCCGAAGCCATAGATTCGAAGGTAATTGATGGAACCACCTCGTTAGTCAAAACGAAGGAAGGAGTAGTCGATGTCGTAACTGCCGTAAGCAAAAATATTTTCAAGGTAGCAACATCTACCGATGCGATACCTCCTGCAGGAATGACTTTCCAAGTTGCCTTAAATCGTGGTCTTATCAACGTAGATACCAAGGAATTCACGCATCCAATAACGCAAGAAGTGATGCCTTTACAGAAAGCTATCGACGAAAAATATATAATGACGATACCAAGCAAATATAATCCGAATAGCATTGACATCATGGAAGCTTTGGATAAGAAATTAATCGATTCAGTTAAAGGCGTATTCCATGACCCAAGAACAGTCCAATATATTCCAATTTCTGAGGCAATAGATACGGGTATACTTACAATCGATAAACATGCACATAATGTGGAAGCAACATCTGTAACTGAAGTTAGAGAGAATGTAACAATTCACACTGTAACAACAACGTCAATAGAAATCCTGGAGGGTTATGTGTTAATAAGTAACGAAGAAGTACAGGATGTGAAGACAGGGGAGATTATATCAGTGGATGAAGCTAGAACTAAAGGGATAATCGTTGATGTTACCAAATCAACAAACACAACGACAGTCAGAGACGTAATGTCCTTCTCTGATGCTCTTAACAAAGGACTAGTAGACATGAAAGCTGGCACTTTCATGGATCCTAATTCCGGAGAGAAAGTCACTATCAGCGATGCCTTGAAAGCAGGACTTTTAGAAGCATCAACGGCCGATATTACCGAAACCGACTCAACTGTTAAAATTACAGAAATGAACATTGCAGAGGCTTTTGATACTATTTACGATCAAAAAACTGGTAAATTTGTTGATCCTATGGAACCACACAAACAAATCACATTTAAAGAAGCCTTAGAAAAAGAAATAGTGGATCCAAATTCAATAATTTACGACGTAAAGTCTCAGAAACCGATAACAATTGAACAGGCTGTGGAAAAAGGTTTAATTGATGAAAAAACAGGGCAAGTTAAAGATGAATCAGGAAAAGGCGTCGATTTTAAGAAAGCTGCCAAAATGGGCTTGATAGCTGTAATCGGTGGATTAGCTGCTCCAGTTGCATTACCTGCTTTAGCAGGAGCTGCTGCTATTAAAGCAATTAAAAATCGTCAAAATAAGAAACCTGCACCAGAAAATCTCGCAGAAAAACAAGTGCCAGCCGAAAAAGCTCCAGCTGCGAAGAAACCTCTAACTACTCTTCAAGATCTTGATGTATTTTCTAAACCGTTACAAAAAGAAGTATTGTCAATTGGCGATGCCATTAAACAAGGCAAAATTCAGCCAAATTTATGTCATGTGGTAAGTGATGGTAAAAGGTTACCTTACATGATACATGAAGCTTTAGCTCAAAACATTCTAACTATTGACACAATTGTGGAAATAGTTGATAAAAACACGGTAGTGATAATAAGTATTAAGAAGAGTGGTTTATCGCCGCCTATCGATACTGCAAAAGAAAATCAAATTCCAAGCAATCAGAGTAAACTCATCTCACCGGTGATTAAACCATCAGCTGCTTTGCAGGAAACTATTTTGCCTCAAGATGTTACAGATACACATTTGAATAAGCCACAAATCGTTGATCAACCTATTCAGATCACTAATGAACCCAGTAAGCTAGAAACAGCGGTTGTAACGCAAACCGTAATACCAGTTTCTGATGCCATCAAATACGGTTTAATTGAACCCGAAAGGTGCAATGTTTTCTATTTGGAAAAACAACTGCCATACACGTTAAGTTATGCTTTGCAGCAACACAAAATTGATCCGCAAGACGGTGTTACGGTAATAAATAGACAACAAGTTGAATTAGTGAAACCCTCGTTTAAAACTGCTGAAATTCTTGCCAATGAAATTGCTGTTATGTCGCAGCAACTACCATTAACTTCTATACAACAAAAATCAGTTGACTCGCCCTCTAAGAGGATTGTAGACTTAATTGCTGACAGAGATATTGATCCCAAAATATGTAGAGTTTTGTATAGAAACCAGGAATTACCATATACCGTTCAAGATGGTTTAATACAAGGATATATTACACCGAATGATTACGCGCAGGTTACAAACAAAAATAAAATCAATCTATTAGAACATGAACCTATTAAAGTGGATGAGGATAAACTTTCCCGTACTCTTGCCATGGCTGAGGAAGAACTGGTGAAGTATGACACAGTATCCATAGAAGATGCGTTGAATAAAGGTAAAATTACGCCAGAAACTTGTTTGATCATCCTGAATGGAAAGAAACTCGATTTTACTGTACACGAAGGTCTTATTACACACAAAATAGATTTGTACGATCCTGTAAAAGTAATAGATAAGTATATAGTTGTTCTAGTTGAGGAAAAGTTGCCGAAAGTGGTGATATCAGCGAAAAATTTAACTCCTCAATCACTGGCAGCAATGGGTTATTACGATTTGCAAAGGCGTTACTTCATAAATCCAAAAACAATGGAGGCCATTACATTCTATGATTTAATATATAAATTACACGTTATTGACCCTGAGGCAGTTTTGGTAAGGGATTTATCGAAGAAAAAGTTGACTTACTTGACACTAAATGATGCTATTGGAAAATCATTGATAGACATGAATTACGGCTACATGGTCGATCCGCGCACTGGAAAAGAAGTACCCTTCTTCGAAGCTGTAAAGATTAGATGGATTATAGACGCTTTAGATAAACCTAAAGAAAAGTACGAACCGTTAACCCTCGAAGAAATTGTGGACACCAACGAATTCGACCCGAAGGAAGTGCAAATCACACAAAAAGAAACAGGAAAGCAAGTTCCATTAGCTGAAGCTCTTAAAACGAGTTTGATCGATCCTAAATCAGTTACCATTAGGGATCCGAAGAATATGCAGCTAGTGCCTTATTACCAAGCCGTTGACGCTCAAATCGTAGATCCTAATCGTGGAGAGATTATCAACACTATCACGCAACAAAGACTGAAATTCCAAGATGCTTTCTGGAAGGGTTACATACTTCACATTCCTAGACCGTTATCTTTATATGCTGTAGTTAGACAGAACATGTATGATCCTCAATCTGAAAGAATCATTGACCCGCTTACTAAACAACAGTTAACTGTAGAGGATGCTGTAGCAAGAAATATAGTGGATCCTAATATTTCGGAAGTTTTAGATTCGAAAAATAAACAATTAGTGCCGTTGAGGGAATCTATGAGAACTAATCTATTAAGTCCTGTAAGTGGGCGAGTACTTGATACAATTAGTGGTCAGCTAGTACCGTTGAACAAAGCAGTCGAAATTAATTTAATACAAAGCAGTCCTGTGATCATGAATATCTTAGAAACAATATTGTTGAATTATTACATTCCAAAGACCGGACTAATATTAGACCCACGAACTGGTGATCAAATTACACTGAGAAAAGCAATTGAAGATAAATTAGTAGATCCAGCCGCCACTAAAATCAAAGACGAGCAACAAGACAAAGTCGTAAGTGTCAACGAAGCAATTGACAGCAAACTGTTGGATCCCGATAAAGGTATTTTAACAAAACCAACCATGACCTTAGATCAGGCATGCATTAAGGGCTACATTATCAGCAGCGTACAACCATGGTCTTTGCAGGAAATTCTCGCCTTGAAGCTTTATAACCCATCAACAGGTAAACTGGATATTAACGATGGAAGTGTAGCAATAACTACAGCCATTGAAAAGAATGTATTGAATCCTGAAGTTCTTTCAATAAAGGAACCACAAACGGGTGATATAATAACATTAAAGGAGGCCATCGCAAGTAAACTTGTTGATCCTGAAGAAGGACAGATTATTGATCCTACTACAGGATTTAAAATCAACTTATATGACGCTCAAGATAGAGGTATAGTTGTTCCGTCAAAGACTCAAATTACCTTGCCGGAAGCAGTGTTCAAGGGCTACTATGATCCTAACAGTGGCAAATTCGTCGATCCAAAGAGCAAAGAGAAATTAAAGACACATTCGGCCATCAACAGGGGTTATTTGGATACAACATCGACTATGGTTACGATAAATGAAGACAGATACACTTTTGAACAAGCTATTACTGATGGTATAATAGATATTGAATACGGTACAATAACACTTACGGGTAAAACTGTGGATTTCAACGAGGCATTTGAACGTGGCGTATTCGTAGAAGCTAGGACACCGATGTCGTTGAGCGAAGCTCTCACCAAGGGTGTATATGATCCATTAAGTCAACTATTCCTAGATCCAAGGAGTGGAGACCAGTTAACTTTAATTGAGGCAATTGAAGTTGGATTAATAGATCCGGATTCAGTTTCAGTTAAAGACACTAAATCGGGTGCGTGGAGGAAGTTGAATTTTATAGATGCTATACACGGACATTACGTAGACGGTAACACCGGTAAAGTAAAAGATTTTTCGAAAGGGGAAAATTACGAAGTTAGTTTACAAGAAGCTTTCGATTTGGGTATTTTGATAGATAACAAAGCGGCCGTTTCTATTCAAAGAGCAATTCACCAGGGACTTTATGATGAACAAACTGGCAAAATCACTGACCCAACAACAGAAAGGAAAATAACTTTACACGAAGCTGTTCGAAACTATATTATTAATCCATTGTTACCATGCTATTTCGATAAGAAAAATCAGAAATTGTTGAGTTTGAGCGAAACTGCAAGAGCTGGTATTATAGATATGAGAAGAGCGGAATTCAAAGATCCTGTTACCCTCGAAGTAATGCCCTTAAATAAAGCTCTAGATGCTGGATTAATTGTCGATATAGAAACCGCAAATTTCGGACTGTATGAGGCTATTCAAATGGGATTACTTTCGCGTGATCAGAATGTGTTCGTGCATCCAGCTAATGGAGTTAAATGTAATCTAAAAGAAGCATGCATAAAGGAATTGATCAATCCAGAAACTTCAATAGTTAAGGATACTAAGGCAAATAAATACATCAAGCTGCCGTTAGCTATTGAGAACAAGCTCATCGACGATAAACTAACATTATTCAATCTGCCCAATGGTAAACAAATCGATTTAGTTGATGCTAAAGATAGAGGATTGATCGTAACTGTTCGTAAACCTTTAACTCTGGAAGAAGCCGTACTGAATGTTTTATATAGGCCAGATTCCGGTAAGTTTGCAGATGTTGCAAACAATACTTTCTACGATCTCAAGCAAGCAATAGAAAATGGATTAATTGATCCAACCACAACAGCTTTAAAAGACTCAACCACCGGCAATCTTGTACCTTTAGTGTTAGCAATAACAGATGGCAGCATAGATGTGGATAAAGGACGCGTCATTGACAGAAAATCGAAGCAAACGTATAACCTGGATAAGGCGTTAGAAAAGGGACTTTTAATTACAGTCGATAAGCCACTAGAAACTCAAACAATTCTCGGTGAATTAGCAGCCACTAAACAACCTCGCGAATGCTCGCTTGAAGAAGCTATCCGATTCGAGTTTATTGATCCCGAAGAGGCGGTTATTAAAGATCCCCAAAATGGCAAGATTAAAACTGTACAAGCTGCTATTAGAGATGGAGTACTCAACGTTAACAAACCTGTAGTATTCGAAACACCTGGTAAATTTAAATCGCTCCTTGTTGTTTATGACCAAACTTTACCTATATTCTTACGCGAACCTATTACATTTGAGCAAGCATTAGAAAAAGATTATTTAGACGTTAAAACTGGAAAATATACCGATCCACGCTCCAACGAAGTGCTCACTTTAAAAGAATGTATAACTTTCGGATATGTCGATCCTGATACAGCTCTGGTTAAAGATACAAATAAAAAGAAGTTGGTTAAACTTCCCGAGGGTTTCAGACGAGGCCTTGTCGATGCCGAAAAGGGTAACGTCTTGGATAGTGCCACCTCAAAACTCCACACATTACCAAATGCATTAGACAGCGGTCTCTTAACAACACCTAGAAGAGGTTTTAGCCTCGTAGAAACAATCACTTATGGTCTTTATAATCCCACTACCTGTGGGTTTACCGATCCATTCGTCACGACATCTATCATCGATAGAAAACGATTGACACTGGATGACGCTATTAAAGAGAATTTAATAGATCCATCGAGTACCGTCATAAAAGACCCGGAAACGGGTACGGTAATTCCCTTGTTGCATGCAATAGAAACAGGTCTAATAGATGCGATCAGTGGTAAGCTGTACAATAAGAGTGAGGACAAATCGATTGACTTCATTAAAGCTCAGGAGAGAGGTTTAATATTGCCGGCGGAGGAAAGGGTAAGTATCGTTTTTTTCTATTGCGTTTGCTAAATATGTTTCATTGCCTTCAATTTCTGTTGGAGCAAGGAAACATTGCTTTATCGCTTAAATTGTCGTTGATTTGTAAATCATGCGCTTGTCTTTGCGTGCATGTAATGCACCGCGCGAGAACAACAAGATCTCACCACATTCATTTCGTTTTTTGTTTTCTTTTGATCGTCACCTCACGACTGTTATCCATTTCAAATGCTTGTTTTGGTGATGTGTGTTGCTCGGTGGAGGAATGGTACCAAACTGCTTTCTTACCGTGATAATATACAGTCAAACATAAGGAAAAAACCATTAACAACTACCAAAAATGGGGATAATGCCAAAAAATCGACATTTTAAACGATACGTTCACTACTTTGCCAATATTATATGTTTTGTATTGTTGTTGTATTATTGTTTAGTTTTTGTATAAACAGCACATATTCCCTAGGAACATATTTTCTGTTTTTAATTCTTTAGTGTGAGATTATTTGTATAAACATTATGAGATTATTAGTAGTCCTTTGTTGTGAATGCCCAATATAGTTTGAGCTGTTTTAACGTTTGTTGGCATGATGTTTAAAAAAGCAATTGTTACGGTTCACTATAAAAAAATTGTTAGGATTTTTTGTTATTGTCCCCATTTACCGAAGTTCAAAAATTAAAAACATTTCTTGTAGTTTGAAATGGATAATAATATTATTCCAACAACCTAAATTGTGTTAAATTTAATTTGTTTTCCAAATGATTTAATTTTTTTTTGTTTTCGAAACTGGAAGGAGAAATACAAAAAGCATTAGTTGCGTAATAGCTGAATACATTTTTTGAACTCAAAGTAGAAAATTGAATACTATTACAATTAAATATAAGTATATAAAAATAAAAAAATTAATGATATTGAATTAAAGATATAAAAAAGAAGATTTAACGGTAGCTACGAAATCTGCTAATTGATATGGTAGCGTTTGAAGCAGTCATGCGCAATCAGTAGGTACTGGGAAGATATTTAGTGACCTTTATCTAAATTTTGTATTACAGGCCATTACTTCGTTTTATTAGGTACTTGTTTTATTGATTAAAAAATAGCAAAAGATTGCATTGATTCTAGAGATAAGATATAATGACTTCTGCTAAGTTACTGCCAGCTTCAAAATATCTTTCAAAATGTTTTATTAGCTGTAGTACAGAAATGGTGAATTTCGTGAAGCATCAGATTAGAACGAATTATAATTATTACACGTAGTTTTCCATAATGTGCTCGCAAGATTTATTTCCTAAAGTCGCAGGTACTTTTATTTCCTATTTTCTTGTGTGAAAGTATTAATTTCAACTATTCAGGTCTACAAAGACATAATTAGGATATTCCTTTATTTTCTGCGTCTCAAACGTGATTTTCGTTTAATTTTTTAAAATGTTCTGTATTCATTGTTGCACAAGAAGGAAATCGTCATTTTGGTTTAGTGTGAAGGTTTTTATTTTTGTATCAATTTTGCCTCATTGAATGTTATTTGAACATTTACTAAGGATTTTGCATCTTTCACATAACGCTTCGTATTTTGACTTGGATCACGATACCAAGTACATGTGTTTGGATAAACTACTCTTACGTATTATTGGTCCATTCAGCATTGAATAGAACAGTAAATTTTCTTTATGAATGCAGTAAAACTGTGCTATACTTGACATCCCATATCGTACAATATAAATAATTCTGATCGTTTTCCTTTGATTGCTTTCTCCAATTTCATTAGTTGTTGAAAATCAACATGAATCGATAGTTCCGTTCTTAGTTAAAATTACACAATAATCATAAGAAGCGTAATCTTTCATCATACCTACTTGGGTCGATAGGCTTTCTGAGAAATATCACATATCGTGAACCATTATTGTCAGTAATATCAAGTCAACAGTTTTCCAGTACGTTTCTTTATTATACAAAATGAAATATAAGTATTCAATTTTTTACTTTAAAATCCGAATGTATTTTAGCTATTTCGACACATTTATTACAAAACAACGTGTAAATAAAAACAATACTAAATGTTAAATGTTTCATATAACTGACTGAAAAATTAATTTTTTACAGCTGGGTACTACTCCTCCTAGTACTACCGCTACTGCTAGTACTACCACTACTACCAAAATACCTCTCGGAGTTTGTCATTTGCTTATAACATGACGGTCCTTATATAAACTTTGTTCCGTATAACGACAAAAAAAAATCAAAATTGTGCATTTCAAAAGGCGTTAAAGACCTGCCATATTGCACGCGTCATATTTTATATAACCGCTAAGGGTGTATGTGTGGAGATGGCTTTACATATTTTGACATAGATTCAGCTTTTGCAAGTTAGCTATTTCGAAGCGAAGCAATGTTTCAACAGTTTAATTGCATGGAAGGCTCACATTTGAAAAATTTCGAAATTGCTAACTACATATAAGCAAAATCATTTTTCATCGTTAATAGCAGATCCTCATATTAATAATTTATGTTTGAAATTTTTAATATAAGAACAAATATTTATTTGATTTAATAGTACCTACTCCTAGTAAGTAATAAACCAACTAAACATCAATAGTTCTTACATATTTCTAACTCATAATATATTTTTAATCACTGTAATTTTGTGTTATATGTTTTTATGATTAGAGATACTCAAATTTTAGACAATTATAATTACAAATTTTATATCCAAGTAAAACTATACACATACATTTAACTGAAATTTGAATCTCTCTATTTATGATATCGTTTGTAAAGTTATTGCTTTCTTGTATACAAAATTCAAATCTAAATCACTTCCACATCATCAAGTTTACTTCACTTTCATTATCAAGGTGTTCAGGATACAAAAAAGTAATAATTTTTCTAATCGTATACTTTGTTAGATTTATGTTTTTTCGTACATTTTTATGTTCCTCAAATTCTCTCGTGTTTTTTTTTACTTTGTTCACAGGTTATATGTTACTTTTTTATGTGACTTCTGTTCACGATTTATATACCTATATTTATTTTTATCCAGTATCTTTGTTTTTAATTTAAATTGTTTTAAGTATTGTTTATACTATATTGGTTAACTTACACATTATGTCAACACTAACCATACATCCAACATCACATTCGATGATTTTATTTATTTTTGTGAGAGCTTGAATGCATGTGATATTAGGTTTAGGGTTATGCTTGAGGCTGCAGTAGCAGTGCTAGCAATACGTTTTAGTGTACTTTTTAATGAAAAAAGTTGCTCTAGGTGCATATTTTATTTTATTTTTAAAACTGTTCCTGTTGAAATATATCTATGACAAATTCTACTAAATAGTACTTACAGTTCAAAAGTCAACATTTTCTATGCAAATAAAAAGTTACTTACATACTTCTTATACATTATAGTAATATAAAACATATCAAAAACTTGTAGTCAAATCAAATTTATAAAGGAACCCATAGCCCATTTAAAAGTTGAAAGAGTCCGGACGCAATTCAGAATTGATACCTTTTTTATACATTTTTTCAATAACTAGAATGTGCATTTTATACTTACATTTGTACTATGCATTTTAAATTTTGTGTTGAAGATTTAATAATTTTAATCCCTTACTGGTCGTTTATTTACATTGAACTTTTGTAAGATCTGATCTTGAAGTCATCCCAAAAAGGTTAACGCTCCGGGGATACTAATTTACCGACCTAGCTTGTGCAAAAAGTGTGTCATGTCCTGGATTATCACTAAAATATGAATTATAATATCCATGGATATACATAATATCAAAAATGTTCCATAAATGCCCTTGTAATAATTAAGGCTTCAAAATTCTATATCATTAACTTCTTATAGTTTTGGCGGAAATAAATAATTTTCAAACAGTTTCCTCTAATTACAAGAATTGTGCTAAGATGAAATAAACGAAAATAACGCCGTGTTAAAATTTATTATTTTCACTGTTTGGACCTTCAAAAGAAACCAAAAAAACCTGTAATAGGCGCTCATGGAATAATGCCGGAATAACCCTGCAAGCGAGTGCAGGTTTCGATCTCCTTGCTTCTAATGCTTAATCTATTTTCATTGCATTCGCTTCCAGGGTTATTCCAACAATATAAAATTAGCGCCTATTACAGGCATTTTTGGGGTTTTTATATCGCGGCATTTCTTGACGTGTTCAATTTGTACTTTCAGTTTAATCCGCAATTTTATCATGGAAATTGTTGAAGCTTGAAATTGTTTTCGTCATAGGACTTTTAATAGAAACATTTTTATGCAAGAATAGATATAATATATTGAACTAAAATATTGTGCCTATATTGTTCTCTTATTTAAGCACGGGTATTGCGCTTGGCTAGCTATTGCGCTGCATTATATAGTACCTATGCTTAAGGTAGAGACATCTTAAAGCAAGACGTACTCAAAAGAGAGTATGCTAGACCAAAATAACTTTATATTATTTTCCATGTGCCTTTTGCAGCAAGCCGTCGAAGAAAAATACAAATTATGCGACGAGAATTTGTCGAAATTACTACACTGGATTAGCGAAGTAGAGGATAAGATCGCGTCTCAAGACGTAGTTAGAGAGATGCCAGAAGAATTGCGCAACCAAATTAATACTATGAAGCAAATAAAAGACGATTTAGATCAACATTCAGGACAAGTATCACATTGCCAAGACCAAGTACGGCAATTAGTGTTGACCGCTGGAGATGTCTTATCTAAAAGTGAAGTATCCGCTTTGGAAAAAGCGGTAGGAACTTGAAAACGCGTTATGAGAAGGCTTTCGATCGTACAGAGAAATTATTGAGGCGCCTATTAACGGCCAGAGATGAATTATCAAAACTAAAATCTGAACTGACCAACTTCTCAACTTGGTTATCCAAAGCTAGAAGAACCTTGGAAGATAAAGAAAGAGCTTTAAGTGACTTGCAACGATTGGGTACCAGTGTTGATAGCACTAAAGAATTTGTTTCTGATGTGATTGCTCATCAAGCTGATTTGCGGTTTATCACTATGTCAGCTCAAAAATTCGTGGACGAATCGAAGGTATTAGTTTTATTAGCCACTTTTCTCTCCTTTCAGACATTACTGTAATTTTGTTTTAGGAATACCTAAATGTGCTAAACGAATTCCGTACTACTTTACCATCTAGACTACCTCACATTGAACCACTCTCATCACAAGATTCCCCAGTTCGTAACGAAGTCTCGCTTGTAACACAACAATATAGGGATCTATTACACAGAGCAAATAACTTATCGGACCGTTTGTCAGGCGTTGGAGGTAGACAGAGAGAGTATGGTGACGCTCTAAAGAAAGCTCAGGCATGGTTAAGCGACGTTGAACCTCGAGTCTGCGTTGTTCTTAATGAACCAATTGCTGGTGATCCTAAGAGTGTAGAAGAACAACTGCATAACGCCAAAGTACTAAATAATGAATTCGTTGCCAATGGAAGATTAATAGATAACGCAAAACAGGTAAATATCTCAAAGAAACAATGGAGTAATTATTATATTTTTCTTATATCATCATTATTATTATTTTTTTGTTTAGGCAACAACATCTTTATTGCATTCGCTGGAAGGACAAATTTCGCCCAACGAAATCACTCGTCTAGAACAACCAGTCATCGAATTGGATCAAAAATACAATCAACTCAAAGATGCTATCGCCGAGAGATGCCAAGAATTAGATACAGCCTTAGTTCAATCACAAGGTGTTCAGGATGCTCTAGATAGTATTATTGCTTGGCTCACGTTAGCCGAGGGCCAATTCAAAAATATTCAACGTCCAGCTTCCCTTATTAGGGAACGCCTGGAAGAACAATTACGTGAGCAACGCGTGTTCCAATCCGATATTGAAACTCACGTGTCCTCTATCGATTCCGTCTATTTATCGGCGAGCGAACTAATTTCAAGTTCCAGCAATACTAGAGTTGCAAAGAAGATCGAATCCAAATTGCAAGATGTTCGTACACGATTCGAGAAATTATATGACAAATCTCAGAAGCGCTTAGAATTCCTCGAAGACGTTAACGTACAATTGCAAAGCTTTAACGATGAATCGAAGCAGTTTGAGGACTGGTACCATAGTATTATTGATTTTATTGAATCTAGAGATCTATTGAAATTGTCTATCGAAGAATACTCAGTCAAACTACGCGAAATTGCAAAGAACAAAGACGACAAGCGTCCTCTATTCGAAGGCGTAATTAAGAACGGTAAAGATTTAGTCAATCAACGCGATGTTATCGATACAGCTCCAGTGCGAGATCGAGTCAAGGCTATGGAGAACCAATGGCGAGATCTTAGCAGTATTCTGGATGAGAAACAAAAACTATCTAGACAACGTTCTGAACAATTGAGCAACTACGAAACCCTTAGGGAGCAAGTTTACGAGTGGTTGCAGAAGATGGAAAATAGAGTTATTCGATTAGAATCTGTAGCTGTTGAGTTAGAAACGCTTAAGAAACAAAATGAAGAATTAAAACCAATAACGAAAGAATACAGAGATTATTCCGTCACTATTGATAAAGTCAATGATGTAGGCATGCTCTACGACAGTCTTCTTCGAGGTGATAGATCAGATTCCCCATCAAGAAGACGATCTCAAGGTTACAGCCCTACTAAGAGAACATCGGTTGCAGTTAGTCCCCGTAAGTTGCATTTATATTGTTTATCTTTTGTTTAAATTAAGAACTAAGAAACTTTCTGTAGCTTCTTTAACCAACATATTGTATTTTGTTTAGTACGGCGTCCTTCGCAAGATGGACGTTCACCATCACCATCAAAAGCCCTAAGCCCACTTTCACCAGGAGGATCAAGTGGATTTTCCTCTAGGAGATCCAGTCAAGATGGTTTCCATCTAGATGAACTGTCTCCAGTTCAACAACAGTTATCGGAAATTAATAATAAGTACTCCCTCCTCGGGGTAAAATTGAACGACAGACAAAATGAAATAGATACCACTCGTGAAGAAGTTAAACGTCAACTAGATAACTTGAAGACACTTGGCGCATTCTTGGATAAAGTCCGTAGACAGCTACCGAAAGAAGTAACGCCAAATACTAAAGATGAAGCTGACAAAGCCGGCAGACAACTGAAACAAATTTTGGAAGAAATGTATGAGAAGCAATCTTTGCTTGATTCTACGAAGAGTCAAATCAAAGATCTATTGAAAAGAAAGCCCGGAGCACTCGGCGCAGATAACTTAAACGGCGAATTAGAAGAAGTTGTATCCATGTGGAAAGCTTTGAATGATATCTTAAAAGATCGCATTAGATTTAGTGAAGATATTAGAGAATTCCTCGATACTCACGATTCACTGGTATCATGGCTATCTTCGAAAGATCGCATGTTGACAGTTTTGGGACCTATTTCCAGCGATCCCAGAATGGTTCAATCTCAAGTACAACAAGTCCAAGTGCTACGCGAAGAATTCAGATCTCAACAACCTCAATTACAACACTTCATCGAAGTTGGTGACTCTGTATTAACATTCCTTGGTCCGAATACACCCGATGGTCGTAGAATTAACGATAAGCTTTCAAATGTCCAGAAGAGATGGGCTGAACTTTTGGCAAAATTAGAAGAACGTGCAGATTCCTTGGGAGCAGCTGCTGATACCAGTAGAGAATTTGATGCTCAGTTAACAAGATTGAGAGATGGCCTTCAAGCAATCTCCGATAACTTAGATGAATTGCCACTGGATAAAGATCCTGAAGAACAATTGAGAAAAGTGGAGAATTTGGAAAGACAACTAGAAGGCCAACGACCACTACTAGCAGATTTAGAAACAGCGGGAGCGCAATTATGTGACGTCCTAAGCGATCCAGCATCTCGTGCTGATATCCAAGCAAAATTAGCGTCTGTAGTGAGGCAATACAACGCTTTACAAAAGAAATTAGATCACAAAAAAGCGGATATTGAAGGTTCACTTCGCGATGGACGTCAATTCGAAGCATCTTGTGCTAAGACATTGGGTTGGTTATCTGATGAATTAGGCACCTTGACCGAACGATTACTAATTTCAGCAGATCGTGACGTTTTAGAACAGCAATTAGTCCAACATGAACCGATTTATAGAGACGTTTTGGCAAGAGAACATGAAATTATTATGTTACTCAATAAGGGTAGAGACATCACTAGAAATCTCAGAACTGAAAACCGCAATTTGCAAAGAGAATTGGATAAGATTCAAGCACAATGGGATAAGTTACGCAAAGAAGCTGTGGATAGACAAACAAGATTACAAACATGTATGGAACATTGTCGTAAATATTATAGATCTCTAGAAGCATTCCTGCCGTGGTTGAGACAAGCTGAGGATAAGTTAGATAGTCTGAGACCCTCATCTTTCAAACGAAAACACATTGAAAAACAACTCAAAGAACTTCAGGCGTTTAGAAATGATGTTTGGAAGAGGTCTGGCGAATATGAAAATACAAAATCTTTGGGAGACACATTCTTCTCGGCCTGCGATATCGATAAAGACATCGTGAAGAACGAATTAGGTAATTTGAAAGAACGGTGGGAGAAATTGAACAATGAGCTGATTCAGAGGACTCAATCATTAGAAGATCAATCGAGAAAGTTATCAGACTTCAATGAAAATCTACGCGACTTAGAGCATGCTTTGGATCGATGCGAAGATAAATTGACTTCCCACGATGGGCTTGGTGGAGCTGCTAAAGATCCCAAGATGCTTGATAAAATCAAGAGCTTACGAGAAGAAGTGCTTGGGCTGAAGAGACCTCTTCAAACATGTCGCAATCAAGTTTCAGACTTAGTAAATGAAGCTAGAGAAAGTGGAATTGATGCTAACCATCTACATGATGACGTGAATAGGTTAGGAGATCGCATTGACGTATTGCAAGGTAAATTGGATGATCGTTGTTCAGAACTACAATCTGCAGCTACCGCTGTAACACAATTTAACGAACAAGTTAAGAACCTTTCATTAGACCTCTCGAGTCTTGAAGCTGAATTAGATGGTATGAAACCACCAGGGAGAGATTTCAAAACTATTCGAATACAAATCGATGACGTGCGTGCATTGCTGAAAAAATTGAACAAGGCTGCTGATAACGTAAATGAAGCTATTTCATCTGGGGAAAGATTAGTAGACAGCGGATTTGCACCGGATACTGTACAGACACGAGAACAAGTCAATAATCTCAGTAAACAATTAGGTAAACTTGATGATAGAGCTCGGGCTAAAGAATCTGACTTGGAGACCGCATTTAAGAAACTAGAGCAGTTCTACATGGTTCACGCTGCAGTTATCGATGATATCGATGAAGCGAGCTCACAAGTGCGCAAATTAAAACCAGTAGCCTCCGACGTGGATAGTATCAGAGCTCAGCAACAAGACTTTAAACGATTTAGAACTCAATTTATCGAACCGCTAAGTAAAAATGTTGATGAATGCAACCGTGGTGGACAAGATCTTATCCAATCAGCCGCTCCAGGTGTTAATACAAGCACGCTTGAAAAAGACCTTGAAAAAATGAATGATAAATGGAACGATTTGAAAGAGAGAATTAACGATCGTGAAAGAAGGTTAGACGTTGCTCTTTTGCAGTCAGGTAAATTTAAAGAAGCATTAGATGGACTCGATAAATGGCTAACAGACACAGAAGAATTGGTCGCAAATCAAAAACCGCCGTCTGCCGATTATAAAGTTGTAAAAGCTCAATTGCAAGAACAGAAATTCCTTAAGAAAATGCTTATGGACAGACAGACTTCTATGTCGTCTCTATTCAGTATGGGCAACGAAATAGCGCGGGAAGCAGACCCCAATGAAAGAAAGCTTATCGAAAAGCGACTTAAAGATCTTATGACGAGATTCGATGCTCTAACCGAAGGCGCTCAACAACGCACTTTAGACTTAGAGCAAGCGATGAGAGTTGCTAAAGATTTCCAAGACAAATTAGTCGCTCTACAGGATTGGTTAGTGAGATGCGAAAGAAAAGTGAAAGATATGGAATTAGTGCCAACTGACGAAGAAAAGATACAGCAGCGAATTAGGGAACATGGCGTAAGTATCTGTTATCCACGTTATTATTAATTTTCTCAACAAATCCTGTTTTTAGGTGTTACATAATGACATCTTAAGCAAGAAAACAGACTTTAGTGAGTTAACAGATATTGCATCTAACCTCATGGCATTAGTTGGTGAAGATGAGGCTGTACTTCTCGGCGAAAAACTTCAAGAAGTTACTGACAGATATGGTAAATTAGTCGATGCTAGTGAAAAAGTTGGCCAACTTCTAAGCGCATCTAGACAAGATCTGAGACATCTAGTTTTGACATACCAGGATTTAGCAGCTTGGATGGACAAAATGGAGCAAAAATTAGGACGCTATAAAGTACTAGCCGTCCATCCAGACAAGATATTGGAACAAATGGATGATCTAGCGGTAAATACTTGTTTTTCTTTTTAACCATTTTCACTGACAGTACATATTATTTCAGAATCTCACTGAAGACATCGCTAGTCGCCAGCATGATGTGGACAGTACGGTCGATACAGGTGTTGAACTTATGCGTCACATATCTTCAGATGAAGCATTACAGCTGAAAGATAAATTAGATTCCCTTCAAAGACGTTACAATGAATTAACATCCCGAGGAGCTGAACTTTTGAAACAAGCACAGGTTATGTTACCACTAGTCGAACAATTCCATAAGAATCACAATAGTCTCGTTGAATGGATGCAAGGTGCAGAAGCGATTTTGCAATCCGCCGAACCACAAGAAGGTGACATCGCACGCTTAGAACTTGACTTGCAAGAATTGCGCAGCGTGTTAGAAACTATTAATCTAGTCGGTCCACAATTGAGTCAGGCAAGTCCGGGTGAAGGTGCAGCCACCATAGAAGGTCTTGTAACTAGAGATAATAGACGTTTCGATGCTATTGCTGAGCAAATTCAGAGGCGTGCTGAAAGGATACATCTAGGCAAACAACGAGCGCTTGAAGTCACTACTGATATTGATGAACTGCTTGAATGGTTCAGAGAAGTAGAAAGTCAAATTAGAGATGCTGAAAAACCATCAGCCGAACCTGATTTAATACGAGTGCAATTGAAAGAACATAAGGCACTTAACGATGACATCTCAAGTCAGAAAGGACGTGTCAGAGATGTCCTTTCAACTGCTAAGAAAGTACTGCGAGAAAGCCCACCTAGCGAAGACACAAGCCTTATTCGCGAAAAAATGGAAGATTTACGTGAAATGATGGATACAGTCTCTGGATTGAGTAGTGATAGATTAGGCGTCTTGGAACAAGCATTGCCACTTGCGGAACACTTTAATGATACCCATAACGTACTTTCTCATTGGCTCGGTGATATGGAAGAACAGGTTTCTATGCTATCTATGCCAGCTATGAGACCAGATTTAATCGCTCAACAACAGGATAGAAACGAAATGTTTGTTCAATCGATAAACGAACACAAACCACTTGTTGATAAATTAAACAAGACCGGTGAAGCTCTAATACGGTTGTGTAATGAAGATGATGGCTCAAAGGTACAAGAACTAATCGACAGCGACAATGAACGTTACGCTGCTCTCAAACTTGAATTGCGTGAAAGACAACAAGCTCTTGAAAAAGCTTTGCAGGAAAGCTCGCAGTTCAGCGACAAACTTGAAGGAATGTTAAGAGCTTTGACAAATACAGCAGACCAAGTGAATAACCAAGATCCGATTTCAGCCCATCCTCCTAAAATACATGATCAAATCAATGATAATGAGTCCCTAATTGATGACTTAGACAAACGTAAGGAAGCCTATGCTGCTGTACGAAAAGCAGCTGATGACGTTATCAACAAAGCACCCAACAGATCCGACCCAGCTATCAAAGACATTAAACGAAAACTGGATAAACTCAAACATTTGTGGGATGATGTTCAGAAAGCTACTAATACTCGCGATAAATCGCTAAATAACACCTTAGCTGTAGCTGAAAGGTTCTGGAAAGAATTGCACGCTGTCATGGCGACTCTTAAAGAACTGGAAGATTCGTTGTCAAGTCAAGAACCACCGGCAGTAGAACCTAAAGCGATTCAAAAACAACAGGTTGCTTTGCAAGAAATTAGGCAGGAAATTGACCAAACGAAACCGGAAGTAGATCAAGTAAGAACATCCGGACAGAAATTGATGCAATTATGCGGGGAACCTGATAAACCAGAAGTTAAAAAGCATATTGAAGATCTAGATAATGCTTGGGACAATATTACTGCGTTATATGCTAAGCGTGAAGAAAATTTGATTGATGCCATGGAGAAAGCTATGGAATTCCATGAAACTTTAGCGGTAAGTGTTATTTCTATCTTTGTGGTAGTTTATATCGCTACCTCTTACAGAAAATGTAAGTAGATGATTCATTATCTACTAATTTAGTAAATGATACTAGTAGTAGTTTCCACGACCCCATTAATTAACATTGCGAACAATAGCAAATTGCAGAAAACTTGTTTAGAGTTATTTAATCTTAAAATACCTTGAAGGTCATACTGCCTCTAAATGTATGTTTTGTCATGATGCGTCACTAAAAACTTATCAAACCTTAGAAACTTCTAAAATAGTCTTTAATCTCATCAAAGAAACCACCTCCTGTAACAGTTTTAAGGTAGTCTGTACAAGTTTTTTTTTTTTTTTCAAAGGGGATTTATTCAGTTTTATTGGCAGGAAAACAAAAGACTTGTTACTGTTGCCTTGAAATGCTCTATGCGAAAAATAAAGCTATCAATTGTCACAAATAAGTAAAATAAAAGAAATTAATACGATTTCATATTACTTTAGAATCTTGTCGAATTCCTCAAACGCGCCGAAGACAAATTCAACCGCATGGGTCCGCTTGGATCCGATATCGATGCTGTTAAGCGTCAAATTGAACAACTGAAGAACTTCAAATCTGAAGTGGATCCACACATGGTTAAAGTAGAGGCATTGAACAGGTCAGTATATACATTTAAGTGGCAGCGCGTAATTAAATCGGTCCAACTGTCCCTCTACAAACAATACTTCTGAAATTCGTTTTGGAAATCTCTTTTTTTTTGTTTGTATAAAATTTACAGTTCGATAATTTTACTTTTCTCTAATATTGTGATGTTAAGAACTTTATTAACCAATTTTTTGTTTATTTTCCATTTCTTTTCTGTGAACCGGGATCTTCCTACAGGAGTCTTACCAGGCAAGATATATTTTAAGGGTGTTTTGCGCAAATGCTGCCTTTTGTGTTAACGCAAACGACCCCGCATGCTTTCTGTTCTGAAATGTCATAAAATAACTTTTATAACCATAATACTTACATAAGTATTTTACAAGGCGTTAAATTTATTATTTATTTTTAGATAAAACGTCGCAGTAATTCTTTTTCAGAAAAAGAAATAAATAAATAAAAGTTATTTTATGAATACAGATAAATAATGTCGAGGAATGATCAAATTATTATCCGTACTTGTCAGAAAACCCCTAACAAATGTGTCGTCAAATAATTATGCTTTTGTGTTCCTTACTATGTGTTTTTATTGTTATCCGAATCTTTGGAATTAGCATTTGTAATATGATGCTTTTATATTCTTAACGGATATGAGAGGTATTTGGTTGAAATAAGAAAAATAAATTTGGAAAATCTGCGGTGATAAAATTCGTCTACAATGAATGTTATGTAAATATGATTGTGTTTATAGAATACTGATTGAGCAATTAGAAATAAGCTATACTTAATTTGCTGAATAAGCTTTTGTATTGTACTATATATACTGAAGTAATTTGTTTTATTTACCATTTTCTCAATAGCAATTCTGAATGCTCACATAGTATTATTTACCCAATTGAAATGTAGAAAGTAAATTTCATATTCGACATTTATAATGCTTAAGATTGCTTGAATTGTAGCAGTTATATTAATCCCATTGAGAGATATTGAATCATTTACATTTCATTTCATTTTCATATCTTCAAATCAATAGTTTGCTAACGGATAAATCGCTTCCGTATTTGGCATCCTTTTTTTAGAAGCGTGTCAGCTTTGTGTGAGTTTCGCGGTAGAAGCAGCTTACAGTATGGACAGATAAAGCGCATAGATATTTCTCTGAAGACTAGCGTTAGTAAAGTAGCGTAGCAGTCTGTACATGCAGGCAGGCACATTGCACCAATGTTTTACATTTACCATCTTCTTGATGGATTCTTCTTGTGAAGTGAGTACAATGTATACATCGCCTTTCGGGTTAGTATAGCAGCGTTAGTACACAAGATGATCAGTTATGCAGTTACGAACCTGTGTTCACCAAAACTTCTTTCTATTGCTATCGCAATTAAAGTTACTATCATTCACCACCGTGCAATGGCGCATTTCAATTGGATCTGATGAGCTTTATGAAATCGAAACGCGCCACTGCATGCTGGTGAGTAATAGTAATATTTAATTGAATTTTGATTATCATAAACTATTATCAGTTCTTTTGATTTAAAAAAACCCCTACATAGTCTGATTGATATGATCAGTTAGGATTAATGTTTTTAAAAATAATTTGTTTTACATTTTTCCATAAAAAATGGATTTTGTATCTCATATAGCTAAAATGTTTTATTCCATTTTTAAAATTATTTTTATATAAAAATAACAAAATAGGTCGGCTTCATTTTGTAGTATCTCATATAGTAAAGTGTAAAATATAGTTACAGTAAACACTCTTTAATTCGGCATTCTACCCTTGTTCCTGCGCTTTAGTTCGCTCAGTGTTGTTCTCGAAACCCAGCACGAGTTCAAGTGCTAATAAAAATAAGCGTAAGCATGTGACTCTCACTATACAGCAACAACTAGAGATAATTAATCGTCAGGAAAAAGGTGGAAATAGAAACCTTATAATTAAAGACTGCAAGAATTGGTTCGCTTCCAGCGGCAGTACGAGTGTGTATGTAGTGAAATATGTAGTTTGTAGGCAGTCGTCGTACGGTATTGTTGCATGATCATGCATTGCAAGTACGCGTACCTATAATTCGGTTGCAACGCATTTAAAATGTCGAAAGTTCGTGAAAATGCTCCAATGTGTTTGTTTGCTAATAAGGAAAGGTTGTGTATTATGTCTGTGTTTTCATTAATTCTAGTATAAAGTTTCTCTAAATAACGCCCATTTTTATTTCGGTAAAGCCGATATAGTTACGCTTCTGCTACCGAACCACACTTGCGGTCTTTACTTATAATGCATGATTTCGGTTTGGTTATTCGACTATAAAAAAACAAAAACGACCAGTAGGAAAAACCAGTAACTGGGCCTATGATCATCGAAAAAGCAAAATAGTTTCATTGTGTTGAAAGTATTTTTTAATGCTTGCCTTCAGAAATTTAAAATTTGACATGGAATCCGGAAGCTGTATGTGGCGGGAGAGAGCATAAATGGAGTTGCATATAAGAGCAGCCTTGTTTTACAGTGGGAATTAACCCGTGGTCAAGTTTATAATGCCGACAAACTGACAATTTATGGCGTTGTTTACTAATATCTACTCTTGAAGATGGGGATGACAGATTTGCTAAACGATTTAAGAAAAATAAAAACAGATTGACTGTTTTGTTGTGTGCAAATGTATCTGGCAACCATTGGTTGACACCTGCCATGATTGGTAAATATAAAAAACGTAGAGCTTTAAAGGGAATCATAAACTTACCTATACACTACGATGCGCAGAGAAAGGTATGGGTGACATTAGATTTGTCTAAGAACTGATTCTTCCATCATTGTGGCAGAAGTAAAGGAAAACTTTAACAAACGTGTAATGCCGGAAAGTGATATCAGAACACTTTTGTTGTTAGACAACTATACCGCTTATCCTTCTGCTTCTGATTTAGTTTCCAGTGTTCCAAGTGTTTTTATAAAAGATCTTTTGTGCAAGGCCTTGTGGACACTGACTCTGATGTAGCAGATTTCCAAAAACAGTTCAATGTTAAAGATATAATTTTCGCAATTGCCTTAGCTTCTTGGAGTTAGGTGAAAGAAGTGACTACAACAGTGTTAGCGCAAAGTTTGCCCTAATGATAAAGATACGAATCAATATCCAAATGTTACTGTTGATGATCAAAATATGGTGCTGTATTTGGCAGGTGTGCTAAACAACCGTGGACTGAAATCGATGAAAGTGTATGCCAGTGGTCAAAGAACTGAGTGACGAACAGATTATACAAAGTATTGTTAACCCACAAGAAGCTCAGTTTCAGAACGTGGAATAGGATGAAAAAGAAGAAGCCATGGCAGATGAAGCTAAAGTTTCACGGAAAAAAGCTTCTGAGGCATTGCATATGTTGTTTATTAACATTTAGTATCTAAACGGTTATGATGACTTATGAAAACAGTGCATTATTGTAGATGCTTGCTTTAAGTACGAGAAGGCCTCTTTGCAGGTGCTAGTAGTCTCATATAATTTATTCTCATATACATTTCATATTTGCGCTATACATACTGCCAACTGCTTAATTGTACAAAAAAGCGATCTTTTGTGTTTTTATAAAGTACTCATACGTTAATAATAGCAAACAATCTTTTTTAACATTAAAATTATTATTAGTATTACGATGTCGAATATGAATGCAATTTGTTGTAATTTAATATTAGGATTTATCCCAAACACATTTCCATTATATGCAAACATATTTTTGCAATAGCTTTGAGGCAAACACAATGCTTTATATCAGCTTTATATACATATTTTCGCACGCTTCAAGTACCCACTATCGTTTTTCATACTATTCTGTCTATTTCTATTTGTTCAGCGACCTATTCTCTATGCTACTGTTACGTTAAGAGTCTGCATGTTTGTAAATTGATGAAAAATTATAAGGACTAATTTGAATTTAATTTTTAATACAGACAAGCGCAAGAACTTACCGAACGTACGTCAGCAGATCAAGCGGCAGCCATCAAGGAACCCTTATTAGCAGTGAATAGAAGGTGGGATGACCTTCTGAGAGGCATCGTCGAACGTCAGAGGCAACTTGAAAATGCGTTATTACGTCTTGGCCAATTCCAACACGCTTTAGACGAATTGTTGGTATGGATCAGAAAGACAGATGGTACTCTAGATGAATTAAAACCCGTCGCGGGTGATCCACAAATTTTGGAAGTCGAATTAGCTAAATTGAAAGTTCTGATAAATGACATTCAAGCCCATCAAACTAGTGTTGATACCCTTAACGATGCTGGACGTCAAATTATTGAAAGTGGTGAAGGAACAGATGAAGCATCTGTTACTTTAGAAAAACTAAATCTACTAAACACCCAATGGAGATCTCTAATGCAGAAAGCTGCTGATAGGCAAAGAGAATTGGAAGACGCCTTAGCAGATGCTCAACATTTCAATGCAGAAATTCAAGATTTGTTGAGCTGGTTAGGTGACGTCGATGCCATTATTGCAGCTAGTAAACCTGTTGGCGGATTACCTGAAACAGCAACTGAACAACTGGAAAGGTTTATGGAAGTTTATAATGAATTAGAAGAGAACAGGCCTAAAGTTGAAACAGTTCTGGCTCAAGGTCATGATTATTTGAAGAAAGGTAATATTTTTTTCATTATTTCTACCTATTCATAATGTCCGTTCACTTTGAAGGTGATAATTTAAATAACAATATACAATAATGTTAACAACATATTTTTTAAAACAGGTTCAAACGCTGCATCAAACCTTCAACACAATCTCCGTACTCTGAAACAACGTTGGGATTCAGTAACCGCTAGAGCTAATGACAAGAAAATCAAACTAGAAATTGCTCTCAAGGAAGCTACAGAATTCCACGAGGCTTTGCAAGCATTCGTTGATTGGCTTACCAATGCAGAAAAAATATTGTCCAACTTGAAACCTGTATCTAGGGTTTTGGAATCTGTCCAATCTCAGATAGAAGAACATAAAGTGTTCCAGAAAGACGTTAGTGCCCACAGAGAAGTTATGTTAAATTTAGACAAGAAGGGTACCCACCTGAAGTACTTCAGTCAAAAACAAGATGTCATTCTGATCAAGAATTTATTGATAAGTGTCCAACATAGGTGGGAACGAGTTGCAAGCAAATCCGCTGAACGAACTCGCGCGTTAGATTTAGGTTACAAGGAAGCTAAAGAATTCCATGATTCTTGGTCTGGTTTAATGATATGGTTGGAAGAAACCGAGGAAGGCTTAGATGAGCTATTGGCGGATGGAGTTGGTAATAATCCTGAGCGTATCAAAGATAGATTATCAAAACACCATGAATTCCAAAGAGCTTTGTCCGTTAAACAAACTCTTTATGATAATACGATGAAAATGGGCAAGATTCTCAAGGACAAAGCACCCAAAACCGATGAGCCCACAATAAAACAAATGCTTGTAGACCTTAAGAATAGATGGACTACTGTTTGTGCTAAAAGTGTTGATAGGCAAAGGAAACTTGAAGAAGCCCTCCTATATTCAGGCCAATACAAAGATGCTATCGCAGCTTTACTCGAGTGGCTGAGGAAAACTGAAAAAGATCTGTCAGATGAAAAACCAGTACACGGAGATTTGGATACAGTTAACCATCTTGTAGATTTACATCAAGGATTCCAACAGGATTTGCAAGCCCGTAATGTACAAATGGAATCCGTTACCCGTACTGGTCATGAATTAGAGATTAAAGCAAGTAAAGCGGATGCCACAGTTATTCGAAGTCAACTCAATGAACTTAATGGATTGTGGGATAATGTATCTATGTTAACTAATCGTAAAACTACTAGATTGGAAGGAGCACTTCGCGAAGCTGAAAAATTGCATAAGTCAGTTCATATGTTATTGGATTGGTTGTCTGAAGCAGAAAGAACCCTCAGATTCGCGGGACAAGCGCCAGAGGACGAAAACACCGCTTACGAACAGTTACAAGCACTAGAAAAATTCAGACGAGATCTACGCGAAAAGGAAATAGAAAAGGACGCTACTTTGGAATTAGCACGTGGTGTATTATCCAAAGCTCATCCAGATGCTGTTAATGTAATTAAGAATTGGATAACGGTAATACAATCGAGATGGGAAGAAGTATCTCAATGGGCCCAGCAGAGATATCAAAAATTGAGTTCGCATATGCAATCTTTACGAGATCTGGACGATTGCCTTGAAGATTTAATTACATGGTTATTAGGCTTGGAAAGCACTTTGAATGCCTTGAAACGTGAAGAACTACCGATGGATATATCAGCTACAGAACGCTTGATTGCCGATCACAAGGAATTTATGGAGAATACTCAAATGCGTCAAAGTGCTGTGGATAGAGTTTGCAAAGCTAAGCAGATAAAATCCGCTCAACCTGCCAAAGATCCCCGTAAATACGGAAAGAATAAGATGCCACTGTAAGTATCTTGTTCACTATATTAGATAGAATTTGAAATTAGCTGTAATTTTTATATTAAATTTAGTTGAGTAGACTTTAGAATCAATAGGATTATTACATCATAATAATGGGACAAAGCGGTCACATTACTGTATTTACTTTTTGTACAAAGGCACTTATCACATGAACGAATAATTTTACTGCACTTGTTCTCACTGTATCTATATTATTACACTAAAATACACTGCCGATAATTTACGTTAAGTAAAAACTGGTTTTGCATTATGTGCAACTGTTTATATTTTTTTTTTTTGCTTATGTTTTGCTGTGTCTTTTTCTGTGTGTCCGCTGCTCAAGTTAGCTTGTTTTACTGGTGTCATTTCGAATCTTAAATAAAACTTAAATTGTGATGAAAAATTTCAGTGTTATAGTATCCGTTTGTAATAAAATGCATAACCATTCCTGTTTAAATATGTACTTTTAAACAGTTTCTGCAGTATTAGTATTATTTTATTTTGGAACAATAAGCTTGATATATTAAAATAAAATGTCATGTTCGCTTTTGTGTTTGTTACTATGGTTAGGTGTAAAATAATGCAGAGAATATGTTAATGTCGCCTATCCTAAGAATTGTGCAAATTACTGAAAACGAATGAATATATTTACCATGATTTTGTCACTTGATTTATTTACCGTTTTCACATTTTCTTTATGGCTTAAATAATAAAATAATGTATAGAAGGAGAATATGATTTTACATGTCTTATTAATACCTTAATAGGACTCAATAGGACGGTTCTTTTTTTTGTGGTTACTGATGATAAAATCCACATTTTTCTATTCCATCTAATTCCAACCATACTTTCAGTATAGAATTGACAGATTTTCGTTTCAAATCAAAATATTGGACGTCAAAAATTTGATGATGAGTGTTTTGATCGAATAAACATAAATTGGCGTAGTCAGAAGAAAACGCCAAACACTTCCTCATAGTTACTGATGATTATTCACCTATTTCGATATTGATGTTTCTATCTGATATTTAATCTTCATTTGGATTTGTTTTATGTGTTTAGGTTTTTAATAAAACAAGTATTTTAGCCTTGTGACGTTTAGGAGACTAATTTTCTCCTTCCTCAGACCTATTTATTAACAAACACTAATAAATTTTAACAAGTTTTAAATTTGACTGTGAAAAACTTACATTGGGCTTTACTTTAAATTTATGTAGACATTGAAACTTGCTTCAGGCATTAATGCACAGTGTAGTAATTATATACACCTATTATTAACTGATTTTGAGAATGGTATGTACTTTGTCACTAAATTTAATATGTTATATTTGTTTAAAACCTTGTAAATGGGACGTTACGAACAATAAATGTAGAATAATATTTTAAAATCGGATGCAATGTCATGTGTAAGTGAGATGTCCAGAAGGCAAAAAATTTTTCTTTTTAACAAATTTTCGAGGATATTTAGATGTCGCACATACAGGGGACTACAAAGAAAACTCAACTATAATGTGGGGAAAAGAACAAAAGCCTATTGGAGCTTTATTTTAATGTTTTCAACTATATTTGAATAGATATTGGAAAGAGATGACGATTGTTCTTTTGTATTTAAATTTTTGGTGATTCTATTTATAGCTAAATTCTCCAAGACTAACCTTTTATTGTAGTTATTTTGATTAAATAAAAAAACCGGATTTTAAGGTCTATGTTGTGATTGGTTTGGTGGACGTGTGCCGCAAGGGCACATTTTTGGGCTTTTTGAAATCGCTTTTGTGTTGGACAGCGCGCTCGCGCCATCTTTGAGTTGTTTGACCAATGTAATAACTTTGACAGTCAATACATTTAACTGCGTAAACTACATCATGGTGTTGGTAAAGTGGAAGTTTAGTTTTAAGTTTAGTGAAAAAATTTTGGGTAGGTATGGCAGTTGTGAAAGCAATATTAATGTTAGTATCCTTAAATAACATTTTAATTTTATCGGTCAGTTTGGGGATATAAATCAGTGATTTGTATATGGGGCCCTGTGTATTGTTGGCAGTGGAATTATTGAGGGGTAGATTAATATTGTAGGGATGTTGGCTTGAGAAAAGGATTCTTTTGGTCAGATGTTGTGGGAAATCATTTCTATACTTCTTGATATCCTACGTAAAAATGATTTCCCACAACATCTGACCAAAAGAATCCTTTTCTCAAGCCAACATCCCTACAATATTAATCTACCCCTCAATAATTCCACTGCCAACAATACACAGGGCCCCATATACAAATCACTGATTTATATCCCCAAACTGACCGATAAAATTAAAATGTTATTTAAGGATACTAACATTAATATTGCTTTCACAACTGCCATACCTACCCAAAATTTTTTCACTAAACTTAAAACTAAACTTCCACTTTACCAACACCATGATGTAGTTTACGCAGTTAAATGTATTGACTGTCAAAGTTATTACATTGGTCAAACAACTCAAAGATGGCGCGAGCGCGCTGTCCAACACAAAAGCGATTTCAAAAAGCCCAAAAAATGTGCCCTTGCGGCACACGTCCACCAAACCAATCACAACATAGACCTTGAAAATCCGGTTTTTTTATTTAATCAAAATAACTACAATAAAAGGTTAGTCTTGGAGAATTTAGCTATAAATAGAATCACCAAAAATTTAAATACAAAAGAACAATCGTCATCTCTTTCCAATATCTATTCAAATATAGTTGAAAACATTAAAATAAAGCTCCAATAGGCTTTTGTTCTTTCCCCACATTATAGTTGAGTTTTCTTTTGTAGTCCCCTGTATGTGCGACATCTAAATATCCTCGAAAATTTGTTAAAAAGAAAAATTTTTTGCCTTCTGGACATCTCACTTACACATGACATTGCATCCGATTTTAAAATATTATTCTACATTTATTGTTCGTAACGTCCCATTTACAAGGTTTTAAACAAATATAACATATTAAATTTAGTGACAAAGTACATACCATTCTCAAAATCAGTTAATAATAGGTGTATATAATTACTACACTGTGCATTAATGCCTGAAGCAAGTTTCAATGTCTACATAAATTTAAAGTAAAGCCCAATGTAAGTTTTTCACAGTCAAATTTAAAACTTGTTAAAATTTATTAGTGTTTGTTAATAAATAGGTCTGAGGAAGGAGAAAATTAGTCTCCGAAACGTCACAAGGCTAAAATACTTGTTTTATTAAAAAACTAAACCCGAATTCTGTGTTAATCACAGTAATTTCATTACATCAATATACGACAAATCAGCGTCAGCAACTGATTTTTTCACTTCAATTCAACTATATATATATATATATATATAATCAGTGACCTTAATTACCCTACGGGTGTAAAGGTAAATTCTTATATACTACCTTATTTCTTATAAATATAAGATGACCATTCTTTTTTGTTTCTTGCCATTCTTCGTGCTTCATTCCAGGATATCCCTCTTTTTCTTAAGCTTTCTTCTACTGTACAATCCCATGTTTTTCTCGGCCTCCCTCTTTTGCGTTTGTTTCTTGATCTTGCCAGCCATACTCTTTTCGTCAATCTTTCTTCTTCCATCCGCGACATATGCCCAAACCATTTGAGTTTCTCTATGCTTTCTAGGATCGGCTCTACTCCTAATTCTTCTCTGATCTTCTCGTTGTATATTCTGTCCCTCCGAGTGACCCCTTTAAACGCTCTTAAATACCTCATCTCCAACGCTTGTATTTTACTCTTAGATTGGTTATTTAGAACCCAACTTTCACAGCCGTATGTCAATATAGGTTTGAATATTGTGTTAAACACAGTCATTTTTGTTTTCTTGGAAATTTCCTTCTTTTTTATAAAGGTGTTGTTCATTGCATAATATAATTTTATTCCACTTCCTCATAGTTACTGATGATTATTCACCTATTTCGATATTGATGTTTCTATCTGATATTTAATCTTCATCTGGATTTGTTTTATGTACATAGGTCAATGGATGTCCCATCTGAACCTATGAGCTTTAGCGATTCTTACTATAATTGTTTCCCCACATATTTTCAATCTGATAGTTTACCAGGATTCTATATTTACCACTTTCTGTTTTGTTCAATTATTGTTGACCATTTTTCGTTCAAATACTTTTTGGCTTTATTATTGTTTTGTATTGGTTGTAATATCTGTTTATGGACTGATCCCTGTGAAACAAACACAGTCTCCCTCGCGATTGTTACAATGGATATCTTCAGTAAATTCTTTTGTTAGAATTATGATAGAGATATTCTATACACCGTGGGTCATTTCTTGTAATGTTGTATGCGTTACAATGTACATAAATGCTATCAATAATTATAAACGGACACTACATCAATTCTAGTTAATTTTCGATTTTAACTTGAGCAACATAATCACTTGTTTTTATCATACACTGCAACATTGTTATGATGTGATCTAATTTTTTATACATTATTCCACCACATGCATGTAATCTTTTCCTTTGTTGCTTACGATCTGCCTTCCACATCAGTCGTGGATCACAGCATGATATTCGTGAAACCTCACCTGAAAACTATGGCACTCTTGGTCGCAAACAAAGGTATGTCTCCTGTGATATTCTTCGTTACACTTATACACATATTATGTTTAAATGTAATAGTTATGTATTTAGCTTATTCGTGTTTAGTGTTTGTACATGTAGTGTTGTAAATGATTTTATTGTTTGTTTCTTTTATTTGAATAGCAATCATAATCATTCTCATGAATTTTTCAGATTATGGTTTTAAAAATTTCATTTCAAGAATTCACTTACATTATACAATAACTTAAATATTATCGGAATATATCATATTCACTTCATGGTGTTATTTATAATCCATATTTGCTTTGAATTTCAAGCTTTGGGCTTATTAAATATATATGTATAATGCATCTCGACTACATATGAATTTTCAGTTTGAAATTACCTACATTAATAACGAAATAATGTTTCCAGCATACAAAAAAATACAGATATTTTTTTATTTATTACATAGAGATATATTACTTATTGCTTTATGTCAATGTTTATTAATTTCTATGTTTGGCCTTGATCGCTTATCTTCTGCATGACGTATGTGTTTTGCTTGTCTTTTCTAGCTTCAAAGGATCGCAAACTTTGAACAATGGACCGAAAGGAAGGTTAGAATGTTTCTTTTACGGCATTCAATTAAAACATTAATTGATTAACAACAAAAATGCGGCATATATGTAGATATAGAAAAAAAATTATTAACAACTTTTTTTGAAGACTAATATTACTTAATTCATTTTGTAAATACAAATGCATCAAAATAGCTCATTATTTATTATTTGTTGTTAATATTGCGTAATATACATACTTGTGATATGTAATTAGATGTAAATAGTATTTTTTTCTTTTATGTATCAGTCTGTTGATAGTTCCCAGTTCTTTATATGGAAATAACTAAACCCATGAAAGTCTTAGTACACTCCAGCAATGTATAATTTTTGAAGAAGTAAAGTTAGCAAATAATTTTAAAAGTAAATATTAATATTACGAAGTCATAGTATAGATGCTATATATGAATGAGTCAAATAGTAGCTTCTACGTCTAAGCAATAGTGTACCTTTCGTGCAATAGTTAATTTCAACAGTATCATAAGTTTAGTCGGTCGTCTTCGTTCGTCAATAAAAAGAAAGAATGAAAGAATTGACATCTCCAAAGGTGTACTAAGTAGGTGAAGTTTGGAACTAAACCTTAGCAAACAGGCAAGATTTCAAACACTAGGTACCAAAATCACAAAATTTGTCTGCGTTAGTGTAAAAACATAAAGTTAATGGAGTTTAAATTTGTCGAGGAGAGGAATGGTGACCAGGAGGGGGAGAGGCAAAACACGCAATTCCGTGTTCATCATCACATCATTTATGAAAAACTAATTTAATAAAAGTTCGAAAAATTATAGACTGATAAAAGTTACATGTTCAATGAAGATTTGAAATAGAGATACAGAATTGTAAAAGAATAACTGCATAATGTAATAAAACAGAAAAAGTAAAGAAGAAAAGCGAAAAAGCATTTGTTGAGAGTACAAAAACTTTCATGAATGAATATATGACACTCAATGACTTTGCATCAACAAATACTATTTATAACTAATTAGCTTTATCAAAATCTATTCAAAATGACAAAAAAAATGTAGAAATATCTAATTTAATATATAAAAAAGCATTTCGTGTTAATATAGAAATGTAACGTAGTGTTGGGATGACAAATTGTTTGTGTAAAGTTCAAAATAATTCAGTTTTTCTTTAAGGAAACAAAATTTACCTACATGCTTTTCAAATAAATTTTTACATTATTATGTGTCCTAAAGTATTTGTTCATTACGATACAGTTAACAGAAATTTATAAATACATAATTGATTTGTTTGTCTGTTCTAACTTCATCTTACAACTTGTATATGTTTATTTGCAAGTGGAGTAGATACAAAGTTGGTTGTTTGTAACACCCACGTCATTCTAGATTAAATTAGAACTTTCTCTGCTTGCTCCAGCTTTAACGTGCGTCAAAGTTAGAGCAAAAGAAATATAACCATCAATTATCATCTACATTGTTCTTAATTTTTTACATAATCGACAACGCATTATTAACATTATTAAATGAATAGGTCATGACTGAATATTTTTGCGTTTGTATGTAAAAATAATGTTGACTGGTTTTATTATATCTTGACAGTTCTAAATGTATTTAGTGACGTCATTACGAAGAACTTTGAGCCATCATAGAACAGACAAAGAAATAAACTTACAGGAACATTGAAAGCGTTTGTTCTTGTAATCAAAACCCACGTGACTTCTGACAGCAATGTACTATGGTTTGCAAATATTTTGTGCACATGTTTTGTGCCATATTTTGCAAATTATTTTTCTCTGGCGTTTTTAACGAGTACTTTGAAATAATTTTATTTGTGCTTTGTAAGCTGATAGAAAGTTTTTTCCAATTAACTTACTACTGCCTTATATATGTAGTCTTATAGCAACAAAAATGTTTCCTTGGTCGTACAAAAGTTAAATTACAATACTATAGAATGTTTCGTGCACAGCTCCTATTGCAATACATAAGGAAAGTCATGTGGGTTTGGAAGTGTGGGGGGTCCGGAATTTACTTGCCGGATATTAATTTGCATCTATTTTTCTATGCCATTACCTTTTTTTTTGTTAGCTGTACTGCAGTAGTACTTTTATCATTAGAGAATTGTTTGAGTGTGTTGCATGTTTGCTATTGTTAACAGCCGTACCAGTCCAGGTAGAGAACTTAGTCCTGATCCACAGGTGCCTCATATTGGCCCAAGATTTCCACCACCTGGCAGGTTAGATTATTATTTACGATTAGTAAAAAAATTAAACAGTATAGTTATGGAAGTCGTCGATAGTAATTTTTCCATAATTTATTACTGATGCTTTTAATGGTCTTTAAAATATCAAAAATGGTTCAACTGTGGTAAGCAAATTAAATTGGTAGGTATAGAAACAAGCATCAGTAATCACATGGACATGAAATAATGTCCTTAATAAATTAAATCAAATACAATATAATGCACGCCATTATACTGTTCTATATTAGACATATACATATTACTAAATTAACGTTATTTCATGTCCGGTTATTAGCATTGCATACAATAATATACATATATACATATATCACGGGGTACGTGATCTTGTTTGGTGATATTCGACGTGGGGTTCTTGTTTTTTTTTTTTGCTTGGGTGTTACCGTTTATACATAACAGTGACTAACAATGTTTTGGTTGACTCAGAGATATTGATACAAGACAATTGAATTTGTCATATAGATACACACTGTATATAAAATGTTAAATAGGGTGATACAATTTTTACTGTATGCATATGCCAAGCAATAAAATTTGTCGTTATTATTATTTGTTGCATTGTGTAATACGATGGAATTTTAATATTCTTTTTGTAATTTTTAAGTAGCGGTGAACCGGAGTTTAAATCGCCTAGAGTTAAATTCCTGTATGATAAATGGCGTCATGTCTGGATGCTATCATGGGAAAGACAACGCGAGCTTTACGCTCACTTGGCTTATTTACGAGAGAAACAAAGGGCCGAAAACTTCTCGTGGGATGATTGGAGAAAGAGAGTAAGTGGAATATTTATCATAAGCCAATATATTTTGTTTTTCAAAAATATTGCAAAAGCAACTATTAAGATAAAGAGAAATTTTCCAAAAGGTCTGTACTAAAATCGTTTCCCCCAATGCTTTTGATTTAACTTATAAGAATAAAAAGAAAGAAAAGATATTAAGTAATGTTTCTCATTTGTAAGGTTTTCTTTTGCTAGTTATTAGGAGATAGTTTTATAGGTTTGTTACGAATTTTTAATCCGTTAAGAGCTCTGATTGATTTTACGCGTGACTATTGTAACAGGTATAAGATCTGTGATTTTCGTATAGATCTTTGAACTAATTTCCTGAGTTCCAATTGAATTGCATTGTGATTACATAATTAATGGATATTTTGCCGTCTGTTTTAGTTCCTGAAATTCATGAACCACAAAAAATCTCGATTGACAGATCTCTTTAGAAAAATGGATAAGGACAACAACGGTTTAATACCAAGAGGAGATTTTATCGATGGTATCATTAACACCAGTAAGATTTTAATAAACCTTAACACTTAACACTTTAATAATTTTCTTTGGTTTTTACTTTAGAATTTGACACAAATCGTCTAGAAATGAAGGAAGTAGCCGATATGTTCGACAGAAACAACAAAGGACTCATCGATTGGAAGGAATTCATTGCCGCCCTAAGACCAGATTGGGAAGAAAAGAAACCTGACGTCGACGCACAAAAGATACACGACGAAGTGAAACGTCTTGTGATGTTGTGTACTTGCAGACAGAAGTTTAGAGTGTTCCAAGTGGGTGAAGGAAAATATAGAGTAAGTTATTTGAGATAAATGAAATAGATTATGATTCTTACATGATATTGTTTTTAGTTCGGTGATAGTCAGAAGTTGCGATTAGTTCGTATACTTCGTAGTACCGTAATGGTACGTGTAGGGGGCGGTTGGGTAGCCTTAGATGAGTTCTTATTGAAGAACGATCCTTGCAGAGGTACGTATTGGCTTGTTTTATTAATGGTATATCTGATGGAAGATACAGCTGAAACATTTTCTATAATTGAATTTTTTTATTGGTTGAGATTATGATAAATAAGTATAAATGTTTATATTGTATATAGAGATTTTAATTTATAATACTTGATAAATAAAAGCTTTTTTAGTGCTGTAAATATGAACTGCCTACTTCTATACGAATTTTGTTAAATTTAAATACTGTAATTTTGTTGGGTTTATCTTCAACATAATTCCATATTGATAGATAGTTTTTGTTAAAATTGCATTAACAAGAATCTATAACTGTATTATAAGTAAGTTTGCTACAATATTAATATTTTAAAAGGTGAAGATCTATCAATGAGCATCGAATTTTTCTTTATATTAAAGAATAAAACAAATACATTGGTCAAAATATATTTGTTTAGTATAAGTTTCATTGATTATCTGTAAGGATTGAATTTTGTAACAAAGAAATACAAAATTCATCTAATTCACCCAATATTGTTAAAAATCCAGAATTACAATATACTGTTCTTGGCAAGCGGCAATATAATTAAGTCATTAAATATATACTGACTTCCAGAAAAATTGCAACACCTAGAAGTTGTCGAATGATTTTATTGAAATTTTCAGGAAACGTTTATTTTCATTAAACAAATTGATGATTAAAATTTGAATAAAATCTAGCCAGTAGTTTTTTTTTTGCATGTTGATTCCATAGCACATAGTAACTATAAATTTGAAGTATTAGACCATTTAGTAACTGTCAAGTTTGCAAATTGTTGTTGTTACGTCACAATTTCATTCTGCACTTGATAACAATGCCGAGAGTACGTCAACATCAACATTTTGTCCAATTATTTTTGAACGTGATTTTGAGAGAACGATTTTGCTTACGATGGTCGTAAATGGCCGTATTATTGGTATGAGAGAGGCCGGACATTCGCTAAGAGAAATTGCAATTTGAGGTGCTGGTCCAAATGGTCCGAGGAAGGTGTTCAATTTTTCTGGAAGTCAGTATATAAAGTTGATAAATTTGAAAAATTCAAGGTGTCAAAAACATTGATAAACTGTCAATGTATTCAACAACTAGTTATGTGGCCAATTGACATCTGCTTTCATGCTTCCTTAAGTTTTGTGATGCAAAAAGCTTCTTTGGAAGTTCTTCTAAAAAGTATAAATTTGAAAAATTCCTTGATAAACTGTAGGTGGGATGATGATTATTGTCCACAACTTTTGTTATTGTAACTTCTCAAACAATAAAATACACTTTTTTCAATTATGTAGCGATGTCTCTATTCCATCGCAGCGGTTCGACAAACTAATTTCCTCCCTCAAAAATAAAACAACTGTTCATCTAAGAAAATCTTAAGCTTTGGAAGTAGGTAATCCAAAGGAACCAAATCACTTAATTTTATGCCGATTAGGGATTATGACACCACTGATACGAGTCCATGCATTCTATCACGCTGAAGGATAACCTTTTCGCCCGTTAACCCAAATTTTGTTTCTAACATTTCTTGATTCAACTTATTCAAAAGATTAACATTAACTCCCGTTCATCGTTTTTGTCTTTCTGGGAGCCAATCAACTATCAATATATTCAAAAAAACTGACAGTATTACTTTACTAACTAATTTAATTGGAAACTAGGCGATCAGCTTTTGCTTTTTCAGACTAATTTTTAGGTTCTGACGCATAGCAATAGATCTATCTGTCATCATTAGTTATAAAGCGTTATATGAAACCAGTCAGATTTGGTTAAAAACGACTAAAACATTCTTTTGGTTCTCGCACACTCTGTTCTAAAGAGTAATCGATGCACTTATCACTAACAGCTCTTTCGTCTTTAATTTCCTGTTTGTACAGGACTAACCGTTTTTTTTTATCATCGTATATAAAGGAGCACACTCACCCAAAATGCTATTGACTTATTTTAAAATTCTTCATTATTTAAATCTTCGTAACGTTATCCATTTCAATACAAACTTGTGAACCATTTGACCACTTTTGACTTTGAAGATTTAGTTCAACCAGCGCCACCTACATAGAGACTATCTAATCATCATCCGACCCTTGGTAGTACCCAAACTTAACATCACAATGCGATATGGTCACGGCTAAATCCAGAATTTTAGAGTTGTAGTTGAAATAACTGAAGAAAATATTAACCACTACACATTGTGTATGAGTTAGATATTGATCTACAAAATAACTTAAATATATGGCCGCTTAAATAGTACACATCTCGTAATAAGTAATTCTATTAACCACCAAACCATACTTGTAATATATAACATATAATTCAGGTAAAGTAAATTGGAATAATTACAATATTAGCAAAATAGAAAATGTTACCAGCTGTATACTTAGTCACTAAAACATTTACTTTTGAAAATCACTACATTCAAACTACACCAAACACAAAACACACAACCAACACATAATGTTTCTAAAACAAAGTGGGAACAGTATCGATATTATTGATTAATAATGCAAATAATACCGGGTTGCAATTCTCACTAAATTTATTAAATAAACGAATTATTAACCCTTCTCTAAAATCCTTAAAAATTCGTTAGCTTCATCTTTCTTTTATTATATATCCCGTTCTCACAAACACCTCTAATTGACCTAACGTCTTTAACCAACTATTTCATTTTTGTGTGTCAATAACATTTGATGTCATCCTATTACCTCTGTCATGCTTCACGAATCATGTAACAACAACACATTTATTAACTGTGACTCCTGAGGAAGTAGAAGATTGTTATTGAATGGTTTGCTTTTAAGGATAATCTCACAATTCGAACTAAAAAGTACAAAAGCTAATGTTAGGTACATATTGTCTTATTTAAAAACATTTTTTTAGATATCCAAATTTAAACTTTCATTTATGGTAACATTTAAACCAGCCACAAACACATTTCCGCGCTCTTTAACCAATAAATAACGTTGATGATTACTAATTCTGATTTTTTCTGTCTTCCTTTATCCTCATCAAACATTTTGGTTGGTTTTATATTTTTGGATTACTTCTTAATTTATTTGATCTATTTTTCTCTATATTTTTTGTGTTATCCAAAATATTTTTACTGTAATAAAATAACCTCTTGTTATCATATCCTTAATTTTTTTGTGTTCCTCGAAAAATATGTTTTAAAGTAATGTTAGTGTTACCTTTACCCGACCCTGATAAACCTGAACAGCACGAGCCTTGGTGCCCCCTGGGTAAGCCTGCATGGGTGTTAACACCGGAAATGTAACAGGGTATCATGATTTTTTTCTCCCAGTATATAAATCTATGCCATAATTTAAAAAATCTGCTATCTACACTGTATAGGATTTAAAAAAATCACGATACCATACTATTTGGTTTGCAGTTAAAGGCAATCAGTTATCTTATTAATCATCAAATTAAAATATATTTGGTGCATGGTTTTATTATTTATTTAATAACACACCTTTATTAGTACACACTTTTACAACAGTTTCAATTTTGTACAATATATTATTTAACATTTTGGGTTTTGTTTACTTTTGTATGTTGTGTATATTATGATTTTTCTATAAGACAAGTAAATTTTAGTAAAAAGTGATTTTCTTCATTAAGATTTGAATTAACAAGAAGTAGAGTAATTTTAATTATAACAAAAATACTCAAATAGTCCTAGATTTAATGTAATTATATATTTTGTAGTTGTAGCTCTACAATTGGGTTTTGGAATGGTGGAATGAATTGATTCTTGCTTAAGTAATGTGATTTAGTAAGGTATTGATATAATAGATATGAAATTAACAGTTAGTGTAGACAGATAAATACTTTAAAGAATATTAAGGGAATCCGAAAAACGGTATCTAAAATGATTATATGAAAGACTTTAAAGATAAAACTTCTAATTGTCGAAATGGAAACTCGACTAAGCTACCAAGCTTAACAGCGCGGATAATATTTACAGTTTTCATATGTCTATATTGAGATAGCAAACGATACAAATATTTTAGTTTAGTATTACATTGTCTTCTTTCTGATGTAGAAAACTGTGTCAAAAATGTATCTTTTGCATTATATTCATAGTTTGGTCATTTACCATTGTTCAATAGTTATACTGTAGTTAAACGGTATTGTGTAGAGTTAAAATTAAACTCTGTGTAGTTCAAAACAATTAACTTAAATCAAAGACATGATTTTCTATTTATAACTCAATAGACATATTAATCTAAATCTACGATATTTACATAGTAAAAGATATATTAACGTAAAATAAACATCGTGTCAGAAATGTTTAAAAAGCAGTGAAAAGTGGAAGTATCTCAGAGTAAGATATCCTTGCATACAATGCACGTTTCAGAAATACGCATTAACACATTAATTTCTTTAAATTTAAATTATATTGATTAGAATGAAGCGTCGGCTGACGTATGTTACAAAAAATATTCCAGTCGAATTAAAAACCGCGTGTAATTGATGGCGATCTTTTAGATCGTTTGTAATTAATATATCTATGTTATGACCTTTATGTACTTATCTTTCAATTCCTGAAGTATTTGCACTTGTAAGTCAACGATAGGCATGGCCATTTATATTATAAGCTTATTAGTATTTTGACACATATTAAATGTCAATTTCTTCCACTGAAGAAGTCTTATTAACGAAAATATAATTTTGTATGTTCTGGAATAAATTGGTATTTAATTAATTTGCTGTTTCATTGACCTACAAGTGGAAATACTTCAGAAATTGAAAGATCGTTTGCAATGAAATACAGAGCATCCTAATTAAGTTGTATAGTTCACCTGCAAAACAATACAGTTGTTTGACAGAACGAAATGAGCCGATTTAGTGCTTACAGGATAGAACTGCCAACAATATTGTATGCCTTTCAGAGAGTCTAGTTAGAGCTACGAGCTCTAAGGCATATTACGCGATTTCATTACGATAGTGCTGCATCTTCTACATCCAGAGAAGCCATTAGCTTTTACGTATTATATTCTCAGATCGTCTTATTTCATAATAAAGCGTCGGAGGGAAGGGCGAATAGATGTATTATCATTATACACTGCTAACCTAAGACTATAGAAAACCATGCAAACTTACACATAAAGTATTTAGAATAGTGCGCTCTTTTGGTTACCGCTTAATCTGTAATACTCAAAGATTGGGCATATTCAGCAGAAGCAAACAATTGTCGACGGATTGGTACGATATGATTGGTAGCAATTTAAATTTCGACCAATTATACCAGAATGCTACCAATTCATCAATAACTGTTTACTTCTGCTGAATGAAGCAAATTAAAAACTGCACATAGGAATTAAGTAAGAACATTTAAATGCGTTTTAACATGTGCAACTAAAAAAGTGAAGTAGAACAATTATATTCGACAGCAAGTAGTGCAAAAACTCATCTCGAAGAAGCTCCATTTGAAAGTAGTATGTATGTACATTTCTTTTTTTTTCTTGTACTGTAATATACTATTGTAGTACAGTAAATAATTTTTAATTATATAAAAAAAATGTTTGTTTTTAGCGTGCTTGAAACTCGACGCCAATAAACGTTCTGTCACTTTTTAACTGAAATTTTTGTTAGCTTTGTCTTGGTTCAGAATTCAGAATGGTTCTAGAGTTGCGCGCGCGCATTTACAGCTTAGCGTTTTGGTTAATTAAGAACGCGAACCGAATGTTTAATCCGATGTTTTAGTTACTGACAGTTCTTGCACTTCCATGAGTACCGATTCTGAATTATTAGTTCGAAATTACGTCATCGGTGCATGTGTTCAGATATTCGAGTTATTTCGATATGTTCGTCATCAATGCCATTGATATTTACGTTGTCTTTTAAAGTTTGAGATTTTCTTCCGTTTGTATTCGATTTTGTTTTTTGTTAATTACTGTCCTGGGAATAACATTTATGGAAAGTGAGTTATATCCTAAGACAGTGACAGGATTTGAAAGACTTAGCGCAGAACATTCGCTATTGATATGTTGTTGGTTTGTATTTTAGTCTTTATCTAAAAGATGGCAGTAACAGGCTCCTAAAATGTGTTTTGGTTATTAAAAGTTCGCAACCATTCTGGAATTATAATGTTGTGCGCTTACGTTCTGCGCAGTTCTGTTACTAATCATGAATTCCGAACCAAAACAAAGCTGTTATATCACTAGTCGCTGATAGACGTCATGAGATAAGAAAGGACTTTATTATAATACAAAGGAAATCTGTAATAAAAACTATAAGATCGCAAAAATTAACTATAACGTAGGTTTTAGTGTTGTGAATCACTTCGACTGGACATAAAGGCCGTTTCTCTTCACAACCTGTACATATGTACATCTATAACTAATTTTCCCTCGTATATTTTTAGTACACACACTACTCTACACTTTAGAAACCAAGATTTTTTTTTTGAGATTTAATTCCAGGAGTTCCCGGAAATTTTTTAGGCCAATGTCCTTCAACCCCTCTGCAATAACTTGGGGTTGGTTCTATTCCCCAGAACGCCAATTATCGTGAAGAATTCCGTGTAGCTGGACACTAAAATAATTATTACTGATTAGATTTATATTCATTTCTGGACGTCATCGGCGTTTTGCATATATCTATTTTTTTCAGTGGTAGGAAAAGTTTTTTTTTAAATATTTTGTATGGGGCAAGAGACGTAAAACGTTTTGCACAGTATAAATTTAGACACCGGACGGCGTTGTGTGTTTGTTTTCAACGACAAAGAAGACTCCGATCAGTGTTACTATCCTCCAATGTGTTAAAATGCCATTACTAAAAATGTACATTGTAACAATGGCAATAACATTCAAAGATTATGACGGTATATTAAAATATACAAAGCGAGGTAGCATAAAGTTGAACACTTCGCGATAAATAGAAAACAGCAATGCTCTAAATAGGAATGATAAAACTAAACATTCCATCATCGAAATAATAAAAAAAGGAAAATAAATAATTGCAATATAACCGAAATTTTATAATAATATTTAAAATGAAAACAATATCAAATAATGCAATTCGAACTAGTCAATGCTGGGGAAGGATGACACATTCGATGTAGAAATGTTAAAGCAAGATGTACTCAAATTACAACTGCTTATTTCGTTGAGAAATGTGTAAACATTTGGTTTTATAAAAACTACTACACTACACATAATTCTGTAGTTACATTTATCTACGAAACTATATTCTATTTACTTCATATGCGTAGTTGTAAGTACATCTAATTATGTAGAAGAAATTATGTAAATTGTGGACGGATATGAATTCTAATGTCGTATTTCTGAAACGCCGTATGTAAATTAGGTGGAAGATCCTATTAAATTAAAAATAAATATAAAATAGTTGAAATCTTGTTAGTTATTTGCTAAACTAGCATCAATGAAAACCTTGCACTAGGTAATCTAATGAGTCAATCATATGTATATGATATCAAAATTGTAGTGTAGCATTTGATACAAACAGAGGTCCTTTACTAAGTTATCAAATACATATTTTTGTTGTAGATGTTTCACAAATTGTCGTAATATGCTAGAACCATAGAAAACCGAATGAACAAATAAGATGATAGTTAATAAAAAAAATTAATACAATAGAATCAGTAAATGGTTAAATTATCGACACTATTGTGAAAAGAATTTAATTCTGCGAGTGACATCGTTTCGTTACTATGAGAATTTTTTTTTATAATATTCAATTTTATTGGAAAAAATATCAAGATTAATTCTTTCTTTTTGATTGATATATTTATTTATGTTTTCCTTAAGCATTTAAAATTTATTCACTTTTTTAATACAATATTGCATTCAATCTGATATTTTATATCAAGGCTATATTTTTACTAAAAATTACTTGTATTATTTACTGTTACTGTGTCACACTATACATTTGTATAAATTATTCATAGATCCATGTTCATTCGCATATTATTTGTGGTTTTTTATTATTTCTATGAAATACAATACTTATTTGTAGGACTTGTCAATACAAATAGGAACAAATTCTGCCACATTTAATATTCAAAATTGAAATATTGCATTGTATTTTATAGAAGTTATACGCTTTACGGAATATATAAAAAATGCTATGCTTCGTATATTGCTTTACACGTTTTATTTGTTAGAAAAGAAAAACGTCAATGTTACTATTAGCTGTATATTATCGCTAATTATTTCATTTAAATCGTTTTTATTTTATCATCCGCTCATTACTACTTCATTCAAATTCATTTTTATCGTTATTCACTTTTAGGTCAGTTGTTTTATTTTTGACTTATGTACATTTTTTTGTTTTTTTTTTAATTTTCCCATCTTACTTTCTCCTCCACCTAATTACTACTCTACTACTTCTACCACCCTGCGCACTCAACAGCTAAGGGTCGCACCAACATAGAATTGCGGGAGCAGTTCATCTTGGCCGATGGCGTATCACAGACCATGACCGCGTTCAAACCAAAAACTTCAGCATCCACGCCAGGATCTGGTTCTTCGGCAAGCTCTTTACGCACTACCACCGGACCTATCACCAAGGTATAACGACCTCATCCACAACCTAAATATCTAATTAGATATTACGTCTATTTCATTCGATATCTGCTATTATCTCTGTCTTTTTTTTATTTGTAATGGAAAATGATACGATTGACCACCACACACTTTACAACTAAATGCTACTTCATTTATATCATGTGCAATTTTACACTACACAAGCGTTGTTTTATACACTTATATCTATAGCTGCTAAGTAGATTTAGAACTTCAAAGCATGTTGAAACCTATTATTTCGATAAATTCAGCAATATATCGGTTATAGCACACATCGTTGTTCGAGCAATTTTATGGCAGCTTATCATATAAAATTAAACGCTTTTTAAAGCAATTATGAGCAAACGTATCATATTTTCATGCATTTAAATATTGCATAAGTTATTTTAAATCAAAAGCAAGTTATTCATATAGTTGCACGCCACTGCAGATGCATCTTTCTTGAAGCATTTTTCTCGAATAGCTTACAGACGCAACTCGCACATGTAGTAAGTGTTTTTGCATGATTTTCTTTTATCTTCCTAATAGTCAGTATTTAGACGTACTGGACATTGGCACTTCTATCTTTCTCGCCTGGATAGTGCGTTAGCAGGTAAGGGTAAACGATGCAAACGAGAACGTTAAATGTCGTCGCCAACACTATTTTATAAATGTAATCGCTAAAGAACAACGACAAATTTGTAATAGGTTTGCGACGTCTCAGACGTTACGTCTTTGCAATTTGAAGAAACTTCCATCGAAACTATTCTATACTACCGACTTACTTTACTTTATAATATACATACATTATAAACCTCAGGAGAATCAGTAATTGTTATATGTATTTCAGTTTTGTTTGTTCCTCCACCACATCCATTTATATGTTTTTATTTTCTCTACCGCATCCATAAAATAGACATTCCTTAAATAAAGAAAAACTACAATAAACTATAAAATACAATAAACAAGACAAGATAATAAAAAAATGGCTTTTTCGTTTTGGTTGGGAAGAATTTTAGTTATTTCTTTTTATTTTGTTGCACTTTTCACAAACTCCCGCTTCACAAGCAGCAGTATTTCGTACGCCAATCAGAAACTTCCGTGTATGATGATTTTTTATACTATTATTATTATTTATATTTTTTACGAATAATTTTGCTTTAGAAACAATGGTATGTCAGAGGTAGTGTTTGTTCTTGTGTATAGGAAAGTAATCAATGTTGTGAAATTGTCATGTAGACGTTGCTATTATTGCATCAAACAGTGTGGTTATAGAATTTTTGGAACTAAGTGTATATGGATTTTTATTTAAATGAATGCTGTTAGCTATTGTTCGATTTTTTTACATTACGTGCAATCCTGTTTTGCTTATTTTTTTAGTATTTTGGGGTAATAACGGGTCTGAATTACTTCTTACATTATAACTGGTGTGCATTCTACCATACTTCAAGTGCTAGTAAATTCTGAAAAGTATCCCATAAGAAAGAAAGAAAAAAATTATTATATTTATTATATTTGAAGTACAATTGATATTTTAAACGGTTTTAGTCCTACCTCATCCTATATTCATTACCATTGTTTCAAATTGTCTGGTAAAAAATTATAAATCATTAACATATATATAACTGTAAGATTTTATTAATTTCATAAACAAAAACATTTTTTTGAAACGTTTTCTTTTAAATTTTAAAATAGTAGCAATATCTAATCATCGTTCTTGCAGTTATATTGTTCATTCATGTATACACGAAGATCTGATAAGAAATGAACACTCACTTATTACAAAATTCTACGCAAATGTCACGGTATTTACCCATTCACTCAACTTACATACACTTTTTTTATTTTCAGTTTGTTTCGATCTGTTATTACATGATACTGTTTCTTTTTTCCTATTTATTTTTTTATTTACTTTTTTGTACACATACACACATATAATCCGAATGTATCTCTATGATGTTGCGCATGTGGTTGTTTAGCTGAAGAGCACTTGGCCGAACTTATGCCCATATTCGAGCAGCTACGTGCCAAGGGAGAGGTTGGCAATGCATATCCGATGCAGGTGGGCTCAACTTCGGGTCCCACCGTTGTCATGGCACATGGCAATCCGTATTCTTGCTATAGGGTAATATACACCAGCCATATTTTTCTTAGCTGTTTTTTTTTGTTTTATTTTTTACACGTACACGTGGTTGTGGACTTTTTTTTTGTAGTATTGAATTGTTATTTTCGCAATATTTTGAAAAGGTTTAGCACAGAAAAGGCTATTATTTGATAATATATGCAAAGCGTAAGTCTACATTTGAATTTATTGTAAACTATTCTGCAAACCGCAGAGGTAGGTAGATGATGCAATACCGACTTTCTGCCGGTAAGTGCTGGGTTCAAATCTGGGCGATTATTCAGTCTTTTACTGTACTAAACCTATTTCATTGCTGGGTTGTTTGGTTTATGTTCTACTTCCTTATTTTATTTGGCTTGACAATATTGTTGATTTTGATATTTGTAAGCTTATAAGTTGTTTTGTGGGCTTGCCATTTTGAACGTTTGGTTTCGTTCTTTTCTCCTTGTTTTGTTTGCTATTAAAACGAAGATTAAATCTCAACTAGCGGGTACAACGTATTGTTGATGTTGGACAAGATGAAAATCACCACTAATATAAGATTAACATATAATAAAATTGGTAATAAAAATGGATAAACGAAATAATCAGAGTGAACACCTATCTATTATCTTTCCTAACGAGACAGACACTCTTTTCAAAATCATTACATTCCATTTTTGTGGTGTTGAATTTTTGTTCGGTTGTGCAGTTGCCATGATTGGACCAGAAAAAGATCATCACAAATTGTTGTACCTCTCCCAAGTACCGCTGGTATGTATGAAAAACTGGGTAAAGTATACAAATTAATTAAAGCATTATTAAAGGAAAGACATCACTACTTTTTAAATTTTATTATTTTATTTGGCTTTGGTTATTAGTTTCACTTTTTTAAGCTAAATTCTCTTCTAAATTTTCACTATTTAATAATTACATGTAGATTAAATCGGCGGCTAGATTTAATCTAACTTTAAAACCCCAGTTATATAATTCCTGGGTTTGTATACTTGGTTACTTTTAAACTTTCAGTAAAAAGTAGTTAGATTTTTCTGGTCTTTCAAGAATCTATTTTTTCCTTAACCCTATCAAACAAATTTTATACAACAAAGTAATTTTCCGCAAAGGTCTTAATAACATTCACTTTTCTAAAGGTAAGCCACAGCGGTAAGTAGAAGGTAGTTTGTAGATAAGAATAATGTTTATCTCTGTATTCTTTTTATTTTTATTATTTGTATTGACTTTTTTTCTTTGCCATTGTAATTTTGCGACTATGTAACGAGATGTCATGTGTTAAAAAATTTGAGGCTTTCACAAACGATCGCGTTTCTGTAGAGGAGGATTGCAATTTCAATAGATGTTGAAAATTTTAATTTGTTATTAGAGAGTTTATTCGAGTTGAATGTAAAATTTTGAATTGCATGTCAAGTTTTGTTAATGTAAAAAGTACTATTTAGAAGCATGATTTTGTTTGTTAATCGTGAAGGTTTAACATTGAAATTGATTATTCAAATTTAATAGAAAATTATTGCGAAGAAAAAATACAATTAGGTATAGCTTAGTTTCGCTTGATTTAAAATACATTTTAACTGGATATACTGGATATTTTATTATTATTAGAAGTGTGGTAATCTTGTCTATCATTTAAAGATTTAGCTATACATATGGATTTGTAAGCATTAACATTAATTGACATGCTTATGCTATATTTTATTACAGAGTTGAAAATAGTTGCGACATTAAATAGAAGACACTTATAATTAAAAAACTGAAAGTTTAGTTTTAATAGCTTATCTTAATAACTTTTGAATTATAGCTCCCACTATAATGACACACATTATTTGAGATTTTTAATAATTCGGAAACTTGGGAATTTAACAAAATTTTTGAAATACATTTTGAGGCAAGTTTTCTTATATACAGAACATTTACAGCGACTAAGGCCAGTTAGAAAAGAGATAGATCTAGTGAGGCGGCTGTAAAACATATACGGAATAGCACGCTTGTCAATGCGTTAATTCCGTATATGTTCTACAACCGCCCCACTCTAGATCTATCTCTTTTCTAGTTGGCCTCAATCCCTCTAAATGTTCTGTATAGGAAAGAAACAATAAGAATATCTACTCTTTTTTTTTAATATACCTTATAATGTTAACTGATACTTGAATAGTTATTGTGCTGTTTTAAGCAAATTTACATTTTATTTAGATTTTATTGCTTTATTACATTTTTTATTTTTATCGTACTTTTAGACCTATATACATTGAAGTCTTGATAAACAATAGTAAATACGTAGATATAAGTATAGGCAAAATTATTGTTTTGAAAAGATATAAAGTAAATAGTGTTCAGTAAATATAAATATTTATTACTCCTTATACATATTAGGAATAAAAATTGAGGATTTTAGGGAATTTTTTATTTGACATGTGGTTATATTGGAACATGACAAAGAGTAAGGTTATGTTTGTTATGTCAAATATAGTCTGAGATCTACATTTTTATGAAACATTATGTACGAGAGTACATCATTTTCTGGTTAGATGCTGAAATACACTTCAAATCAAGGCAATGAATATTTAGATAGATTATAGGCACATACGAAGACCCAAAAAATGATCTTGTTCACATATTTTGTTGTAAATCTTCAATGAATATAACGATACATTATTATGTAATACTTTGTACCAGTAAAACTTTGCTGAAGAAACAAAAAACACTTGGTAGAATGTCAAGATTTATCGATAACAATAGCTGCTTTCCAGGTAAGTGATCTGTCTACTCTGAATCACTTAATTCAGATCATAGTGCATTGATATTCAGTACTTGGTGGTGGTTCGGTAGATCTGAACTGATTTTGAATAGATAGATCACTTACCTAAAAAGTGCCTAATATTAAAAATGCTTGTAATGTCGAGAGTTCAAAAAAAGTACCCGAGGCATTAATGAAATGCATATTTTTTGCACGATTGTTGCCGTAAAAAAAAACTCACAAAACTTTTAATTAAACTGAGTAAAGGATAAGATTGTTAAACAATTTTTATAAAAAAAGGTGAAATTTCATGAAACATTTACTGTTTCTAAATTAACTTATTCTTTATTTACTATTGAGTGTTACATGAGAACGAACGATGATGTATGTATGTTGTACATCTTTTTAGTAATGGTTGCTATAAAACGAACAAAGGTCTCCAATTCATTCAGTGATACAAACTAACACTATGTAATATAAATTCAAGCAAAAACATGCATTGCATTATACTTTTATAATCCTGAACACAAACTACCATTTGTGAAACCATATTATTCTGACAAGTTTTATTACAACAGAGCAATAATACAATACAAAATTAAAAGGGCCAAAGCACCATAGGTACATAATTAGTAATAATTTCCATAAAATAAAAAATTGATAGAAATAGCAAAAACAATTTGCCTTTTTTATAGCTTATGCTGATTGATGTTAGGTCTTTCTATGGTAGGAATTAATAGATACACATAAACATAGGATATTAATTCATATTACAAGTACTTTCTATATCCAATATTTTTTAAAATAATTTTTACTTTTCCAAGAGGTATTTCCAAAAATTTTAATATTCTAGAGTTTCCGAAAATTGTAAAAATTAGTATTTTATAGTTTAGCGTTGCTCCATTATTAGAAACAAATTTGTATATTACATTCACGTTATAAAATTTGAATAAGCAATTATGTTTTTCTCCTTTCGTCAGTTTATAATTCGTCATTTTGATAGTTTTGACGTAGGAAATTGCATCTTTTAGTCTATTAATACGTTGTGATCACCTCTACTATAGCACTGCAATGCTCAGCGATTTTAGATTGATAAATACCCACCACTTAGTACTTCCATTATCTATTCAAGGTGAGAGAAAGATCTGGAAGATCTGTTCCTATGACAACAAGAACATCCAGAACGCCAGATTCGCAATCGGACACAGAAGGAACGGGCTTCAAAACACCGAAGAGACCGTACAGAACTACTTTGACACCGGGTGGTTCCAGACCAAGTTCTCAACCTACTTCAAGAGCCGGTAGTAGGCCTGGAAGTAAAGCGCCATCTAGGCACGGATCGAATTTATCACTTGATAGTACAGGTAAGTGGATATAACAAAGTTGTATTAACTTTCTTATATCTAATTTTGAAGTTGATTTTTCGTTGCTAACGTCCAAGGAGATATTTATGTTTTTTTTTTAATTTGACAAAACTTCCAATTAACCCGCATAGTGGCAGAGTATTGCATACATACAGCTACCGCGAAAGTATTCGTCCAGGTAAAAAAATCGCTTGTTTTACAAATAGAAGATGAAAAACGATTTCTTTAGCCACAAATCGATTACTAACGACCAGAACGGTTTCAATGTGGAATATTTCTCTAATAAGTTAATTATGAACAAAGTTACAAGCATTGAAATAGGCATGGAAAAATTTACCTCTGCTTTGTGGTAAAAGATGAATTAAATTTGTGTCGCTAAAAGAAATAGTATGATTTGTTCATCCAACATTCCAAATTTGGTTTGATTACCTGCAGCGGTTCCAAAGTTATGAATTTTTTACTTTATGAAATAGAGGCGAAAATCGCGTGCGACTCGCATTACAGAGCGTTCGCACGCGATTTTCGCCTCTATTTCGTAAAGTAAAAAATTCATAACTTTGGAACCGCTGCAGATAATCAAACCAAATTTGGAATGTTGGATGAACAAATCATACTCTTTCTTTTAGTGACGCAAATTTAATTCAATTTTCACCAGAAAGGAGGGGTGAATTTTTCCATGTGTACTTCAATGCTTGTAACTTTGTTCATAATTAACTTATTAGAGAAATACTCCACATTTAAGCTCTTCTTGTGGTTAATGATCGATTTGTGGCGAAAGAAATCGTTTTTCATCTTCTATTTGTAAAACAAGCGATTTTTTTACCTGGACGAATACTTTCGCGGGTAGCTGTACATAGCATACAAATGAAATTGTGTCCAAAATCTTCAGCATTGTATTTTATATGCCACATTTGTTGTGGTTAGCAATTGACTACATTCGCGGTCTACAAGCAATGTAAACGGTGTGAGCCAAGATATTGAATATGATCACCAATTTACTGCAAAGTACAGAATTTATTCCTAAACAGTCACGCCTCAACTACTCTCAGTTTATTAACATCAACTCAAAAATCAACTGGAATTTATACATTTTAAAACATAAATATATGCGTGGTTCAACTCAATTGTAAGCTAGCCACGTTTTGAAATAGTTTGCTTAGAAAAAACGCATAATGTTACATTATCAGGACGGTTGTATTTAAATGATTAATTAGTAATAGTAACAATTTCGACTTTAAAATATTGGAAACATTGCTAACCATAACCTTGCTTTATTCAGAATTTCTTTCACCATTTTTTATTTCTGTAGATGATGGAACGCCATCTAGAATACCCAGAAGAACCGGAGTCAGCCGAACGGGAACTACGACACCAAGACGTCCTGGAGTAGCAAATGGAACTTCAAGTTCTAGACCGCGAACGCCAACCGGCCTAATATCACCAGCAAGCCCTGCTGCAAGGTAACTTTTTGTACCTTTACATCAGATACATCATTGTTAAAAAATCACAAAACATGTTTAACACTTATTCAACTAACAACAAGCATTGTGCATACCATTCACATAACAAACACGTTTGCGTTATGTGCATTACTAATACAAAGCATGTTCTAACATTGCTAGATCATCCGCCATACCACGAGCATCAAGTATACCGACATTAACAAGTTTTGCGATGCCCAGGTAAATACATTTTTTCAATATAATTGTACGTGTTGCATATATTTACTATGCGTTCATTTCGTATTCATTTCCAAAATATTATAATAAGTATTTTAAAGAATGTGATTTGCCACATTTATTACACATTATGGTAAATTAATCACATTCATTCATCATATAAATCTTATCATCACTTGGGAGGGAGGCATATACATCATCATGCTGCTACATGCTTGAAACTGTTTAGAACGTCCACCTTCTAATATATGTATGATTGATATAAACAGGTCTAGAATACCTGTCTATAAAGGACAATCTCAAACTAACGACACTGACCCGGAATCCCCTTCAACTTCAAGTTCTTGCTCTTACACGTATTCGTCTGGGTAATTTACAAATTATTATGCATGGAGTGTCAAGATTTTCAGTTTTTTCTTTCGAAAGTGTTTAATTTTTAATTTTTGCTCATATGTACATAAAAATCTATTAAATGCTACAAGAAAGACGTTATGATTCGTGACCAAGATGATATAATAACTCTTTTTAGTACTACCTCACTTGTAGATGCCATCAAAAGAGTATTTTTAAGTCTGTTATACCAGACAGATGTCAACTCTTGGCTAGCGTTGTGTGTCCAATGTAAATTTACATGTTTTAAAAAGGAAAATAACATTACAGCATACAACTAACATCTAGCTGCTATTTCAAAATTAAAAAGTTATAACCACTGAAATGTAATTTCGTTAATAATTAATGTCACTCCCAGGGCTACAAAACTATGTCAGAACTGCGTTCTCTGCAAATTGTAACAAATTTTGGTTGTTGGCAGTGTATTCTAATATAAAACTCAGCTAAACTTTGTGCGCCAGATTCTAAATATTAAATTTGTCTTTATCATGAAAGAGTGTTAAACATTGAAATAATTCTAACATAACAGTCTCTGAAAATACCCTTTATTTATGAAAACATTTATGAATCGATATGCGAAAATTCGAAGCGAGTGAAGCTACGACAACTTTTGCCATTACTCATTACACAGAACAGATTTAGAAGGCGTAGCCACACAATGTTTATATACAATTTCATATATTTAATTTAGTGCGTGAAACTTATGAATTTGATTTAAATAAGTGTAGCATCATGTTAGGTTAACTTGTTTTCGATCCCAATGCAACTAAATTGCTTTGATTGATTGACAAACATCTTTTGAGTTTCCTAGTGCAATATTATAATTGCCGTTACGGTTCCACTTTTGTATTTACTTGTACCGTTGTATTTAAAACTTTGAATATCTGATAAATTGGAAGATCTGAATCAATAAGAATCTAAGGGCGTTTTCAGACTTTCAACCTAAGCGACCAGGGTTAAGTTACCTTTTACATTTAAGTGTTCGGAAACTTAACCTAATTAAGTTACTCTTGTTCGTAAATAAACTTTTTCTTCTACAGGTTTTTGTGGGTTGACAGCCTGGTTACCCTCGGTTGCAACCCTATTAGAAAGAAGGGTAAACCAGGATAAACGATGAAGTAATAAACATCTGTCATTAATCTGTCATAATTACATCTGTAAATTAGGGTTGCCATTCGTCCCGATACGCCAGGACATGTCACCGTTATTAACGGTGGTGTCCCGACGTCCCGACAAGCTATGAAATTTCCCGACAAACATAGTCGAGCGCAGAGCTACAAGTTTTTAAAAATTGATAAAGCGCCATCTAGTGAGCGTTAAGGCAACTAACTCTAGAGATCTGCTTTACCTGTGGGTTTACTGATGGACTGGTAGCGATCGGAAACTTGGGTTGAATGAGGGAGGGGTGGAGAGCGCCGCCGCACAGTGGTTCCAAACTAAAAATAAAAAGTTCAATACCGGCTACAGCCTACATTTCTTCACCGATTTCCATTTTTTTTTTTACATACTCTAGAGATATTTTACAACAATCGCTCTTTGCCAGTTTTTCGATATCCTTCTCTAAAAATTAGCGACAGAACCTCAAATATTGAAAAATCATATTTCATAATACGATGATTTTTTGATTAAAAAAATTTTAAATGATAATAATGACCGGCAAAATTGTAAATGTCCCGACGGGGTCTTGGGGATTTATGGCAATCCTACTGTAAAATACCTATACTCTATTCCATAATTAGTTTTCATTCTAATAAAAAACGTTCGTGAACTATTATATTTATTACCCGATATTTTGCTTTAAAACGGGTTAAACTTAGTCACGTGATTTATGAAACCCGATTGACAACCCGATTGTACTTTCGGGAAAGCCCATAATTATGCTAATTACTAATCACAATTGTATATTTACTTATTGTATTACATAAGTTAATTTAGACAAATTATAAATTTAATTTTCAACCACTACATATCTTTGTAGTTATTATTATAAATACTCTTGGTCAAGAATTATATCGTAACAGCAAACAGCTTGATTCGCAAGAAAAGGTGTTGCTGCCAAATTTAGCTGCGCCTGCTTAAACTAGCTTTCAGTGAGCATAAAACGAATAATGACCTTTTTGAATCAGCCTATGTATTATCATTTCAATGTTCTAATTTTGTTATTATTTACTAACAAGCTTCCGATCACTACCTTCGGATGGAAGATCTAAAATACCTGTACGAAACAGGTAATATCTTTAGCAAAAGTTTAGAACTTTAAGATGTTCCTGCATATCACCTGGTATAGCCTTGTCTACTGACATTATCGTGACAATTCTATAACAGCCACCTTAGTTATATTACCTGTATAGTTAAGCGATATGTATGTCGTGTTGATATGCATGTTAATCGTTATAATGGCGCATTAGCTGTGCTGTAAATGAAAATAATGTTTTTTTTTTTACTAATTACTAACTGTTTTGCATGTGCGTGTTCCTGATCAGGTCTGTTGGAAAAACTCGTACAACAACCCCTAACGCCCCAAATCTACGGACAGCGTCTAGGTAACTAACTCCTTTAACAGTAGAAATTTTCTATAAATCGAAAAAGAACAGTGTTAATCAAAATTAGTTAAATTTTAATTTAATTTAATTGTGTGTGTTATGTCTAACTCAGATTTAACGTATTGTGTGGAGAGTCTATGATGGGCGTAGATTAATCGATCGATATTATTTTATTCCGTAGTGTTAATGAAATATAAAAATTAAACCCTTATTAAAGATTGTGGTCGCTATCCGATACTAATGAAACTAAGAGGTTTAGTGGAATTATCTACTATTGTGATACCTTAGCACTGAAGTGATATATATATATAACATTTTTACTTGATTTTTCAACTTTCACTGTTGTTATATTGATTTTTATTGTCTTGGTCAATAAAATCGTTTCTGATGAAATATAACATGTAAATAAGTTGTATAGACAATCCATTTCAGACACATTTACTTTAGTGTTACTACACCATATCCCTCCTTACTTATTAGAAATAATTTCAAAAACTAAAAAGTAGAAATTATACTAAAAAGTAGAAATTATTTATATATTAGATTTGTAACGCCACAATCTACTCAGAAAATGTTTCGATTAAATAATTAAATAATGACCGATACTAGGTAAATACCACACCACCAGGTATATATCTGCAGACGAGTACATCTCTGACGCTTGAATTTATATATTTCAAGCGTCACGATTGTTTGAAGTATCTGCAAAGTTTTCCTGTTGTTATTTTGTATCATATGCTATTGCTGGTAACTAAAACTAAATGTAATTACTACTATTTCAAGTAGTCTTAGTGTTTTAAAATCTTAAAATTAGTAATTTGTATGTACCTAATACAGAAAGCTGATTACAGCAAATTGCTGCTTCCTCTGCTTGTCGTATGCTTTAATTCTACAAATATATATATAATCTACATTTCCAACGACTCGAATTTGTAACATATATGTATGTAAATAGACTCTCCGAACGTAATTTCCATCAAATTTTTAATTTGGTATAAACTTGCAAAACCATAAATGCTAAGTAGCATTATTTTAAAAAAAATTATAGAATAACAAATGTAGTTTTTTCCAACATTATTACGTTTTCGTTATTAACTTATTTTCCTATTAAATCTTTAGGACTAGAACGCCATCTGGATCTAATACTCCAGTACCTCCTGGAACCCAAACTGCGGCTTCACGGTTATTAAGAAAAGCATCGGGTGCGTCAGATTCAACACCTCCGACAAGTCATACGAAGAAAACGACAACTAAAGAACCTTTTCGCCTGTAAAAAAACAAAACAACTAACCAACTAACTCACCATATTACTACTAGATACGAGCAAGAAGAGTCTCGACTGACGAATTCTAATCGAAATAGAATGGATAAGATAAAAAAAATGGAAACGCTTTAATCATGATAACTTGAAATTGTGCATATTTTTCTAGGAAATCCCGAAAACTTTGCAGTACATATAATATATACACATTGTTAAATATTAGGAACAAATATATTTAAAAACATATAACCACAATTGTATACATGTTAAAAAGATCGCCAGCTTTTTAACATTCAACGATTCGAGTTATGTATTATATTTTATTCCTCTGATTATATTCTTCAAAATGGAATCGGCTTTATTGTTATCGCGCTCTTGTATTATATCGGTATATATTATACATACACACTTTACACAATATATCCTTACATATATGAAAAATATTGCTCTGGATTTCCTTATAAAGCTACAAATCTGGTATTCCAAATAAAGCATCAGTTGCCATATGATAGAGATTCCAAAAGTTGAAAATGATTACAAGTTGTGATTTTAAAAGTGTTGTGAATTTATTTTACTTTTATTTCAATTTTTTTTAAATAAATGTCAATATTAAATTTTTGCACAAATTTTATATTGGCACGGGACCATATTGTTTAATTTAAGCTTTTTGTTCTTGGTACTAATCTTTAATTATTAATGTTAATAATATTATTTAAAAAATTTAACAATACTTATACACATGGAACGAAAGGCAATGTGATGAAGAATTGGAAGAAAAAGAGAGATATGGGATGAAAGAATGTCAAAAATATGTTATAATAATAATACAAACTGTATTTTTCGTTTCTTATCCGAATTATTTTTTATTTACGTACTGTTTTTTAGGGACATGCAAAATTAGTTTTTCATATTGTTTTCTCAAAGAAAATTGTATTTGTAAACATAAATTGAATAAAGATAACGATGTATAATGATGATTACCTTTACATTGAATAGGCATTGAATTGTTTATAATTCGTCAGTTATAAATAATTTGCCGAAACCAAGAAGTCATATTTATAAATATATATATATATATTATTTTAAATTTATTTGCTTATATTATTTAAAATAAACTAATTTTTTAATATGTGTTGTAGTTTAATTTTTTGCCTTTAGTAAAAATTAATAAAAAATACATTCATAGCATTTTATCAATAATTATAGTTCAATTATAAGGGTGTCATAAAACGTGACTCATAGTAATTGATACTAAATTACTATAACTTTTATCATTAAAAGACTATACTATAATCAGACTATATTTGTGACAAAGTCATGCTGAATTATTGTAGGTTTGTTTGGTTTTCTCATGGACGATTCTCGTACCGTCCTGCACATGCGCAGTTTAATTGCGCGTGTTTTGGTTTCTCAAACTAATTGTGAATTTTGCCGGATAGTGTTTTGACTCAGTCTGTATTCGGTTGATGATGAGAACCCACGCGTTCTTGAAACACGTGTCCTGATTAATCAATCAAAGTTGTGGCGTTTGGTGATACCGATGTTATATCCGTTTTTTTAAGTTCAAAAACGGTTTCCAAATCTGTTTATTCTGCGCCACTAGTACGGCGCACTTTACAAACTGTCCTACGATTATCCACACCGACTGAACCAAAACAAACCTTGTATAGGTGGACTCCAGGCAGTATTGCCAGATGTTAAATTGATTTAGCGGTAGATTTTCTCTAGAAAAACGGTAGACCAAAAAAAAGGTAACAAAAGGATTTTAATTTTTTAAATATTGTAAACTTTTATAATCTTTTTTTTCTGAACTACATAATTGCTTACCTCACAATAAATTATTAAGGTTGCCGTATAGCTGCGTGTAAAGAATTTTATAAATTATGGCTATAATTTAAGATTTTGTGAAAAATGATTCATATAAAATGTGTTTATAAGTTTACTCTGTAGGTCCCTACGTATTTTTTTTTTAATTTCGTATTAATAAATAAAATAAAACAAAATCAAAAAATTTTGAAAAACCGGATACGTCCGCGCCTGCAGAATTTTATTCTAGTCAATAATCTCTAATACATTTTTCTTCTATTTTCAACAATAAAGAAATACTCCATTAAAAATTGCAATTTTTTATCAACGCTGCCATGCATTTGTTTATTTTCTTATTAGACGCTGCTATACGATCGGGGATCGGGAACATCCGATTGAAAAAAAAGTTGAGATCCCACTAAACTTTTTAGATACGCCACTTCCCCGAGCTCTACCTCCCGTGACCAGCAACGAAACGTTCAAATTCCCACCGAGGTATACGGCAACCTTAAAATATCTGCACAAAATTAATTTTAACACGCACTTATATGAAGCAATTAAAACAACGACTAATACTGTAGTGCGATCCCTTTAGATAAAATATGATCGATTCAAACAACAATAAAAATTAACTGAGAATGAATTTATTTTGGCCTTACAATCATGAACGAATAACACAATTATGAATACATTTTGACAAGTAAAAGAAAGCTTGCAGTTATCAATTTTCTTAGTAATAATCGGGGCCGCCGCTAGCTGTTTGAACGCCCGCGTACCGATTAGGCCGCCCCTTGTCCAATTGTAGACATGCAAATTATGTCAATGTTTTGTTTTCCTTTCTATATGTTTTTGTCGCCGATGCCGCCCCCTTGAAAATGCCGCCTTTCCGCCCCTTATACAATTGTGGACATACAAATTATGACAATGTTTTGTTTTCCTTTCGATATGATTTTGTCGTCGATGCCGCCCCCTTGAAAATGCCGCCCTTGTGCGGTACACGCCCGCACGCAGCGGCCCTGGTGAATATTAGTAATACCCTTATAGAGTAATGTACATTTTATTTTGTGCATTACACGTTGTGTATTGTAAATAAGACTTTACCGGCAGAGTCCCCGATTATGCATTGGATTGGCGTGATATCGCCCAATCATTCATGGTGCTTGCAGTAAGTCAGGAGACTTGTAAATGTTGCCAGGATCAAAGTATTGAATATGTAATCTTTTATAAAATTGGAAAAAGCAGTAAATTAACAACTAGAAAACGGTAGAGCGGTAGGTAAAGGGCAAAAACGGTAGATCTGGCAACACTGACTCCAGGGTCGGCCTATATTGTATCTGAATGTGTATTTGTAAGGGGCTGCTCAAGGAGATAACACGATAATTTTTTGTCGGACTCTGTAACGTTGATATCGCTTTGGTTTGATTTGATATGAGAAATCGGTACTCTGTAAAACTTATTCAGTTATCGTCGCTAACCCATGTGTTTTCGAAGACGATTTTCATATCAACATGCATAGTTGTCGCTTTCGAAAATCAACATGCTTATTAAACCTAAACACAACATACAGAGTGCCGCGAAAAAGGCAATCCCCACCAAGACTATAGATCCGTTTGAGAACTATGAACTACCGTGGCAAATTAAAAGTCTCATAACACAGCTCAATAACTTGAGAAAGCTATTTCAGAGGACGAGAGACTACAGGGTTAAGATCGAAGCCAACTCTTTAACCACCAGGATTCGTAATGAAATTGGCAATCATCGTAATGCAGATTTCACCAGTCACCTACCCAAACTCGCCACCAATGACAAGTTCTTGTGGAAAATTAAACGATTCATGAAGAAATCGCAATGCATCGCACCAGTTACAAGAGACAGCGGCAACATTTCAATTAAGGATGATGAAGTAGCCGATGCATTCTCCGAGTCGTTTGTGGAATACCACCGACCGATGCCCATAGATCCTAATGAGGAAAGAGAAGCATAAGGTATCCTCCACGATTTCGCAAGAACGCAAGCAACAATAGTAGAACGCGAGAACCTTATAACTCCCAAAAAAGTACGTAAGATAATACGTCTTCCTTCCGCCAAAGCTCCTGGCAAGTATAACATCCAACATATTCTGCTCAAGAATCTCCCTACCAGCACTCTCAGGTTCCAACATTTTTCTCTTTCAATGTCAAAGTGCTTGTCGGAATTGGACAATGTCAGAAATCCTTTGATAGTGTGTAATGTGACGTATTCATGGATAACCTTTGAAATCAATTATGATAATCTGAATACGCTGTACGTCATGGCAGAGGCAACAATTTTCATAAATGAAGAATTAAGTTACCCGTTATTTAGTTTACTTTAGAAATATAAGGAAATTAACGCAACTAAATCGAGTTTACTATTAAATTGCTTAAAAATCATTCTCTATAATAATTAAAGTTTACTCAATATTATTCTAATATTAAATGATGATAATACATACTACACTACTATGTTCTTCATTCACGAATAAAATTTGTGAGTTATTGTGAAGACAAAGATTTAGTAATGTCTGGTGTTTCGGACTAAACATTTCAAAGTGTTGGATATATACCAGTTATTCTTGCATAACTCTTTGTGCTTGAATACCTTAAGTTACTGATAAGAAGGATAATCGTCTCTAATTTATTATTATATTGTGAAAAATTCGTCGCTAGGCAACAATACAAGCACTTTCTACACTACGACTTCTGTGAATCGGAGGTGGTATTTTGTAGAAGGTATATAATAGAAGAACGGTTTTTACTACTTATATATTTACTTTATACAATTTTCGAAATACAATATTTTAATGGTCCCTATAATGGTAGAGGACAGACATAATCATGCGTATATAGTCACCAAAAGCTGTATTAAAGCAGCGTTATGGCTGCTTAGAATGAGATTCAACCTAATTACGATTACTCTTTCAAGGACAATTCATAGTGTGTTCCAAAGTAATTATGTGTGCACGATTATATCTGTATATGTAGGTATGTAATTTGAACACTTGCAACGTTTATATTAAGTACTACGTTATAAATACTTAATTATATCATATCAACGTAACAAACACTATGCAGTCTTATATTTTACTCAACAATAAAGAAATAAATAATATTCTAGATAACATTAATAAACTATTGCCAACTAGATACTTTCTACTGGTAATAGGATATAAACGCATATGATTATCTTTATATTGGACATTCTAAAACTTAAAAATAAACTTCCGTAACAATTTTATTGATTTCAAACGACTTAGTATCTAGTAACAGAATTCTCAGTAGTTTCGGAACTCAGAAATTTTCTTACCCGTTCCTGATATTCCGAATTGCTTTCAGCCTTTGGTAAATAATTATTATCTTTCTTCGGAAAATATTTTGCGAACTTCTCAGTCATATGGAAGTGATTTATAATATCCGGTGGAGATATTTTATTTTTCTTATTTCCTTTCATAACGGTGTTAACTTCAATTTTACCACCACCGTTCGGAATTACAATTTCATCTGGATAATTATTCTTCATGCCGGCAAAAGCTATTACTGTTGAAATTACCGAAAATACCAATTCGATTATCGATAGCAGAAGAACATGAATGTGAAGATGAATTTTCACCTTTGAATGGTTTAGCATCGAAAGTTTGTGACTAACTAATACTATGGTAACAATAGCGCAAATAATAGAAATCATTGAGAGTACTGAGGCTAAAAGGGATGTTACAAAGAACCATTTGATATTGTTATCCATGTACCATCGTTTCCAAGCTAACAAACCTGTTAATCCCGCAAATAAACAACCAGTCGTTAACAATAAAGTTGTTAAAATTAAGTAAAATCTTGTTATTGAATGTACTGTGTCTATGACGTCACGTCTCTGTTCTTCGATTTTTCCAATGTAACTTGATTTAAAGTTACGGGAGATATTTTGCTCTGTCATTTGGTCTTCTATATCGTCTTCTTCGCCAGTTGAAGAATGCAAAAAACTTAGTAATGCAAATGCAAGTGCAATTATGCAGAAAATAATGTGAAAGATGCTTAAGCCCAGGACAATAGATGCGGAGTATCTTCGCTCTGATGGATATAAACCTCTTGGGTCAGGATTAGTTTTGATTTTTACCTTATAGATATTTTCCATTTTTTAATAAACGAATCTAAAAACAAAAAAAAACATAATTAAATTTATTGTGAATTTATTCACTATGGAGGCATTAGTTAAGGGATTTTTCGAAACTACACCTTTAAGTATTTTGACATTTTTTTTAATCAGCCCTTAAGGGAGTGAAAGATGGTGAAAAAGTTTGTATAAGAAATAATCTTTTTCTTGTGAAATTTGCTTGAAATTAATGCTCTTTAACACAAATAATGAAACACGCTTTTAGACGTTTTTTAAAATTCAATCCCGGAGAATGGTAAACCTTTTACGGGAAATAATGTATTTATAGTGTACACTGTCTGTATAGTTTGTTGATTTATATATGAACAAGAGACGTGACAATATATAAACTTGATTAAAATGAAAAGAAACTACAAGTTACGCGAGCGAAACCGCGGGCGTAGAATGAGTTCAATTAGCCTTAACGTCCTAGGATAGTCATGAATTTGTAAACACCTGGCTGTGCTCAAATTATTAATATAACCTATTGATAAACGAAATGTTATTAAAAATGTTTTAACTGTAGTTAAACTAGTTAAACTTCTGTCAAGTAAATTGTAGTTTATGACATTTATAAATTACGAGAATAGCGAGATGCATCTTATAATCCATTAGCTACCCCAGACGTAAAGACTTTTTGAATACATGTTATGTATAAGTATAATAATTTTTATATGAAATTTTTATAGAAATTTATATGCTCAGCTGATTTTACAAATTTACGAATACGTTGCGTTTAGTTTTGGTTCTTACAAATTACCAGCAACTGAGTCTACGTGACCAAGCTTATTATGAGCGCATGTCCTCGTGACCCTGGCAGTTTAAATTTCTTATAAAATATCATTTTGTGCTCTCTTTATTTGTATTTTAAGCCACAAAAGGAAAATTTTGTTTCCATACTAAACGATCGAAGGCGTTCTGTTTGGTGGATATACCAGCTCTAAATTTTATACACGCTATAATTCCCTCTTGTTTCTGATGTTTCCTGTCAAAATCACAAACGAATCTAACAAATATGTGTATTACACTAATTTAGAGAAATCTGTTTTTGTTGTTGTGTAAACATGAATAAAAACGAATCCCGAATGTTAATTAAACATTATTTCTTGTGTCAAAAACATAATTAAGGAAATCGAAAAGTTACGAGAATGTGCTCTACCCCATTGAATGATTTTTAAGTGGCTTGGCAGGAATGATGTCATTTACTCCAACTACTCCAGAAATGGTTAATAAAATCCCGCGCCCTTGCAAATGCCCTTGGAGTAGTGAAGAAGAAAAAACATTTATCCGCAATGTGTGTTGTCATTCAAACATAATGAGAATGTTTGGCTATCTTCAAATGGAATTCTTTCAACCATATGCTACACTAGATGAAATATGGGCACGTCATTGTACTCTTGAAATGAAAATACAGTCTAAACAATGGAGCTTTCCTGGACAACATGCCCTCAAGAAAACAGCAACTGGGTTTCCAGCCGATAGAGTAATCGCCACTGCATTTTGGCATTTCAAAGGTGTTACCTTTATTGACTATTCAGAAAAAGTAAGAACAATAATATGTCAACATTATGCTGATTTTCTGACACATGTTGATGCCGAATTAAAGAAAAAACGATTGCTTTTGTTGAAAAAAAGTGCTACTTTATCATGAAAATATGTCTCTCAGTCGTCTCTATTGCTACAACAAAATTTGTCGAATTGCGTCCCAAATTGTTGCCTCATCCGTCATATTTGCCAGATCCGCCTTCCAATGATTCCGTTTTATTTCCTAATTAAAAAAAATGGCTCATTGGAAAGAGATTTCGCACAAATGAAGAGGTGATATCCGAAAGAAATGCATATTCTGTAGAGTTGCTTTTCAAGATTACTTTTTGGAAAAAATTGGGAACTTTTACAAGTCTTGCAAGTCTAGACTAGCAAAAGGATTACGTCAAAAATATATTTTTTACAGTAAAATAACTTTTTTTAATTTTGTTGTATTCAAATCTTTGTAATATTCGATAATAAATATATTGCATGTTTGTATACTTCTAATCATTTAATATAGATACCTATTTAAAGAAAATAGGAATAATAGGAAATATCTACAATAATATTGAAGATGTTAAAGTTCATTCTCACTTTTCAAGTTCGCCCGCTTCTCTTGCGTTTCCACGTTCTTCGCTTGTACCTGGTTGTCGTTTCTTGTTGCACAACAATACGCAGCGTGTGCTGCATGAATTGGCTATATACTTCTTTCATAATAATTTCGTAGCGCGCATTGAAACATTTTCTTCCGACTTGAGTCTGTTCTACACGTCGAAGTTGCAGTCGATTTAGAATCAGTCGCTTCGATTGTCCTATCGTACCTGCAAACAGAAACAAAAGATAAATGCAAGCATTATGTGAAATTTACTTTCACACAGCATATTATTGTTAGTTGTTCGAGTTTTATTCATCAAGCGTCAAGCGCAAATCATTGTTTATATTGTTATTCATGGATCAATATTGAAAGTATATTGAGCGATGCGCAGCTTATTTACCCTGGATTTAATTTCTCTTCGCCACTATACATGTAGTTATATATACGGAAAAAAGTATTCATACAAGAAGCTAACATAGGTAGGTGTTTATGTTTTATAGGTACTTAATTTCTTTTTACTAACACTCGCCGGGAAGTTTATTGTCAGCACCTTTTGCTCACATTTAAGGTATTCGCATTGGTAGTGAGAGAGACAACAGATTTGCCGATGAGTGTACATTATACTACAGTGTACTGTTTTAACATATTACATTGCTAGATATGTATTAATTTAAGCACAAGTGCAGATTATTTTCAAAGTTTAAAATTAGGTACGTAAGTATATAAATGCGAAAACTCAAGAAAGCTGAGAAAAAGTATATTTATTTCTCGACATAGCCCCCTTTCAGCGCGGGACACTTTTCCCAGTGATGTTCAATAGCTTCGATAGCCTGTCTGTAGTGCGAAATGCCGAGCTTCTCTAAATAGCCATCAACCGCAGACTCCACTTCAATTTTGGCAAATCCTTTACCACCGAGCCATTTTTTTAAATGTAGAAACAGAAAATAATCTGAGAGGCTTAAACCTGGCGAATAGGGTGCTTCAGGCACCAATTCGAACTTTAATTCATCGATTTTGGCCATAATGCATGTCTGACCTGATGCATTGTCTTGATGAAACACTTTCTCTTTCGGCAAATACAACCGTTTTATTTTGATTTCATCATTCAATTGTTTGCTTCTTTCTGAAGATAATCCTACCCCACACGCGTATCCCAGAAAACTGGCGCCATGACCTTACCGGCAGATGGAACTTCTTCGCCTTTTTTGGACTCGAATCTCCCTTTTCAGTCCATTGTTTTGACTGTTCTTTGATCTCACATGTGAAGTGATGGATCCATGTTTCATCCATGGCTATGAATAGCTAGCTTGCGTACTTTCATTCGACGGTCATCCAATACCATTTTGTAGATTTTCTTTACCATTTCTGGCGTGGTCATCTCATTTTGTCGACCACTGCGATATTCGTCTTTGCAGCTCGTACGGCCTCGTTTATTGCTACCCAATATTTTACTGTTGTAAACGATGAGACAACCCCCTTTCCCGTCCCCCAGAGTAGAATCTAGCTCCGTTTTAATATTAGTTGGACTGAGGCCTTATCGTATCACATAACGATGACCGATTTTTAGTATGTTTACAAATTTACTGAGAATGTCCACTATTGATGACTGTCAAACAAATACTAAAAAACGTAGAGACGTCCAACTTCAAACTTAAGCTTTACGAGATTGATACTTTCTACCACAGTCATTCTTGTCAAACAACAACAGCCGTTTATACGTCAGATCGGATACTATCGATACTAGCGGTACTACGAGGACTATCCTCGTATTAGCGCTGTTTCAGTGTTTCTCTATCTTCTTTAAAGGGACACCCCTTTTAAGTGGACAAACTTAAGGCGACCGGAGCTGTCCGTTTAAGAAAGTACACAGTTGAAGCACAGCGTGTGAGCTGATTCGTTTTTAAATTCATCAGAAAAATTTCATCAAGTCGGAACGTAATTACCGAGAGTTGTATGATATTAAAAAAGATACACTCAGCCAAATTTCTATAGTTCCATCTTACTTTGTAGTTCCGCTAAATGCATTAAAAGAAAACCAATTTATTACAACGGCCTGCTCGCTTGCCCGATCTAGCCCTATCGAAAAACTTTGACGAATATTAGCAAGAAGGTGTATGCCAATAATAAACAATACGGTAGCGTCAATAAACTAAAATCTGTGATAACGAGGTTCGGAAATGATATTCTTATTTCAACATTAACGAAATTGATAGACAGTATAAAGATCCGGACGTTTGAAATTATTTTGAACAGAGGATCTAACGTTCATAACTAAGATAGCTATTAGGAAAGAATGATCATTTTTTATGTATTTATTTTATTTATTAATTGTGTTGGCTTCATGCTTACTATAAGTAAGGTATATTTCATTTAAAGTAGGCAATGAAATTGTTTCTTTGTACTTCGTTGCATGTATTGTTTTTTATTGATACCTCAATACAGAAAAGAAATTTGTAGTTGTGGCAGTTAATTGAAATTGTATATATTTTTTAATTTAAACGAATGTTAATAAGGTTAATACATAATAACATACAGATGCCACTTTTTTTGCACGTCACTGTACATCGGCTATTTATCCTGCGTATAGAAATTTGTAATTTTTGCTTGGTTTTCATTTAAGTATCTGTAGTTTAACCAACAAAATATTCTTAGACATTTGGCAATTTTAAATGAATACAGGAAAAAAACACAGTCTAATCTTCTTGTACGATACGAATTTCCGGAAATTGGTAGTATATATATACCTACATATTTTTTCTTTCCCACGTTCCGTAATAAACTCATTAAATTTATTATTAAGACTACCTCACATTTCCATAGCGAAATGTATGTTTCATTAATTTTATAAAAAGAGAAGAAACGTTATGATAAATTTTGAATTTTTTATTATAAAAAAAATTATTTATAATTTGAGGTCACCATTAATAATATTATCTTCATTCCCATTAAATAAATCTTCATAATTATGGAATGTATATATTTTATTATATTACTATTGTACGGTTATATAGGTGACAACCGCAACGAAATAAAAAACAACGCATACCTTAACGCTTACTTGTGTACGTGAGATAATTTTTAATGCTTTTGTTTTTGAGAAACTTTGATTATTCGCGAAACACATTTGTAAGAGAAATGATTACGTCTAATACATCAGAAATTCTGATTAACATTCTATATTCTGTAAACTGCAGATAAGGAACATACATTAAAAAAAACATTGTGAAAAGTTAATGGGTTATACATATCGAGACGACAATAGAGATTTAGAAACGTTATCTATCAACGATATTTTGTCAGTCTACGTTATTGTAAATGCAGTTCTGTATTTGCATAAATAATAAACAACAGCAAGCAATTATTTGCTATCAATTTATTCTGGTATTTGTGATATAACTGGTATGTGACATTCCAACCAAGTTAGCATTTATGCTCTTACCATCTTGCTTTCAAAACAATTAAATAAGTGATACACATGAGCGAGCGATAAAATAGAGAGAGATAAAACGCCGTTATTGTAGATGTACCATTAGAGTACAGTTGCACTGCTGTCTAAGGCGATATTTTGCGATGTTGTAGGACATTTCATTTAACACCGTAATATATTAAAGTTTAAAAATACATAATATATGTGGTAGATTATTTAAATGTAATTGTCCATTACACCCAATGTACCTTCTCTTGGTAATGTAGATATCTGTCTCCCGATATTGGCTAAATTAGTTAAAACATCACTACCGAACTTGTATTGCATTAACTTATCAAACACATTGAAGTTGTAAATCTAACAATAATCATAACATATCAAAAAATAATCCAACAAGTTTATGAGAAGATTTATTATCATTAGGTTTTTATGTATATTATCTCTATCTACTTTGCAGTAGTTCTTTTATTGCAATAGGCTTGTTTCTACAAAAGCTGAAACATTTTTGCATTATTATTTTTTGTGAAATTGTATTGAAAGCGAATATTTTTATAGGGGATTCAGGTAATTATGATAAACGCAATAAAAACCCAAATACATGAAAGAGATTGTTTGAAATGTCCACCGTTTTTTTCTCAGTATAATCGTTGGTACAACATAACCCTATTTTGGAAATTTCTTGTCAGATTTCTTTAAATTTGCTATGTTACAGTAACTATCTGTTTGGATATCTCGCATTTCAACGTTGTTTAATTAACATTACGAACAATTTTTTTAATTGTCCATTTAATTTTTTTAGTTTTGCAAAGTTATAGAATATTTCATTCTGCGTTTTATTGATCAATAGTGGTCCATTTGAATTAGTGGAGATTTTTCATATTTCATTTTCATTCACATTTTCTGCGCACCCCTTATACTGTAAGTCAGTTTCTGACGTGGCATTATTTTAGGTTTGCAGCTTTTCAATTATCTCTCTTACCAACCAAGATATTGGAATTCCGCTGAATCTGAGGAGCTAAGGTGGAGGTGTTTTAATCGAAAATAGTCAGCACGCCTTTATGCTGTTGGAGTTATGAAGATGGTAGCTGCCAAAATAACCACGATTCACTTATTGAATAAAATCATCTTACAAAGACAAGCTGCTATAACTACAGTAGTTACACTGATGTGGGTACCAGGACATGGGGGTGCGAAAGGAACGAGACCGCCGACGGTCTTGCAAAGATTTATTGGACCAGAGCCGTTTTGTGGCCTTACCAAAAACTTAGCAAAAAATCTTTTATTGGACTAACACTCCAAAACTAAAACAATCAAAAAAGTTCATTACTTTTTCAGCCACTAAGGCTAAATCTCTGCTGGATCTTAACAAAAGAGACCTTAGCACCACCACGGTTTATTCACTGGCCACGGCCCTCTTAGGCATCACATCAAGAAGACGGGCAAGGTACACAGCGACAAATGCCGATTCTGCTCCGAATATAGTGAAACGGCGGAACACATTATGTGTGACTGCGTGGCGAAAGCCCGACAAAGGCACCGTCACCTCGAACAGGCGCACTTAGAACCGGCTGACATCAGAGTCAAAGCCCCCAAGAAAATACAGAATTTCTTGAGAAGGTTGGAGATCAATAGGGGCTAAAAGATTGAGGATATTCACAATAGATCTTATTGGTCGCAGTGAAGAGAGGTAGAAATAGCTTAACGACTCAGTAATCTAATCTAATCTAACTACAGCTACCGGTTCATCAAATTTGTAACAATAATCGAAAATAAGTTATTTTTGTACTGATCACACTGATTTTCAGGTTAATGATCTAAATGTGTCAATAAAAGCATGAATCAAGTTATGTGAAAAAATACTCGCAAAGAATTGTCGTTTTCAAAAAAAAACCGGAAATAGAATTACACTTTGTGTCATAGTAATTTAAAATATGTGACAGAATCAAAAATGTTATAGCTATGTTGACGTTGTTTTCGAACATTGTCCAAAGCTTCTCTCACAATTACGTACACTCGGTACGACTTAGTCTTCTAACGATTTTAATAAGGTAACTCACTAAAATTGTTCGAAGACTAAGTCGTACCGACTGTACATTACACAAATAGGTACCTATTTTAATAGTCACGACATACCAAAATATGATAAGTTGTGTGGTTGTTGTTTTTTTCTTCACGTAGTCGTAATAGAGAAGACATCAACATTTATGCTAAAATAAATAGGAAAAAAAGGAAAACAGTGAAAAAGAGCAATGATTATTATTATGGACTTGTGTATTTAAAACTCTTTATCTGGATATCTCCATAAATGAAAACAGAACAGGAAATATAAATAGATGTCTAAAATAAAATAAATTTGGACTAGATAGAAGTTCAGATTTCAATGAAAAATTTAACAAGAACTAGTGGTTCTGTTAATGCTGCAGTCCATATTTGTGGTGAAAATAACGATTACTTTGATACATAAATACATATTATGTAAGTAAGAGAAGGAATGCCAGATGTGATTTCATTGAGTCGTGATGGAGAAAAAATAAAAATTTGTGCTATAATAAATAAGATAAGAACACACAAGTATCAAGATTCTCAGATATCAAATTCAAATCTTACTAAAACTCGGTTAGTATGTAGTAAGAGCACGTGCGAGTAGAATGTTGTTGCTGGAAGGGTGAAACGCTAATGCTTGTAAACTTTGTATATTCTGATCTCAAAAATTTATTTTATTTTATACGTCCATTTATATTTTGTTTTGTAGAATTTGCAAACATTTTTAAAAAGCGTCTATGCTACTAACTTTAAATCATTCCTGCTATGTTCAAAATTTTCATCTTTGAAAAGTTTTCTAATTTGTGGACTAACAAATATTCCTTGGCGAATTGCTGCATCTGAACAACTTTGGGAACTTATTCCTTAAGTATTTAAAACAGTTACCTTCCTTTGCTAATGCCTTCACAAACTGTTTAATCAATTCTAGTTCAATGTGTAGGGGGGATATAATCACCAAATTAGCATCTACGAACGGCTCAAATCTTATATTAAATATTTGGCTATCCCACAGACACAAAAACGACAATATTTGGTAAATCCTCCTTGCAGTCTAAGTAATAAGGAAATAACCTTAGGTCATCCTGTCATACGTTTCTTTTGTGTTTGTACAATGAGCCAATGGAGTTAATGAGATACCAATATAAAGTAAAACGGCTTTATGCATAACCAAACCATTTTCAACTAATGAATAAACAATCGCTACTCTGCAGGTTTATATTCAATACTCATTTCATACAGAAGTTTTTACATCATTCCAATAATAGAAATTTCTTTCAACTTTCAAAGTTTTTTAAAATCATACTTTATCGTGTTCCAATAATTGAGTTACAGAGCTGTAATTATCTACTGATAACACAAACACCATAAAATTGTCAATGATTAAATAACGGTTTGTCTACTTGCAGACTTTATAGATTGATGGGGCATATGGTCAATCATATGTGCATGAAATCGTTTTTTATTTACTGTCTTTTGGAATCCGGTAGCCGTGTTGATAATTTATGTATGTATTCATAAAATCTCACTACAAACAACATCGTAATTTATTCTTGACGGGAAAAATAAAAAAAACATATTTGCTTATCTGGTGTTAGCATAGACAGCGTAATTTAAGAAATTTTATATTAATACTAAAATAGAAACTCTATAACAGCGACTACCTGCGTCGCAATTAGGCGTATTTACATTAATTATGACACGATAAAGTTATCTGTTAACATTTAATTTAATTTAGGATTGCCTTATTGTTAGTCACCAATGTAGAATTACTTTAACTTTGGACAATTTGTGACCTACGTTTTATCTATTTTGTAATTCTAATAATAAAATAAGAGTAACAATTTCTACTTAAATATTCAAGCAATTATTTTGCCTTGGCAAAATAACCGATAACTTGACGTTTAATTCATCATTATTTTAAAAATTAGTTTACATTCACTTTCCGCTATGTTACAATAATTTTACACATGTTAAGTTACTACGGAAGCAATCTTAGAAAAGTTCTTTTAACCAAATACAGAATAAGAGCTATGCAGAGTTTCCTTAACTTATTCATCTGGTGTATCTCTGCCTGTAAAAAACATTATAATGCATTTACTGTGTATGTAACGCTTGATTGTATACATAGAATTATCTAGCTCGTCAGAAGGGAAAGTCAAATGTACTGGTTAAATCGAAGATTAGTGTAAGTTTAATATGTACGAATGCTGCTTTTTAAAAATAAATTACAATTTAGATTAATTATAGATGATATTAACCTGTTTTAGCTATTAATATAAATTAATAGATTAGATGGTTTGGTTATGCGTATTTGTGACAAAATGAAGAGTCCTAACTAGGAAAGTAGATGAGAAAAAAAATACTGTAATTGGTCATTAAGGAAAGTGTCTGGTTTCAATTGATTACATGGAAGAGAAATTCATTGCCTTATGAAGTGTTATTACCTTTCGAGCATTGTTTGAGATCTATGGTAAATAAATGTATATAGGTACACTAATATTAGATACTGAACATAAATATTTATTAGTGTTTAAAGTTAAAAGGTTAAAACGCTGTTTATTTAGTCGAGAAGTTTAGTTAAGAGATTTCATTTTAAAACAAGACGTGTATGACAGTCACTCTTAAAACTGAATATAAAGTTCAGGTACTCTGTTTTCTAGCTTCAACTGCTGTAAACTCTAAAATAATAATAATAATAATATTACTTTATTCCTTAGCCTTTACAGGATAGAATATGTCAATATTACAATAAGAACAACTTTATAATAAAATTTCCACACTCACATTACGTTTCACTAACCCCATACTCATGTAAATTGTAAAAACAATTCTCAGTCAGATACTCCTTTGTTCGCATTTTAAAACCTTTTATAGTTGCCACGTTTCTGATTTGGTCCGGAAGTTGGTTATAGATCTGTATGCACGCAAACTCAGGGGACCTACGAAATAAAGACGTACCGTGACGAGGTACAACCCATATGTCTCGACTTCTCGTCTGGTACGCGTGATCCGGCAAAAATTCATTAAATTTACTCAAGTTTTCCCTGGCAAATACGACACAGCGATATATATATATAGAAGAAAACGTTAAGATATTATATCTTTTGAATATCTCTCGACAACTATCACGATGTTTAATATTGAAAATCAGGCGTATGATACGCTTCTGTGCTATGAATATTCTATGCCAGTTCACAGCTTGACCCCAGATAATTATATTATAAGATATAATGGAGTATACCATAGCATAATACACGTTTATCAGGCTTCGTATATCTAGGGTGGACTTAAGTTGTAAAATTGCATAATAGGCAGAATTTAGTTTTTTGGCAAGGTACTGAATATGACTCTCAAACGTTAGGTCATCGTCCATAAAAATACCTAAAACTTTGGTAGATGGTACAAACAAATCGTCAATTGGGATGATACGTTTTTTGTGAAAGTATACTACAGATGTTTTGTCATTATTTAAAATTAATCGATTCATCTCGCACCAGTTTGACATTTCAGTTATTGTTTGGTTTACTGCACCCAAAAGTCCTTCCGAAGTATCAGACGCGAGCGCTATTGAAGCATCATCAGCAAATAGTACTAAAGAGCCATCCGAAAGAAAGCTAGGGAGGTCATTGATAGCGATCAGAAATAACAATGGACCCAGAACCGATCCTTGGGGTACACCCAACTCCACACTAAATTTGTCGGAGAAGGAGTTGCTTACTTTGACCTTCATTTGCCTCTTGGATAAATATGAGTTTATCCAGTCAAGTGCCAAACCACGAATACCTGACTGATTCAATTTATGACACAATATCTTAGAATCAATACAATCGAATGCACGAGTCAAATCAAAAAAGATACCGGCAACATATTTACGCGCATCCATATTTTTGTATATATATTGCGTCAAGTCTATCAACGCCGTTTCCGTAGATTTATGTTGTCTAAAGCCGTGCTGTTTACTAGATATTACATTATGTTTACACAAGAAAGAAGATAGCTGATTGTAAGCCACGCGTTCAACTACTTTTGAAAATGTACCTATAATTGAAATGGGTCGATAATTCATTATGTCAAATTCACTACCTCTCTTATGGACGGGCACAACAATTGCTGTCTTCCACGGCGTTGGGAATTTGCCCGTGCTGAAAGACATATTGACCACAAAGGCTAGATACTCAGCTATATGACCAATAATTTGTTTGAGTAAATGACTACTGATCCCATCGTCACCATATGAGGTCTTATTCGGTATTTTGTTGACTACGGCAATGATATCCTCAGCACAAACCGGACCAAAAGTGAAGGAACTACAAGGTGCAGGGCAAACAGCAACAGGATGTAAAGTAGAAGTGCCGAACTGATCAGCAACCATCCCTCCCGCGACCGACGAAAAATAGTCCCCAAACTCCTGCGATATCTCCCGGGCATCCCTAATCAAAATATTATTCCTGGTCAGGTTAATTGAGGGTCTGCATCTGTTGTCCGGCTTCAATCTATCATTCACTATTCTCCATCCAAAATTATTTTGTATTAATTAGCCTAGCATTGTCATTATTGTTGTGCTCATTTTAAAGATTATTCAATCATTTATTAACGTGGACTGTTTCTGAACCCTTCTCAAATCTTGGTATCTCCAGTAGTAGTTTCTAATACCTTATCATAAAAGCCAGTATATTTTGATACAGCTTTTTTTATCACGTCCACATTCACTTAAAGCTAGTTTTTGTCTGGATAGCCTCAAAAAATAAAGTTACATTTGAATAGCAGTTAATCTACTTTAGAGTTTGGTTTGTATTCAAACAGTAGTCGCATTGAAAAACATCGATGATTTACCTTAACATGATGAACTGAGCGTAAAAAAGTCAGTTTCCAGTGGGACTCCGCATCTTTTAACTGAAGAATTTCTTTTGCCGTACCTTCTGTATGTCTAACAAAAATAATACTAAATCATCATTTAATAGTTGAGGTCGCAAATTTTCTGTTCTCATGCACATTCTTGTAGCACTCGTCATTGCCAATTATTGTTATCTCCCTATTCGTCTTAAAAAGAAGACGATCAATTACTGGTAAACACAGAACAATCATGTTTGTTTACTACTTCATTATGCCAGAAACGTGCTTCATCTAAAAAGATGATGTTTCAGTCAAAATCTGTCACGAAAATCCAATGCACATAATGATCAGCTGGTTTCAGTTGTATATTCTAAATTTTATTGGCATTAAGAGCTTAAGAACATCATCAAACTTTATCACTATAAATATGTTTTCGATCATTTTTTTAAGTTATGTGAAATGTCTCATGAAATGTATATGAACATATACATAATCAAATGAAATCTCCAATGCGTAGCTAGTACAGATTACGGGTATTGACATCATGTAAACACTTTGACACTACCATATGATAATTTCAACACATGGGTGGTTTTACAGATTGATATAAGAAAGAAAATACAAAATATTATTTTATATTGCATATAGACGTAAAAGCATTATTTGCATTGTATAGCAAATCAGAGCATAACTACAACTTGATTTTTGCAAAACTAGTAGATGGTATAACAGGTATTCGTCAGCAAACCCGTAACAGTTATTACTATTAATAATAAATGCAAAATTATGTCCGGAAGTAGTTATAAATTCAGAATAAGAATTAAAGCACTTCTTTCATGTATGATGAAATTGCCATTGTAATAAATAATTGATACCTACAAATAACATTTGATACTAAATTTACTTTATTTGTCAGGCAAAAATAGCAATTACGTTGAATACCTTATTGTTAGCATTCCAATCTGTTTACTAATACTAAATAACATGTTTTATTATTTTGCAAATTCTACGATCAAATATCAGACGCAAAAAAAGTTTATAAAAGTACATTCTTACTAAACAGACCTTGTGTAGTAATAGTCCAAAAAAGGAAGTCGGCAACACAAAACTAAAACGATGGAACACTATAATTAATTGGATTAAAACTGTTATATCATCATCAACAGTAATGAAAATTAAATAACGAATAACGCACACTTATCAGCACCAGACTAATCCTTGCGAGTTTCGAGTATCTAACAGTGAACTGTAAGTTGTAAGAATCGCCAGGTATTAAGTAGTGGGGCAGTCATTATTGTTCTAAAGTGCATACACACACATACAAGAAGTCGGCGGTTTAACTCTAAAGAGCTGCGTTTCAATGAAGTAAACAATACGTGCACAATTATTTGATAGCACAACCGTAACCATGCCGCCGCCTTGATTATTTTTATTTGTTATTCAAAAGCCTACACAGCAGTATTATTACATGGGTATCATTCGTTTATTTTAGAAAGTTTTTAGGCGTCTTATCACAAGAAATAGATCTGGTGTAATACGACACAATGCGTAACGTATCGTGCTTAATGCAAAGTGATATAGTTACTTGTGTATAACTTTAGAAGTGTTTAACGGCACTCATGCATAATTTCTTTTAAATTCGCAACGTTTTTAGTTTCGGTAAATATTAAGATTTTATTAAAAGGTTTTCTTTTTATGATTTACAAGGAGGTGCTCACATGTGTGGACTTTTGATTGAGCCGCAGAGCAATCGAAAGAGGGAGACCGATCTGAGTGATGAGTAACAGGATTTAAGGGAAATTGATTTGGATTTTAGCGAAAATCGCATTTGAACATGAGTATTTTCCTGGTGTACTTTTAGTTGCAAGTATATTTAAATCAGATTTGATTTAGTTTGCGGTTACATTACCGGGAGCAATTTCGGACTTTGTACTATTACGATTTAACTCTGTAGAACTATAAAAAGTTGGCTGATAGGCAACTATAAATTATTGTCCCTAACATATTTTTCAATAAAATCCCCAGAAATGTGAATAAATTTTGTGTATCGATCTTTAAATAGCAAGATTCCTTTAGAAAAGAAATTGTACCTTTTCCATTAGCCATTCATTTATCACCGTCATCACTTCTTGGATGACTGAAAAATGGTTTTCCTGAAGATGTTCTTTTAATCTTGGGATACTTGTGCTACCATTACCATTAACTCAAGTTTCGTGTAGTGTAAAGAATTTTTGCAAAAATCATTTAGATCTGTGTTAATTATCGCCAAATTCGTGTCAATGGTAACTTAACGAATCCGCTTTTGATTAGCCGCTAACATTTTGGTATCTACCATGCGGACACTTTTTTGAAATTCAACCCAGTGTATAATATTTTTTCAATATTCTACCAACCAAATCGCATGTCTTCTAACGGTAATTCTTCATAATTTACCGTAACATGAACCAAATCAATATTGTCTTCGGTAACCACAGTTCTGGAGGGACCAGCATCTTGTGTATGTTTACAGGTCTGTCGTCCAAGTTTAAAATATCGTGATCGATTTTTAATTCATTGATATAAGGGTGCAAACTCACTTAATACCTTGGTTGTATCCGTATAAATTTCTTGTGGCGACAATCCATTTTTATAGAAATATTTTATCTATTTTCGTTAAATTACAAACATGTCAAGAGAAATAAGCTAATATTTTGCATATGCAACAAAAAATGGTATATGGAACCACTTCTAATGACAACAGTTTTTAATATGTCCGTCAGCACCAACTGTGTTACGAATAATAAATATTGTACTTCGCTCCTATACGTTTGTATTACAGGTGCGGAACTCTAGTTGTCTAAATGTTGCAATATTAAAAAAATTATACCTCAACTATTCCATTATGTTCAGAATTATAATGCTCAGTAATTTCCGATTTTTATCGTTGCCAAATGTTTATAGAGATAATACCAAATTATTTGAAGCTATTGAAATAATTTTCCCTTTGGCCACTTTTAAACAGGATCATAACATCAACACAAAGTTCAAGTACATGGTCCGAATTCCGAATACCATACTATAATTTCTTCAGTCCAGTAATATATTTTTCTGCAGTCAAACGTGGGCAAGCCCCTAAAGTAGTACATAATTGGCAACGTTATTGGGAATTCTAAAATTGTGAAAAAATGATAAAATAGTATGTTTACATGTTTCATTTCGGAAACCGTTATTTGGAAATGTTTCTATCTAGAATTAATGATGACTATTCAGTACATTTTTAAATCCAAAAGATATGACAATGGATAGATCCAAGCCGATGTTTTTGACTATTTTTCAGAAACACACAATAAAATTAAGTTCTATGATCGAGTTTATTTGCTTCATATTTTTTTTTTTCTATTATCTAGATCTAGAGCACAACGTTAAACAGAAAAATTGTGATGCTGTGCATTTAAAATCAAAATTAAGCTTGAGATTGTTGTTTGGTACTCATTATTATCATATGGATATAGCTTTGAATGATTATTCATTGAACTAAAGATTCATAGTATAGAATTCGATAGAGTGTAAGTTCATTCGCAGATGCCTCAAAAACATCAGGGCTAAGTTTAAATAATAATAAATCTTTATTAGTCATTTAGTGAGATTATCTTTTGTTCAATACGAACAATATTAGAGGATATTTAAGATGGATACCATACCCTAATATGTTACTTTACACCTTATATACATACATAGATATTTGTGTATCTTTTCTGGTAATTGACTTGACTGTGTCAACAGGAAATAGCACCTTAGTAATATGATGAATGAAAACGAAAGTTCCATTACTGCTTGTGCCTATATCATCTCTCATTTTGTTGGAGAGTACACACTAACTAATAATTACAAACTGACTTTTATTTTATGAGGATAGGATAACCGATGTACGTATGTATGTATGTATGTATGAATATCTTTACCGTGAAGCTGATACACACATATTAAAGCTACTAGGCGGAAATTGAATGCTCCAGCAGCGTATATGTATAAGTTTACCGTTAAGAGATTATGAAATATCCCGTCATATTAAGATTATATTCATCGTAGGTATATGAGTAATACATATAATACCCGTTTTGTAATTACAATTTCGTCATTTTCATGAGAAGATTTCCAATTCTATATTAACAATGGTTACAGGTTTTTGGCAATTAAGCTTACACTGGTTACTGGTAGTCAACATTTAGATGCAACAAAACGTTTCTGCACTATAAAAAAGTTTACCTTGGCTTTTTATTTAAAACTAGATATTACAAGTTACATACATGCAAAGTACTGTATGTAAATAATGACGGCGATTATTTCATTAGGTAGGTATAGAAAAATTTATAAAAAAGGTTTATAAGAAAAAAATATTTTGTTGTTTGAATCTCTATCTGTCTTGTACTAGCTAAATTATATATTTTATAAGGTCAAGAATTTTTCCTTTGAATTGATTGGAGAAAATAGTTACAAATTATAACAAATGTTGGCAAAGATACAGTTTTTTGAGTTTTCCACATAAATCCAGGGAAAAACACTTTTTAATAATTAAATATATCTTAAAATCTATTTTCAATATAAGATTTAATCATAGTAAGGTTATACTTAAATTTTCCTCATTTCAATTTACCTTTGTTAAGTCCTAACAATTCTGTTCAATAATCAGGGAAAAACATGGTAAGGAAACTTTAAATGATAAATTTTCTATAGCTATTTTTTTTTAATATACTGGAATTTTCAAAAGAGTATGTGCATTGGATGAAAGGATATGCGTTACAACAGCTGCAAAGGTGGAATTTTGAGAAAAAGAAACCCTCTTGTCTCAACATTGAAAGTGTGAAGCCCCCAAGTCATATATTGCACTGCAAAGTAAGGGCATCTAATTAGGAAAATACGTGGTAAAAGCCTCTAAATCTTTGAAAGTCAGGGTGACAGTATTTTAACTCGAAGAAGATTTTAAGTTTAGTGTTTTTGTGCCCGCAAGTAGGTACTGGAGGTGTTGACGCATCATATGATTCACCATGCGAAGGAGAAGAGGACAACCGCCGAAAAGTAGAATCGCTGAGCGTGAGGAAATAGAAGAAAGAAATTGACGAAGAATTTGGAAAAATAAAAGTCAGCTCTCTGGGATTCAGAACATCGGGTGATTCAGATGAATCAGCATAACCGAACCAAAAACTTATCAAACTAAAAAGAATATATAGTTTGCATGGAACGAAAATACACTTTCAATAAGTCGAAGGAAATCTTATTCAACCAATCCAACCGTCAGATATAGAAATACCCCGTTGAGTAAGTTAATACTGTCACTTATAATATAGGCAAAAGAACGAGGACTTCTAAGATTCTACGTGTTATCTGAAAGGCAGACAAAGTGTCGGTGTTCTAAAATAGTTATAATAAACTCAAGACTATAATTAAACGACTGAAATATAATTGTAATGCAGTGAAAAAGTAGAAACTCAGTAGTGGACTAGTGCATACATAAAGAAATAAACGAAAAATTATATTTCGTTGTACCAAGGACTGTAAGGAAATCGTTGTCTGTAAAATATTATAAATTGGCACAGCAGGGTACTTGAAAACTTCCTAAACTGGAAAACAAGCTTTACTTCTCAAAAGTTCGCAGACTTCTGGAAGGCATGGTATATATAACAGTATTACAGCCAATACTCCATGGAAAATTAACAGGTGGAAAGAATACGTGAGATAAACATGTGAAAGACGCCCAATGGATTCTTAATTTCCATGTAAACAAATCAACGGTTAGGAATACAAAAAAAGAGCTTAGTATTACAATTAGAAAGAAAATTCCTACAATTGAGACAATTGGACACAATTCAAATAATTGTTTCTTGCACATAACCATGAGTGAATTTGGTATTACTTTTCGTTTTCAAGATATTTAAGGCGGATCGTTTTTAAATGAGCGTATTATATATTTCTTCTTATTATGTAATTTCTTTTTACGGTTTCACTTTAAACTAACATGTAATTGTGTAACGTTGTACCATTTACATTTAGATTACGATCTAATAAAGTTTAGCCTCTTATATTAAAATGAAATACTTGCTTAAATAAATTGTTCTCGTTTTCTATTCGTCTTTTTCACATTATATGAATATAAAACACTAGTTTACTAGTAATTAAGTTAAGACGGGTATATGCAATAACAATAATAAATGGTATGCAAATTACCATTAATTGAATAGTTTCGTAAAATTTTCGAAAGGATTTATCCATTATTTGCAGATTGCAAAATGAAATGAAGCAAACTGAATTCCTTGTTGTTATAATTGTAATATCATTACTGTGGCGATGAACTATTTGAAAAGTATACATATATAAAATTATAAAAATCAGTGATGGGATTTGTATTATTTTCATTTAATTACGCAAAAAAGTGTAGGTGTATTATTAATTAATTATATTTGACTATAATAGATTGTCGGCGTTGGGTAAGGTAGGCTACAGAGATTCAGAAAGAATTTTATCGATGGTTATTCTAATTGGATCTCGAATCATACATACAAAATAAAACTATATATGTAAATTAATGTCTAGATAGACAGGCTTTATGAAAGTTAATTATTTTATACCACACTTATCTACTCCTGGATCTAAAAAGTTTATTAAAATTGTGAAACAAAAAAAGGGTAACAAAAAAGACAAAAAAAAGCAAACTTAATTAATCGCGTTAAGGCTACAGAAAAGTCGACAAGGACGTCATGGATAAGTATCGATATCGATCGATACTGTAATAGCTATAGCCGTGACTGTTTTTATTTAATAGCAATGACACAAAAACACGGTGGGAGCTATCATATTTTAAGATTAGTAGTATATTATTTTTAATTATTATATACGTCGAATTAAAAAATATAAAAAGGTATATTTAGTAGGTGTACATTGTTAAAGAAATATGTCCTTGTGGCATTATATAACATTATGTCACTTGTGCTACATGTTTCTCTCCAATGCAAGAAATCTTTGTTTGTATTTGCTTATTCCTCCATTTTTGAAGACCGTTTTGGGTAAAATATATATGGATCATGATATAATATACTTATAGGAAATAACAGCAAAAAATCATGCTTGGTCAAATTTCTTTAAAATACGAAATATTGATATCTGTTGTCTTAATTATTTTGTGTAGTATTTTAACCTTATAGTCCAAGCTTTGAGAGACCTAACGGTGTAACAGCCGTTACATCTCTTCCACCTTCTAGTCAACTATAACTTGATAATTTGATGTTTTAGAAAGTAGTAGAAAGTAGCAATCATTTTTCCAAGTGGACATTAGGATGCATTTTTATCAGTTTTATGTCAACATATGTGTAGAAGCTTGCAGTTTGTATAAAATTACAGAGTAAAATAAGCAAGTATTTTTCTTCGTACATTTGTAATTTGCACTGTAAATTAATCGTTAATTATAAAGTTGATGATGCACTCTACTACACATTATTTACTTTAAACAATAGAACACTTTTCTTTAAAATAGACTAAATCTTTTGCATTGATATTGGTTTCCATGTTGACATTATTAGCAAATATAACTTGCAATCAACTTTTATATTATGGGTTGATTTGGATTTTCTTGTGCCGTTTCTTCGAGTCGATTGAAGTACAACAATTCGGTAACAAGTATAGTGAAAGTAGGAAAAGGAAATCATTCGGATTTAAACTAAAGGAAGCTACATAGCTATTACTTTATCGTTTCATTCGGATAGACATGATCCAATAAGGATTTTGCCTATAAACAATCAAATTTAGACCTTGTAATTTGAAATAGTTTCATGTAAATTATTGCAGGATACGTTATTATTATATTTGCATCCAATTTAATTTGTTCGTTAATTACAAAAAGTAGTGGTCTTGATCTATGAAAAATTGGAAGAGTAGCTGTTTGAGTGACATTTAACTTTACTGCTGTGAAATACCCTAATGAATTTTTAAAAATATTTTAATATTTTCTCTGTAATTAACTTATAGATGTCTTTTTATTAATATTGACATTGGCATTATCTAATCTCAAATAAATTACCAATGACAGTAGCGAGTTTTTCATTCAACTGTAGTAATTAGCGACGTGGTGCTACTGTCGGTCTGCTACGCTTAATGATTAATGATTTCACATTATTTTCGCCTATTTTTTTTTTTTTATACTGCAATTATAAATATGACATTTTATGCAGAGTGAAGGTATATGATGTTATTGTAAACACATTTTGGTACTACGCATTGCTAAGATGAGAGATATTTTACAATTTTTGAAATACGGATCTTGGATATATAGGCGGCCCCGAAATAACCGAAAAACTTAAACAATCTGTTCTAGAAATAATTCTGAACGAAGAAGAAAAAACGTGCATCGGTAATTCTTGCTCCAAATGTTTGGTTCTTTTTTCTAACCATGCTAGTCTTTGAGGGTTACTCTGTTGCCAGTTAATATCTGCAAGTTCATTCTATTCCTTCTCTGGTATTTGGCTTATCACTGTTGTAAACACAAGCTTTAAGATTACCCTAAAATAAAAAGTCTACTGGAGGAGGTCACAATATTACAGAGCCTCCTCATCCTAGCCACAGTCTAGGAAAATTTTGGTTAAGAAAGTTAGTAACTTGCCTACAAAAATTCGGTGGAGCACCGTGGTGTTGATAAAACATGCTACGTCGCAGTACAAGTGGAACATTTTTCATTTATTCTAACGAAACATCTTTTAAGAAATTTTTATAATAATTTGCTCTAAGATGTAATCGTTTAACAACCCACACCATAAATGTGCAGAGAAACGATTTGTGAATTGGGAAAAGATGTTGTCTCTCTCCAACACTGAAAGACATTAAAATATGTCATATGGAACTATTGGAACTATGGAACTATTGGAAAACGTTGACAGCATTTTTTTACTGCAGCGCATGATTGCTGATTAACGATTCATTTGACAGTTATTACTTATCAAAAAAGTGTCATTTTAATTTGACAGTAATTTCTTAGCACCAAACGTTATTTTATCTAGGTTAGTTATCATGATATACATTAGTTTAAATTTGTTGATAAACAGTTTTTTCCAATATTATGATATAAAAATAATAATTTAAAAAATAAGAAATTTTTATTTAATTAATATAAGAAAACTCTCCGCATTATTTGTTTACAACGCACTAGTTTTCTTCGATTTAATCAATCCAATGATTTCTCGTTTGACTATAATGGCTACTAAATAAGAAAAGTCAATAGCAGGAAAACGACAAGGAAATAAAAAAAGAATACACTGCGTAAGAAAGCCGAGCGGATTCCTATTAAAATACATATATATTTTTTATAACAACTTACGACCGTCAATTATTAATTTTACTGTGAGAGAAAGAGGCATGTTCTTTTTTCCGAAATCGAAACGGAGAACCCGGTTCTGCTGGTTATTCTTGCATTCAGGTGGAACGAAGAAATGGTCGTTGCCCACGGAGGAAGAATAGGCATCACTTCCTCTTCACGTTCTCGCTTCATTATTGTGCGTGATTCACAAACTAAGTCAACATAATTTAGCGGGCGAGGAACTGTAAATACTGCTTAAGGATATACAAGGAATAAAAAATAATAACGATAACGTTTATAGAATTATTGTGATTATTTAGAATTTTTTTTATACTTAATTGTTTAGTTTCTTGCTTCAGATTCTAATTGGTAATAATATTTCTTGTGTAATTACAGTAGAAGAGTATAAAATTAAATGTTTTACAATTTAAGGTAGTTACAATTTGTAATAAATATGGCTTATTATAGCAAAAAATAATATTTAAGTATTTACTTGCTTTGTTAATATCAGCAATGAATTACAAACAACGCAAAAATTTTACAAAAATAGTGGCAGGTTTAACCAGCATGTTGCAAAACAAGTAGGTAACAGATATTGTACAAAAATTTTTTGAATAAATGGTAATTGATGAAAATTTATTAACAACTAGGATAGTACCTATATTGAGCGATCTTTTTCTGTTTTTTTTTTCCTTTCTGTAACAATTAACGGAATAATATGTTTTAAATTAAGTTATATCTATGCCACGTTAAATTAAATTAATTTAAATTTGAGATAGCCATGATCAAATAACGATGAAGGAAATATTTACAAATATTTGTAAAATACAAAACATATTCGTCGACTGTAGCCTCTAGTGGTAAATAGTGGAAACATTCCACAGTATAGTTACAATCTTTATTGTTAGGTGGCACCAATGATATCCATCGCATTAATCATATAATAATAACAAATGAATTTAATTTATTTATTAGACCAGCAAGAACATTATTTATTGCATGTATATCTACCTACATATATGTACATACTAGGAAGAAAGAATTTTAACAAAAAAGTAACCTAATACGTCAAATGAGTGCATTGTATATAACGCAATAAAATTTACAGATTATTCCAAGTAATGACAGTTTAGTGAAAAGCAGTCAAATCTATCCGATAAAAAAGAACGTTACAATGTTTGTAATATGTACTATGATTTATGTATGGCTCCGACTACTTCTGCTACTATAATTGCAGGATTACATAACCTTTTATACTAGAATATTGTATTATTTTCTTATATTCCTGGATAACTGATCTAATTTAATTGTGTGCATGTCAACGGCACCCCCACAATGACAAAAATTTTACGTAGTACAAGTGCTAGTGTGCTAGTTTTGTGCCGTTTTGTACCGCAAACCGGAAGTTTTGTGCTGCTTCCGTTCTCGAGATATTTGCGTTGCTTTTTGGGGGTGCCGTTGACATGCCAGCACCCATATTAACAATCTTTGAGAACGCTTATTTTCCATGGCACACTGGATAAATATCGATGAGTTATGTGTGCATTTTTCCTAATTTCTTAATAACCTAATTATTTCGTAAGCTATCAATTATAGGTATACGACATATGGCGTATAAAAGATGTAAAATTAGACGCCGAAGACGACTAATTGTAAGCAATAAAATATGGGGGTGCCATTTGAAAAATTAAGTTATGGTTCTTCAAAATTTCGGCAAGTTAACGTGCCATAGTAAAGTAACCCCACAGCGTAGACAGCCGTTCTGGGTGCCAAAACATACTCCAAGATATTGTTTAAGCACATTATGAATTCTAAATTGATATCCGAAAAATCGAGTGTTCTCTGATCCTTTGACGTTTTTTTTTACTACATATAAAATAACACCAGTACAGATGACACAAAAATTATGGTCGTAGAATATACATTAATATAAACAGGATTTTAAATTTATCTCGTTATTCTAATAAACTTGTTGAATTTCCCAGTTCGACAATTTATTTTAATAAAATAACTTATTTTCGAAGCGATTTACACATAAATCAAACTTTCTTCCTTTTTATGTTGAAATGTGTAAAAATATGAAGGATAAACATTTGCAAAACCGTCATTCTCGTAAAAATTTATAGTTATTCAATTTCATCAAACTCGTGAAATGTAAAAAAAAATTTTTTTGAAGAACACATTCTTTCATACTCGCTCGCCCACTTCCATCTTCCGCTTTAAAGCATCTGAAGCAATTTTGAACGTAGTTCAGATGGAGTCAGTTATTAAAAAAAGAAGGGCAGCGAGGAGACAAACATTCAGCATCCTAAGGGCGTCACGACGACGTCATGGTACACCTTCCGCGCGTAGGTCGTACGATCAATACATATGCTTTGTGTGTGGGAGACGGTTGACGTTGGTTTGTTGTATATGATTTTGTATAGAATTTACGCACTATTTACGTGGATAATGGTTGTGAAATGTGTGTCCGCTATTGTAAGAGTTCTTCTGCGCTATTAAGTTGTAATTATCAGTGTGCACGTGCATAACACAAGTCGAAGATTTGTATTTACTTCACTTGACATATCGAACCGCCATGATTCTTGTATGAAGTGCACAAATGTTTTATTTCTTGCATCTTGTATGTGGTGTATTATTAATGTAATATAAGTGAGGCGGAAGGAAATACATGGCACGTGCTATTATTAAAATTCCATAGGAATTACAATACTAAGCATCGTTACAAACATATACATACATAGAGTTTTCAATAATAACTTTGATCTTTGAGTGTTATTTCAATAAAGCAAATAAAAACTCCGTTGCCAAAGTGTTCGCCCTGGCTATTTTTTTTATTATTGGAGTTGAATTTGCAAAATAGAAAAGCAATTTGATTGTCGTTTCCGTTTTCGAGATATCCACAAACAAACACATTTCCACCAATTCAAACATTATTAAAAAATCACAAAAGTTGTTGTTACTGCTTTTATACTTTTCGGAGAATTTTAAAAACATTTTCTTCAAAGTTGCTGCATTTTTTCTAGATTACGACTCATAATATTAAATGTAATGCACAACCTCAAATGACTACCTGGTTCAATTATCTTTTTGTAGTAAATTCAACTGTAGAAACCAGCGATATCTGGATCGTTTTATTTTAAACTGCTTGCTTCATATATGTATGTCATAAATAGCAATCGCCTTATCTTTCGGCTATCAATTGATCGAATTAGTGTCACCGAATTAATTACGATCAAATCGCTCATGATTGACGGTTGAACGAGTACGCCAACTGGATGCTTTCATTGTTCAATAAATTGTGTTTTTGCGTGGTTGCATTTTTTGTCCCCATTAGAAGAATGTGCACGAGCCTCCAACTACGTATTGATGAACGAAGTGCGCATTTATTAAAACGAATATACATAATATCAATTATTGGATATACAGAGTGATTAGTGGAATTGATATGCTTCTAATTCCATTTCTCGTAAATGTCCATTTGTCCCTCATCTAATTTGATTTTTCTTTTGTTGGATCCTACAATATTAAATTTGAGTGTAGCCTGTCAAATGTAATAAAGCTCGTTTGACATGAATACTGAAAATAGTGACGCTTCTGTTCATAATGATTAATAAATAGTATGACAAAAATTTTGCATGAAAATTTTGATTGCTTCGAGTGACAAGTGATGTGGAAATGTTGAAATTCGATGTTCATAATGATTAATAAATGTATGACAAAAATTTTGCATGGATATAAAGCAAAATTATATACTATACCTTAATAGTCTCTCTAAGATTATAAGTAATACCTGATTGCGATGAATCGAGTCATTCGTCAATTTGTTTTTTTTTTCCGTTAGGAGGACTATGGTAATATATTCAAAAAGTAGGTCTTCTTTGGTATAAAATGCGATATCACTAGGATATTGCATATTTAGATAGCGGTCAGTACCGAACTAATGCCAAAGAAAAGGATATAATACACCTAGAAATGAATTAAATAATAGTAACTCTGTATTGCATTTCTTTATAACGTCACTTCTGTTGATTTTGTTTTTATGTTATTGTTTAAGGCAATTATTCTTTTGTTTATTTAAACGACGGGAATTAAATATGTATGTACATATATGTACACTAACATTGCTGTCTACATGGCGGTCTTACCATGTAATATCTCAAATTAATTAAACTGTTTACATTCTGCTGACGTTTTGGTTTGCAAAACATGTAATCTTTGTGACATCTATTATAAAGTGTAGATCTACATAGGTTGTCTTAATTAATACTGTTTGTAAGTTTGTCCGTCACATAATACTTTTGTAATAAACAGTGGAAAACTGTAATACATGATGTTGTTTAAACATCAATCAAGATTAGAACAGACTGTGTTATAATTACAAGTAGTATGTACTACATTTCTGAAAATAACAGATTTGTATCTTTCTAAGTTATATTGGAACATTCATCTAGAAAAAAATAATAATCATACTTCAGATTACACTTTTAGCAGGCAAGGAAAATGGCACAACCTAGATGGATGGTATAGAAAATTGTGTTACCAATAATATTGTCTACACCACGCTTGGACTTTCTCCCGTTCGGATATTTTGGGACCTCATAATAGGCCTAACGTATCGACTAAAAATACAAATTATCACTATAAATAAGAGTTTATAAACGAGGTTTTAAGTTTCAGCTGCTGCGTTAAAAATGTATTGATTAGTTATTTTGTTTTGAACTTTTTTTCATTTCTCATCTTTCTCTTCATCTTTATGTGAGCAAAGTCTTTTATTACAAAAATAACGTCAGCACTTGTTGTCTCCGTTTATTGTTCAATGTATGTAGCAGCCAGTCTAAAATATCTCGATCAAAAATGTTTTCATACTTAGTATCTGAAGATCGTGCAACAAAGCTATACTATCATTTGGTCTATAATAGAGAAGACTATGCTCATCTACTGTATTCTTGTCTATACTTCTTGCAATAATTATATATTTCTCCAAGACTTCACTATCATCTTCATCACTTCATCATAGATCTTAGCCACCATAAATATCCTCTTTCATATTGATTGTTTTTGTGGTTTTTTAAAGATCTGTGCTTTTATCATTCTATAGTTTACCAAGAACTATTACATTTTGGCCCATTGCTTGTTGGTGGTGGCAGAAATAAGTTTTATGTCACCCGGATCCTCATATTCAAGCTTGTCTGAATGAGTGGGTGAATTCTCACGTACAAGAAATGCTTTTGCAGATAATTTCAAATTTGATAAAGAATTTTTACTTTTGGGAGGAATTCCAAAACGAAGCACCCTAAGAACAAATATGTGTGTTTTTTTTATGCTGTGACTCCGAAACATTCAACCATAGCGCTGCCGTGACTTTTTTTGACCTTAAACCGTAGAGCTCATTTTTCTATTAATGTTGCAAATGTTTTCTCTTCTTTCTAGCCAAACGCTCAAAGTTTAATTCAGGTTCGTCAATGTTGCAGACTTATTACGGCCTTAGATTATTATTAGCAATGATTATATTAGGATTTTTTTATAGGACCTGCTGATAGTTGTTCACTACAAACTCCGAAAATATGAACTCCATCTTGTTTTTCCAACGTGAGAGTCTCTTTCTCTGGAAATTTATAATGTAGGACAACAACTTTTTCTGTTAAGATTGGTCCTTTGACATAGTACCACTTCTAGTAAGGTTCTTGTAAGGACTATAGCCACAGTAAATTATCCACCAATTCGTATTTAGACTCTTTCAGAGTCTAATGTGCCAAAAGAACTTTTACTGTTACGATTTGTTTACAAAAGCTCTCTACGGATTTTTTGTTTCTGCACATGTGATGTACTGTGGTTTTTAACATTGTTGCAGACATGTAAGATTGATTCACCTTTAGAGCTTGTACTCTTTGATATATAGTCACAAATATATGTTTTCAATGGACGCAATAGTACAGAAAAAACACGAAGAAACAACAACGAAAAATATTTATTCTCGTACTTGGGTACTGCTGATTTGATTTGATTGTACTGTTTTCCCGGTGCTAGAAAAAGTTTCATATACTTGGGTAGCTTAGCGCCGGCCGATTCGTCGAAGATTTAATCAATCCAAGCCGAACCAAAATGAGTCTAGTAGTTGTGAATATATTCAAATATCGACGTTATTGACAATCACCAAAGAGATATACGTAGTGGAAGTTGAAGAAAACGTACATCGTCTCCGTGAATATAAAATATATATCACATTATTTTGTGCAAATAATATAATTTTTGTCTACTAGAAAAATAGTAGGAAGTGATAGCTACATATTACTATTCCAGTTAACCGAAATAATATTTTAAAACGATGAGGAATAAAGGAATTAAAAGTTAAAGAACAATACAGATACTATCATAAGTAAAAATCTGCTGAAGATTTTTTTGTCTCTGATCAAAAACCACCTCGAATTTTTGATCTTACTATAAATTGTTGTAGAATTTATAGTAAGATCATAAATCATAGTTTTTGTCTTACTATAAATTGTTGTAGAATTTATAGTAAGATCATAAATCAAAATAAGTTTTTGAAGGTTCAGATAATATATCCCTGAAAAAAATTCACTTGTGACGCCACTGGATTAGAAAATTCCAAATAGTATTGTCATTTGACTTTAAATCTAGAAACACAGAGTTAGAGAAGATAGGACTTAAATTTCGCTAAATAAATAATTGGCAAAATCGCGACTTTTACCAAAATAAGGTAGGTACATTTGAAATTCAGATAATATATCCTGTGAATAATTTAAAAGTTCATTGAATGATTATTACATTGGATTAATGAAAAATTCCAAATAGTAAACGCTTAAATGTTTTGTCTCAATGTTTGGTGACCTTAAATCTAGAAACTGTTTCGCTTTGTCTGGATCACGGCAAAGCACACGCTATTAAATTTTATAAATAAATAATGGAGAAAAAAACGACTTTTACCATCAGATATAGAGATTTTTTTTATTACAACTAGAAATAATTACAAATACCTACAAATACTGTGATTAATTTAAAAGTAACATTGAATCTAATATTACTATTGAATGAATGGAACAAATTGCAAATAAATGATATTACTAACCTGAATTTGATCAAATTATCGTGATTTCATGCATAGCTGTTTTAATCTATTTTATTATTTATTAGTATTAATTGGATAGTAATACATACGTTGTGACTATGGAGTGATGACTACGTTCTTCGTAATGAAAATACTCAGAAGAAAATAGAAAAAGAGAAAAAATCAGTATTGGCGCCAATTACTGCATTCTTAATCAAGTATAGCTATCAATGCTGCTACATATGTTCAAAGATATAACTTCAACAAAAATGTATTTATTTATTTATTAGGGAAAGCTAAGTCAAGAAATTGTCAAACTGTAATTGTGAAATGAGCTGGTGCTCCATCATGTTGAAACACAACAGCTAAAGTGGGGATGAGTTCAAACTGAAGAAAGTCGCAGTAGCGTTTCCCATTCAAAAAAACAAGATCCAAGAGTTTGATTTTCGACAATATCTGCCCAAACATTTAGTTTTTGACGATGCCGTGTGTGACAGTATTGTGTTCAATGAGGATTTTTAGTTTCCCAGTATCTGCAGTTTTATCTGTTTACAGACCCATTTAAAGTAAAGGTAGCCTCATCAGAAAAAAATATTTTTGATGGATCTTAGTTGTGATTATCAATCTCAATTATCTGTTCACAAAACGGGGTTCTTTGATCGAAATCGTCTTCTCTCTAATTCATGCATTAATTGAAAACGAAAACTGGGAGGTGCTGAAGTTATTTGCAAATAATTATTTTGGTAACCTGGCTGCCACTGGCATGCAAATCATTTATTTACAATTTGACCAAAAATTGATCAAAAAGAATTAGTTTTTGCTAAGATAAAGCACTTTACTTTCATGGAATATATTGTTTTTGCAATATTATTGATCTTAAAGTAAGATAGTTTTTCGGTAGAAATTACAAGTTCTAGAAAATGTTATAGCTCATAATTTTTACATAAACTTAATCAAATTTAAATGTATATGTAGGTGTTCCTGCAAATTTGAATAACCCTGTATGTAAAGCTAGCAACATCCTTATTAAGTGCATTTTATATTGTGTCGACCAATATTAGAAATTATCTAAGTAGCCTATTTGCTAACTCGTAATTTTTGTAAAGTCTCTACGCATTGTGGTAGTTAAAATATTTAACACAGACAAATGCATTACCACTACAACCTATATTGATCAGTTTGAGAACGTGGGTTGAATCATTGTTATATACGAAAATTTCATTATAGCTGCCAGACTGCGTATTACTACTGAATTAAACCCCATTCGCTCAGCTTTAGTGACAAGTAACAAAGTTAAATTGTTTCTGGAGATTACTTGAATATACTTTTTTATCTCATGGATCCACGTCTAAGTGAGAGTTCTTTTGCTTGCGAATCTCCTCACGAACCCCTATAAATTCGACCTTTGCATTAATTACACCTACACATTGTAAGATAGTACTATTGCGCAGGTTAATGGGCTTTCACACAATTCACACCTGGGTGGAATATTTAGAGCAACCGCTCTGTGAATTACGTCTCTTTATGCGTTCATTACGCGCGTTTGCAAATTACCTCAAGACGGCACGGCTGACGCGTCGTGGTCGGCCCCTTTATCGTACTCTCTACATCCCTACTATGGATACCAGAACTACATCAAAACTTTCTTCTGCGTTTAGGTCGGGGTGTGCTAAATCGCAGAAGTCGATACAGCACCGCACGTCGCCTTCGACCGACAACGATATTCATAAAAAATATCGATCGGCAGATGTTTCGGTTGAATTCGTTGATATTCGGAAGTTATCGCGTGCCAAGCGAAGATTCGGTCTACGTGCCCGGACCCGGACATTCGGGAAGCGCTTGCGCTTTCTGTTGCCGCGTGGGTTCGTCCTTCGGAGTTTTCGGAGCGCACAATGTGTTACAAATGATAGGGGTGGGAAAGAGGAGTTTGATTGAAGTTCGAAATTGAATTAAATATTTCAACTGGTTAACAGTATCCGACGTTCTTTCGTGTAAGAGGTTTTATTTTCACTGAAAATGAAATTAAAAAAAACGGAGATTTCTACCCTTAAAGGGATATTTATTAGTTGTTTTAAAGCTTCTTCAATCCTTTTTAACGAGAACGAATGTGATATAAAAGGCAACTGTCTGCAGGAAACCGACTACTATCAATTCCTGCCACCTGGCTTCGTTTTAAAAATGTTCATTATTTAGGTTCGATTGAATTCATTGCTCTTGTAAAAAAAAAAAAAAATAGAAAACTATTCGAAATATGTATGTAAAGATACGATTTACAATGTGGAATGTTAAGCAGAATTTTTTATGTAGCGTAGAAGTAAGGACTTCTCTAAATTCGTTGAAAGAGGAGACAAAATTGGCTCAAATAAATTATGGTAATTTGTTAGAATTATGTATATACAGGGTGTGGAACTTCGAAGTTTATTGAGGATTGCCCTATTAAAATCATACGTTCTTTCTTTTTACTAATGTTGCTTTTCTTTTAAGTTTAGTGTCTAAGCGTAAAGATAAAGACCTTGATGAACGTCGAAAATAATACGATAAGAAGATCAGCCTCCAGAGGTGTGTTAAATAAGAGGAAAAGACATCCAGCATATTTGATTGAAACCGTAGTGCTTTAAAATAGAAAGAAGAAGTCTAAGATTGAGATTATCAATCAATTAAAGTGTGGCAGCACACACCACACAGGAGTTCCAGACTAGCATAATGCGATCGACCAAAGCATATGGTGATTATGAAGGTTTCTCACCTGACCGAAAAAATAATGTTTGGAATATAATACAGGGTTCGGCAAAATGATCTCCCACATCTTGCACCGCCACTATGCCCGAATCACTAAAGACAGAGGGAGCTTAGCGTAGTCGGTTGATAGTTCGCGCCCTGCCATTTCAGTCGTCGTCATGATTGGACGGGCGGGCAACGTGTCTTGGTTATCGAAACATTTATGAAAAGTAACGAATCTGTGATTACGACGTAAAGAGTTTTTCGTACTCACATTCCGCTTGGTAGACATGCTCCGGTTCCAGATCGCAAAACAATACTGTTGTGGGTTTCACCACAGGTTCAGCCTTAAAAAGAAAATCAACTGGTAGACCCAGAAGTGTTCGGACACCTGAAAATGTTGCGGCTGTAAGAGAAACAGTTGAACGATCTCCTAGTCGTTCAGCTGTTAAACATGCCGCTGCTTTGCGTTTGTCAGATCTTTCTGTACGAAGAATTTTACATGCCGATCTGAAGTTCCACCTATACAAAATGATGATCGTGCAAGAACTTAGTGAACGAGATTGGAAAAATCGCAGTGCATGTTCCAACGATATTCTTCAAAACGTCCTACAAAATGATCTTTTAATAACGAGTGACGAAGCTCATTTCCATTTATCTGGTTGTGTGAACAAGCAGAATTTTCGCTACTGGGCACGGGAGGTGTGGCGGTTACCGTAACTGCCGATCGATATGTCGCCATGCCACGCAATTTTTTGGTCCCCATGCGACTTTTTCCTTTGGGGCTACCTGAAAACGAAGGTTTTTCAACATCATTCCCGAACCATTAACGAATTGAAAGCAGCAATACGCCAAGAAATTAGAGGAATATCGTCTCAAATTACTGCTCGAGTGTTGGAATCAGCTTCAAATGTGTATCGAAAGAAATGATCGCCACTTGGACTCTGTAATATTCAAAACATAATAAAAACAAATGGCATAGATTACTTTTTCACTTAATAAAAATAAAATCTAAATAGCATTTACAATGGCGTTTTTACTAAAGATTAAAATGTGGGAGATCATTTTGCCGAACCCTGTACATGTTAAAAATAATTTAATCACAACGAAAAGTTACGCAAGTTAGATAACATTTATTATTTATTGTATTATGTTTATTTTTTCAGCCAAGGAAGTATACAATTGCTAATATGTATATAAATATTAATAGAAAATAAACCAAAATATCTGTACCACAATGTCTACTGGGAACGTGTACACGGGAGTGGGTGGAGTCGCGGGTGCCGTTAGTTAATTAAAAAATAAATATAGCGCCAATGTTGTAACTTTTTATGTTCCTCCAGTGATATCTAATGTTCACAACTTCCACTAATTTTATGTAAATTAATAAAAAAATATATTTAATGTGGCATAAATGAATATCCAAAAACAAGTTTTCATATAATTTAATAGTTATGCATAAAGTAATTAGTTAATCTTTCATTACAAACTCTTTGATTAATATCACGCAAAAACGTAATAGAAGTAATATCACGAATTTGGTAAAATTTAGGTCGACCTGCTGGAAATGTGCAATGAAATATTGAATCAAATTACAAATTATCTGAATATTATGAGTTACCTTGAAATGTTTACAAATACAGCGAAAACTGTACGCTTACTCATGCCATCGCAATGGAAAGCTCCGCTAAACTGATTTATATACATGGCACAACAATTTTCAGGCATGCAACATCCGATTATAAAATAAATCCCTTTCGAAGGTAAATTTCCATCGTCTTTTATTAGGTATATAAAAAAGTATAAACAAGATAATGTCACTATATAATTAGACAGGATTAGGAAAATAATTTATAAGAATGATGAAATGTTTTCACCATTCCGAGACAACAATCTTTTCGTCAGAAAAAATTCTTGAAAATATGAATTCTACTCAATGACCCAATATCATTGATAACTTTTCAATTATTAATATTCCATTGCTGTTTGCACTGAAAGTCAAATTTGGGCAAGAAACCTGATTAGTAAAGAACGGATTTTTATGCATTCCCTATACTTACAGTAAATATGTATGAAATCGATCACACAAAAAAGTTTGTAAAACATGCATGATATGTGATAATTAGAAATATAGTTTTTTTGGTTGTCTTATACGACGGAGTAGAAGGAGCACATAAAAAATAACATATTAAACTATATAAAACTGTTAATTCTGATTCTGTTGCAACATCTGACATTTTAAGACGTAACACCCTCTATATTTGTAAATAATTTTACAATAAACGCTGTGGTATAAAGTATCACTTTCCTATCTTTGTTAGTTTTCAAGCCAAACTCCGGCGACGTACTAATGGCGCACCCGGTACATACTATGGACATATCAGGGTTCATTTTTGTTTAGTTTGAGTTGTTTTGTCTTTAATTTGAACAAAACATTTTGCAGAATCATTTATGTGGCTCAGACAGGTACATGAGCAAATCAGCTGTAGATATCGTGACTCACATAATTTTAAATATCATTGCATAATTTTAGAAATTAATTTGAAATTATAGGAATTGCAGCAAAAATTATATTTAAAACTTTGCGAGTACCGGCTGAGGTTCACAGGCCAAATTATAAAAACCATTCTCAATGGCATTTACCAACCTGTTTTAATTCAATATGTTATTAAGCTACGAACAACTAATATTTACGTGATTTCAAGGACAGTGGGCTCGTAAGATACAGATAAAAAATCTCAGAACACTTAATTAATTAATTCGGGACACGTATTTCAAGGGCTCATGCGTATTTGGTTAATGATAAGGGTCCATGAGCCCTCCAAATACACGTCCCGAATTAATTAATTGAGTATTGTGGTGTTTGGTGTTAGTGATTCTTTAACTATAACTAAGATTTAGTTATAGGAAAAATAATAAATAGCTTTTAGCACAAATTCAAGTATGTATAACAAAAAAAAGCACTGAATTTGTGCTTAAAAGAAGAGAATGTTTTAAAGTCTAATCTTAAAATTTAACGATAGAGTCGTATGCAAAAAAATTGGTGCTATGTCAAACAAAGAAAAATGGTGAGACTTATCGCGATCTTTATAATATAAAATAATATATAATAATATTAAAAAATAAATTTGAGAAGAGAAAGAAACATACTAAAGGTAAGTTCCAGCAGGAGAGGCAATATATGTATGAAGCAGAAGGTGAACCATTCCATGAATTTAAAATAAATAGTAGGTATAGATAAACCAATTAAGGATATTATTGGACTTTAAATCAGAGAAACATAGTCAGAATTTGATGACGAACAAAGTAATATTCTTTACACCTAAACTATAACAATTATAACATTCAATATATCATATCTATTATAGTACAACAGTATTAGCTGATCACAAGTACAATATAACACAACAGAGTTATTAAATTGAATTAAAATGCGCATGTTCTTTTAATATACAGTAGACCAATTGATTTTTTTTTATTGCGAATGCAGCTGCAGCTGCTTCTTAAACTGCATTGCTTGTCAAGATTTTAAAGATTATTAGTTATGAAAATGAAAAGTATTGAAATGTTTATTGAAAATTATTAAGTTGTAATAAAAAGTCTATAATTTCTATAAATAAAAGCTCGATTTAATTATGATTCTATATTTATTAATACTATTATTTACAAAATTATAATAATATTAATTTATTAAAATGTTCCGTATATGATTATCGTTTTCCTTATTTATTTTTTTTGGATTGAATATGATCAGCATTCAGAGCTTCTTTAATTTCAAGACTAACTTCAAGGTTTTGTTCGTTGACATCAATACATACCTATATGGCGAAATACTGCGGCTGGTGTGGTAATAGCTTCTACTTTAGCTAAATCTAAACGAATACCCAGAGCTGAAATTAGAAATCCACACCCCAAATCATCATTCAACTGTGTTTCGCATTCTTATTAATGATTTATTGTGTCGTTGCTCGGCTGGAGAGTGTGCTTGCGTCAAAGGTATCAATAAATATGGTTTAACACCATATCACCTACTATTAAGTTGTCACCATATTCCTTGCGTATTGATAGAAAAGAATTTTATTAATTTCTGTAAATTTCGCTTGTTCTCTGGCGACTGTATTTTAATCTCGGTCTTGTCCACTGTATGCTTTCTTTAGTATTTGAAATATTGTGCTTTTATAGATGCTATAGCTCTCTAAACCTTATAAACTACCCTATTGGCAGTAGCTTTGTCGATATCATGAACATTTCCAGTAATTAATAAAAACAAACCAGTAGTAAAAATCTTAAAAATTATTAGTAACACGTATTGTTTAGCGAGTGACTTTATACTAATTTCGAAATGCACGTTATAACAAATTTCTCATTTTTTATTGTTTTATTTAAATCGTCACCTTGCATACGTCACTTACTTTAGTACATACTGAATAAATGGCGCCTGATTTAAGCTGTGATAATTAAAAATTAAGTATAAATATAATTTCATTTTATGACTGTTTTAGTATATTTACATACCTATTATAAACGTATTTTAAAAATGCCGGAAACTTCCAGCGTCTTTATTTTTAGCTTGGATGTAAGCACTTTAGTAGGCAATATTTAAGTAACGTCGGATGCGTTATGCTGTTTAAAGTGTTAAAAATCAGATGATAGATTTACTACCAGCAATAATATATTTATTTCAATAAATTAAACAGCTATAATTTTAAAATCAATAAAGTATATTTTTTCTTTTTAGTAGATACTATTTAATAATTGTTTAGAGATTTCTGTTGTTTCATATCAGGTTCTTCTTAATATTTATAGATAAAAAGTTTAAACCAACATAATTTCTGAAAGTTAGTGCGACCGTTATTTACGAACAACTTTGTAGTTTAAGACAAATAGAGATGAAAATTATATGTCCTAACTTTCAACATTGATTTCTGTGGAACTCTATAGAGGGACGGTAACAGATATTCTGATAAATGTGTAGGTGTGTCATAAATCTGGAACATTTACTTTTATTATAGTACTGTATCTGTAAGTGGTCCTTTCTAAAATTGTACTTTATCGTTTTATTTATAATTTCAAAATATTTGAACGTATTTTCCCTGCGCGAAACTATTCCTTTCGGATTTGTGTTGTAGAGTGTATATTTTGTGAAGGACTCCTAATAATAATTATAAATTTCGTATGCTGAACGTCATCGGAGCTTACGTACGTAAAAATTCCTTACGTTGCAATTGACTAGTTGCCAAAAAAACCGTGCGTTGCTGGACGCTTGCCTGACGCCCCATCGTAATACATTTGTTATGTTACGAATGATACATAAGAACGAAGATTATATATGCGCTTGTCAACACATACATACAGTTAATCTAAAAAAGTATTAGGTACTTAGAAGACATTTATTATTATACTAATCAGAAATTACATAACATCTAGCAATGATTAGAGGGTGTCCCAAAATTCACACAAGAAGTAATTTTGATAGAAAACACAAGTTTTTGGTTAAACGTTTTTTATTGATTCATAAAGTATACAGTATTGAGTTATATATGGAATAGAATATCGGGTAAACGGCTTCCAAGGTTTTGCTGGCAAATACATACACACTTTTTTATCTAAATTGTCCATGACCTTTTTGCGCTCAGTTTTCTCCTGCAAGGCATAAGTGATCGTAAGCTTGTTGGCATAAACTTTATGGCTTCAAAAAAGTCCAACGGCGTTACATCACATGATCTGGTCGGCCAATTCTAGTCACCAGGACGGAAAATTCCATGTCGCTCATACAGTAATTGAATCATGTCACGATAGAAAGCGACATTAACTGCTATTACTGGAGCAGCCGTATTTTCAAAAACGAATAGTCCGATATGTGATGTACTTGTTTTTCAACAATCACTCGTGGATTTTCTGAACACCAAATATCACAATTTTGACAATTATCGAAGTCACCAAGATAAAAATAATTTTGTTTGAAAAATAGGCATCCGTTTTCAACGACGTATGTTTTCCTGTGCGTAGTCAGTAGGTTTCGGTTCTTGAGTCAACTGAACTTTGTAAGCATAAAGATGTAAATATTTCGATAGAATACGTCGTAGAGCGCTTCTCAAAATGTCGAAATCTTTACCATGGTGCCAAATTGATCTTAATAAACTCCCAGCAACACTTACGAACTACTTAGATGTTTTGTATTGAACTACTTGTTCAAGGACGGTCAGAGTGTTTAAGACCACACATTGATCTAGTTTCTCGAAATTTATTATTTAATCTCCTCACTCGTAATAAAATTAAATTGCTATTCCCACTACATTTTATAAGATTTTTTTTTAAATATTGCTCAACAATGTCTGCTGTTGTTTTTTTTTTCGTTGGCAACACTTTACTACACAAATAGTGCAAAATTTGTGAATTTTTGGATACCCTGATTTACACTAGTATGTCACGACAAGTTTCGGTTAAACGAATATATAAACACATAAATGGAATTCACTCTGCGGACGAGTGCAATGAAAATAATCAAGTAATAGAAGCGGACCACGTGGTTTTGAGCTTCCAGGTCTCGTCAGCGCAACTACGAATGCAAGATCTAATCTCATCGCATTTCACCTCAACTTTAATTGTACATATAATACCTCCCACAATGGACTAATTCCAACCTCATGCCCTCTAGTGACCAAGGTGGAAAGTATCAACAATATACCATGAGCACCTATTACAGGCATTTTTTTGGTTTTTATATTAGCATGTCCTCGACGTTTTCGAATATATAAACATTGCGATTTGAAATTTTGCAAGTAATAATTTCGTGTCACGTGGTTTCAATTTAAAATAATAAACTTCTGCTTCTTCCGATTACATCATAAATGCATATCAACGTCCTTATTTCAAAAATAATGACCAATTTCTTATTGACTTGTATTAATGAGACAAGCTAAGACTGATTTGTTTAACAAACCTTGCTTCTAAAACAATTTCTTTTTCAATTGTTTCAATTTTTGTAAAAAAAATTGACATCTATGGGCTATACAAACTAAATTTAACCAAAAATTGATTACATCTACAGATTTAAAATTTTAGGTAATTATATAATACGCAATGTTATAAACTTTATAAAACAATATCATTCAATACCTAGAAATGTCACGATTTGGATTCCATAAAGTAACTTTTTAATTTGGTTTTCATCGTGACATTACAGTGTATTTTAAAATTTTACGTAACCGCCGCAAAAAATAATGAAGTTTGCAAACTTCATTTAATTAACTTCAAAGTTAATTAAATCGTAAAAACGCTCACCAAATGTGTTGTACGGTGTAATATATTTTACTAATATATTAAGGAATTACTACAGTAGTGACTGATTTAGTTAGTATTACATACGTACTTACTATTATTAGCAATTAAAAGAAAATCAATGTAATTTCTTATCCTGAACACAGGGTGTAAAAGTAATAAAATATATCTGTCCTCGCTTTTATTGCACATTTTATTAACTAATATAAAAACATTTATAGGACGAACTACCGGTGTTTACGATCATAACTGAACTTTAAATTTTATTTGAGACGAAAACGTTTTTGAAAGGAATGAAAAAATTAAAAGATAAATAGAAATGTAAGAATAAATAAAAATTAAAAAGAATAAGGAACTAATTAATAAGAGAATTGTGCTCATTATAGTCGAAGTTAAGCGGAATATGTTGTAATGAATTACTATTTTTAATAAAAGTTAAGAAAATTGAATTTTACTTTCTGAATAAAACTGAGATTTAAATAAAAAAAATAATCTCTGGGTTCGTAAGTTCTTAATTCTACAGCACGTGTAGAGAGCAAAATACGAAAGCTTATCTTACGTGAAAAATACGCAGGTGAAAATTTACAAATTACAAGAAAAAAAGAACAAGACAAAGAGATGTTTTACAAAAATAACATATAATTTATTAACTTCAAAAGAACCTTTATTAAAAAGAAATATGTAGTCGTTGATTGTCAATTGTTCTATAATTCTCTAAAAACCGTTAGTGATTTGCGATTATTTATAACCGTCATTTCGGGATTAATTTTGTACACGTCCGGTCAAAATTCGTGGTATACAGAGTCACCGTAAAATTGTTGAATACATTACCACCTACTTTTTGCTTCTTAAAAACCCCCTAACTGGATTGTTTTTTCGTTTTGAATGTTAATTTAATGGTGTAATTTTGATATAGCATTTAAGTGTGTTTTTGTACAATTTGAATGACATAAATTTTATTAAATTTTATTAACTACTGTATTTAACATTCTCCTGTTCTTGTCGTTGGCTGGACTTATAATAAGATCGCAGTTGACCTACACTAACTACCCCTTCTACATCAAGAGGCTACTGAGTCAAACACTCACATCGACTCGTACATATGCAGATAAATTATTCGCTTTAATGATACCAACTCGAGAAGTTTATCATTCTCTATCAACATCATATTTTAAAAAGAAAATTGAATGAATTAAAATCATTAGTCTCATGTGTATGATCGTATTGATGCTACGCAGTTTAATATAGTTGATTTTCAATTTAGAAAGACACAGCTCAGATAGCAAGATATAATTTTGTAAACATTTTATTAATTTACAGTATTTTTATCTTTTTTTAGTTATCTACTACGTGGATACGCTTCTGTCAAGCGACGAATTGTCAAATATCATAACAATATATTACAGCAAGAGTTTATTAATTTTTTTTATATTATTATTATTATTATTATTATTATTATTATTATTATTATTATTATTATTATTATGAACAACGCAGAAGAAAGCCCCAACGGTGGCTTCAGAACACCAACAGCGCAGCACGTTAGGTCGCCAGTTACCATTTTCTGACGACATTCAACATTGTGCAACCAGTAGACAACCGCGACGACTCCGAACTGATTTCCGAGTTTCGGCGTCGCGAAGAGGAATTGCATAAGCGTTATTAAGACGATGAAGACGGCTATTGGCAGGCAGAAAAACGTCTCCATGGACGTTAAGAACGGCTTAAAAGAGCTAGAAGAAGCAGTGGATATGATTTCCAACTGCAGGAACAGATGGAAGAAAGCTGAACTACAAGCAAGGGAGCGCGCGCAAAAGGCTCCAGCACCTACAACAGAGACGCAGGCTTTCTGCTACGATCAACAAGAACGTAGAGAAGAAGGAAATGCATCCCTCCGAGAACGTGTGGATGAAGGACCGAGCAGCCAGGAGAAAGCAAGCCCAAGAAGTGAAGAAGGCAGCTGCACAAGCTTCTGACAGCCAACAGCAGCAGAAGACAGTCAGCGGTCAGAGCAAGAACGATGGCACCGATAAGAAGAAGCCGAAGAAGAATAAGCAGAGGAACCGAAACACGAAGCCTCGACTTGCGCTTCTCGTAAAACCTGCGCAAGGGAAATCGTATGCCGACGTACTGCGAGAGCTTGGCAACGCTAACCCAGAAGAGACAGGCACCGAGATTAAGGCGGTGCGGAAAACACGCGCGGGAGATATGCTGTTGGAACTAGGACCCAGCACCAAAGACACAGCAGGCTTCAGCAACGCGTTGAAGAAGATCCTCGGCGAGAAGGCTAATATCAGCACCCTAGAGCCGAAAGAGACGTTAGAGTTCAGAGATCTTTACTGCTTAACGACAACGGAGGAAGTCTGCGCAGCAGTCAAAGCAAAGTTGGGAGTCAGTGACGGCGACGTGAAGATCAGCCTCACTAACGCGAACAGCAGAGGGCTGAGAATGGCTATAGTCCAACTGAGTCAGCGTCAAGCCCTTAAGCTGCTGGAAACTCCAAGAATAAAGATCGGCTGGATAAACAGCAGAATAAGACGCAGGGTAGAAGTCGTCAGGTGCTTCCGCTGCTTCGGCTACGGACATCGACAGGCTACTTGTCCCGGGCCAGACAGGAGAACACAAGGCCTTTGTATCAACTGCGGAGAAAAAGGCCACCAACGGAAGGACTGCAAGAACAAAGCTAAATGCTTCCTCTGCACGGGAGACACCGCGACATAGCCATGTCCCTGGTTCCGGCGCATGTCCCTCCTTCAGAAAGGCATTAGATCAGGCAAAGAAGAGCCAATGATCAGAATCCTACAAGGCAACATGCACCGAAGCAAATGTGAACGATCTACTCATCCAACTACAACTGGACACCGGAGTAATCTGCTGCTTATCAGTGAACAATACCGGGATAAGGAATGCACCGGGTGGTACAGGGACACACTCGGCACTGCAGCTATATGGATCCCGGACACGAACAGCGTCATCGTCGACAACCACGGAGCACGAAACGGATACGTGTGGGTAAAGAGCGGCACCATCACCTACGTGAGCTGCTATCTCACACCCAACGAGCCGATAGCGGACTTTCAGGGCAAGCTCGACAACCTGGAAGACGACCTTCGAGAAATGGCAGGGTCCATTATTCTAGGAGGAGACGTGAACGCCAAAGCCGTGGAGTGGGGTATGGAATACACCGATTCGCGAGGGAGGCGTATTGGACATGGCGGCCAGACTCGGACTCAGCGTGGTAAATGTCGGAGACACCACCACGTTCAAAGACCAGGCTACGGAGAGACGATACCGGACATCACACTGGCCTCGGAGGACATTGTGCGGGACATCGTGGACTGGCGAGTCATGGAGGATTACACCGGAAGTAACCACCAGTACATAAGCTACAACGTGACGAGGCAGCAGCCGATCAGGCGAAATCCTGCTCAGCCCGGTCCTCGATGGAACGTAGCGAAGCTGGATGAAGACGCCCTGGCTCATGCAATCGCTCGAGGAGGATGCCGTCATGAAATGTACCGGTTCGGCGGAGACTATTGCGGACGCGACCATGGCCCTCATACGTCGCGCCTGCGACGCCTCTATGCCGCGGAGAAGGAAATACAATAGAAGAGCTGCGTATTGGTGGAACGACGAGATTGCAACCCTCCGGAAGCGATGCTTACAGCTTAGGCGGAGAATAACCAGAGTGAGACGACGAGATCCGAACGCGGCAGAACTAGAGTCCGAAAACTTTAGGAACGCCAAGAGAGATCTCAAGAACGCCATCTACAGGAGCAAGAAACTTAAGTGGGAGGAGCTAATTAACAACGACCCATGGGGCCTTGGGTACAAGATCGTCATGCAGAAGCTTACGACGAAGACGGCGAATCCAGTCCTCGAACGAGATCGGATGCGGAACATCGTACACCTTGTTCCCTACCCATCCGGAGAGAACTTAAATGGAGGACGAGCTATTGAACGACATCCCGCTTTTTAGTGGAGATGAACTGTCAAGAGCGGCGAACTCCCTACAAAACCGGAAGGCAACCCGACGGAATTCCGACGGAAGCTCTCAAGATTGTGGCGCGCGTCTGCCCAATCTGCTTCTGAACATGTACAACCGCTGCTTAACAGAAGGAGCGTTCTGCAAGAGATGGAAGGTACAGCGACTAGTGCTGATAAGCAAAGGCAAACCCAACCACTGCATCGGCATACAGACCGCTATGTATGCTGGACAAAAGCTACTAAGAAAGACTGCTCAAAACGCGACTGGAGAGCACATAGACGACGCGGGAGGCCTGTCCGAGAAGCATGGCTTCAGGAAGGGACATTCCACCGTCGGCGCCGTAGCGCAGGTAGTGGAAACCTTTATTCAACGGGGAAATCATTACTCGAGACCCCTTGATTCGTCACATTGGACGTAAGAAACGCCTTCAACTCGGCGAGATGGGACGTCATGTTGGACGCCCTGCAGAACACGTTCGACACGCCATCCTATTTACTTAGGATGATACGCAGCTATCTTAGCGACAGGAAGCTGGTCTACGAACAGCAGGCGGGCCGTGCAAAGAAGATAACAGCAGGAGCGGCGCAGGGTTCCATATTGGGCCCCGACTTAAATTGTCCTACGAATAATGGAGCCCGCAAGATGCGTATCTGATTCTTATAAAACCCATCCTAGCGCGTGACGAGGCGGATTGTTTTTTCAACCAGGTAATGAGAAGAGTCAATTGGATGGACGAACACGGCCTGACCCTGGCAACGGAGAAGACCGAGGTCGTTCTATTTAAGATCGAGATGACGGTTACGGAAGTCATAACCACTACAACTTCCGTGAAGTATCTCGGACTGCGGCTCGACAGCAAGATGACCTTCTGGCATTTAATCCAGTCGTCTAGCGATAAGGCCGCTAAGGTAACGACGACGCTGAGCCGACTAATGGCCAACGTAGGAGGACCGACGGCGAAAACGCCGGCTGCTAATGACAGTTGACTGTTGTATGGAAGCGAGATCTGGGCTGACGCCTTACAGCAGGACAAGTACAGAAAGCGGATGGCTTCAGTACAGCGACAAACAACTCAGGATCGCCAGCGCATATCGTACGGTTTCCGAACCGGCGGTGCTCGTGATTGCAGGAGTAACCCCGATAGACTTACTTCAAGAAAAGAAGAGAGTACGAGACACGACGAGACGTCGGTTACAAGCAAGAGCGGACGCTAAAGCGCTCAACGACAATGTTGGCATTTTAAGAACGACACGAAGGACGGTGGACGGCCAATCCGCAACCTAACGGACTGGATGGACCGAGACCACGGCGAGGTAAATTACTACCTTAAGTTTTTTAGCGGACACGGGTATTTCAACGCATACCTGGCTCGAATGGGTATAGCAGATAACGCGACATGCCAGTATCAACTCTGCGGAAGATGATGCTCAAACCTTCTTCGAATGCGAATGGAGTTACAGAGACGCTCTACAAGACGAAGTAGGACCTTTAACGCCGGATAACGTCGTGCAAACGATGCTGTCCGGACACGACCACTGGCAGAAGATCGCCACGTTCGTCGAGAAGGTGCTGAAGGAGAAGAAGAGTCCCAAGCAATGGAGGCAGCCGATCGAGGCTAACTAAGGTATCCTGAAGTAATGCGACCAGCGGTTCCGGGATGGATTCTACATTTTTTTTATGGGTGCGATTACCTGATGGTGCGTTAAGGCATTTTTATTATTATTATTATTATATAGTTTTTATTTATTAATACTAATTTTTGTAATTTTTTTCAATAGGTTTTTAACATGTTTTATTTTACAATAAAATTTTTTCGTAATTTAATTTGTGCCCACCGCCCATCTAATTATAAGATGGTTTTTTCCACCTTGCACGTAAACTTTCTAGTGTAATATACACATATACCTATTTTTTTGTAGTGATCGAATACGAACTGTTTGCTTTGGCAAACAAAATATTCAATAAGCACTTAAAACTAGTATATATATATAAAAATACAACAAATATGGTCTACCAAAATAATGCTTAATTTAATAAAATAATTATTGTTAACTATTAAGGCAATTAGAGTCGCTTTATTACTAAAACCGAACTACACAAGAAGAACTAACAGTACGCCTTGCTGGTCTCATGATCGATATCACAGGATACCAGGAGATCACATCACTAAAACAACTCAAAAAGTCGAGTCTCAAAATTGCAAATTACCTTAGATTTTATTGTTTTTGTGTTTCAAAGAAAAGAATTAAATGCGTACCTTGTTTGCAAGTTTAATAAAGTTAAACTCATTTATGTTACGGTATCACTTTAATGCCCGGTTTCTCAAACGCCAAACAGCAGTTATCTATTTGGTATTTGGCAATTTAACAAGGACTGTCTTTGTTAAATCGCCAGGTACTGAGCAGATAACTGCTGCTTGACGTTTCAGAAACTGAACATTAGTCTTTCAATCCTAGTGCCCAGATAATTCAAACTTGAATCATCGATCAAAATAGTAGAATCCACATCACTTCCGCATGAACCCAAAAGACATCTGAAATTTGAATAACCAATTGTGGATGTTTTGAATATAATTTAACAAGATCATATTAAAATCGTTAAGAGATTGATTTTTCAAACTTACTAACTAAAATTAAACACATACCTACCTTATTTGCAGGTTTTAATTAATGTATCATCACATTCATCACTTGCTTACTTACAACACATCATTTAGTTATTAATAGATGACTTAAACTTAAGTAGTCAAATAAAGTGAAATATTATTTAAGACGTAACATATACCTATTGCAATCGCAATATACTGGAGGAAAAATATGGCAAACGCTTTCCGATAATTCCGGTATTTAGATTCCTATATGCATTTATAAATAAACGCAAATAGTCGTTGAATTAAACATTAGAGGATCATATAGCCGAGCTGCTGGTAGGTATAACTTGATATTCACACATGTCCTCAAACAAAATAAAAAATTGTTGTGACTTGCAAATATATCAAAATATATCATTTTCAAAACGTAATTTACAAACTTGGATATCGTGTGCTGATAATAATGTAATTAGCCATTATTTACTAAAATTACATTTTGGACTATGCACTGTATGTAGAACAAAATCAAAATCCATGCAAAAGAGGGAAAGGTCGCCTACCTCAATTCAAGGTCTGTATAGCAACGTCTGAAAGAAACTGTAACTACTAATTATCTTTGCCTAATCCTTAGGACTGCTCATAGTCGTTCGTATAAAGTCAGTCTAGTTGCTTCACATCCACACAATTTATCTGTACAACAACAAGCGATATAGTACAATATTCCAGATACCAGTTTCTAATTTTACCTTTAATTCTTCTAGATTTCACGTGGTGAAACCTATAAATCGAAGATGTCTACGTCGAATTTGAAGAAATTGGCAATACATTTAAAACAGTTATAAGAAACAAGCAGAAACCAACAGTGAACTTGATATCCTCTGTCAAATTGGCGTTAGGTACGAATTGGTAATTAACTAAAACAAAATAACCACTAACCTGGGTTCGAGTGTTGCGGAACTGTAATGAAAGAGATAATACGTTAGTACTGCATCGAGTTTATATAAAAAATTATTACAATTTTTACCGCAAACATGTCCTTTCTGGTCTTGATTTACTGTAAACAAAAATATATAGCCGACAAATTTAATTCAAGGAAATATACGTAATTCAATATTTAAAAAATTTAAAATGGGTATTAGCTATTGATGCTGTTTAGTTATCCTGATTTTATTAACAAAACTGTCGTTAACTATCAACTACAAACAATTTGTTGTTATTTGTTGCTTTCAATACTTTGTATTTTAAATTGTATTTTATTTGCAGTCGTATAGCTCAATACCTTCATAGTAACTAAATTTTTTTGACATCACGGAAACCATTTCAGTCGAGTTTAAACTTGCAGAAGTTACATTATGCCCTTTGGAGCAGTGACCAATATTATTGTTTTAAGTGTTTGTTTTTATTAAATGCACGTCTTGTGGTTTTCGTGAAAAATATATTGTAGCATTAACAAAAAACTAGATGAAATAGGTGAGCTATTTCTTTAGGATATAGGTTTATCTTATCAGTGCAAGGTTAGGAATATACACGGCAATTTAATTATAAGAAATCTTTATTGGAATTTTTATATTGATTTTAAATTTAAGGGAATTTAGAATTATTATGCTTAATTTTAATTTTTCAAGTAATAAGTTTAATGATACTATTTAATCTAGAATACTTAAACATTAATAATAATTCTATTTAATTAATCTTAACCTTATCAGATTATTTTTCTAGACATGTTCATAATTTGTGCAAACTTATATTAAACAGCAGAGCTCTACCATTTAGATAAAAAAAGTAACTGTTATTGCTCTTTATATTCACGTGTACCCAATACAGCCGTTGTCTTGGAATGTCTTTTGGAAAGCAACGATTTTCTTCGAGTGCCTCGCTTAGCGATACCCCCTTCCAAAAGTCTTTTACGTATGGTATTTAGTGACACATTGATGTGTTTTTTCGATAATTTTCGTTTTGCAGCTGTCAATTTTGGTAGCGAATTTCTTTCAAAAAAGTTAACGATGACTTTATCTTGTCTTTTTTTATTGGCCTTGCGAGTTGTACCACGATTTGACAAGTCGTCGACATTATTTTGGATTTTAAATCGCCTGCACCACTTCCTTACGAATGGTCTTTTTAAATATATTTTGCAGTTTTTTGTGCACTCCATTTAGGACCTTTTGGAATGGTCACATAAAAATACTGCTTTGAACGTGTTTTCAGCTTGATATCAAAGTACTAACTGTAATACTTTTATTATGGGACAGGAAGATGAGTCATCGTCACATTGAAGCCATTGTTTTTATTCCATGCATGCGCTCTGCATAGACATACGGCGGACGCTCTTCATGGCAAATATTGTATTTCAAATTAATTGATACACACATTTTTGTGGATATTTCAAGAAAGAACTAAAGTGTATATGAAGCTTTTTGTTCAAAAATACTTCATTACTTGATGAAACATAATTGCAAGCCAAATAAAATCTTAATTAGCAAAGCACACATAATATACTGACTGGCATCAGAGCTAAGTAAACTATAGGAGGTTACATCCAGGCATCGGAAAAGCTAGTTCATGTAATAACGCTTTTTAGCAGGTAAGCGTTCGATAGTCTTTTATAAATTTATAAATAATAACGTATAACGAGGCCCTGATTTTTATTTTCTTACTTAGGATTGTTGTTGTGTTGTACCCATCAAGAAATAAATAGAAAACAGCACAACTTTTAACTATGAAGATTTAGGGCAGTACACTCCGTGTGTATTATATATTTTTTTAGTAGTTTGGATCATTATATTTAGAACGAAAAGTTATTTCAATAAGTATTCTAATTTTATCAAGAAAGGTGTTTCCTTTTTAACCTCTACTATTTTTCGCTTGAACTTCAGAGCACAAATAATACGTATTTAAAGCTAGTTTACTCTAGTTAAAGATGTAGCGAAAATAAATAACATAAAATTTCTAAAATTAATAGTGGATGGCATATTGGTGCATATAAGATTGATAGCTGAAAAAATTAACCAAGCAAATTACTGTAAATGGACAGTTAATTCTGGCGGTAATGTGACGATAACTTCTGGAAAATTTAGCCTGTATTTTTGGTACTTTAAAGTTTGTAAATATATACATTCGCACTTATGTATATACTTAAAACCTACGCAGACGTTTTAAAAAAAAATCAGTACGTTGCTGCCAATATTAATTCATCGTAATCGGTAGATAAATACAGCAACTCTCTAATGAGAAGAAAATTTTAACGATGAATACGTCTCCAAGGAATTCGCAGCTCAACTACGCTACCCAAATACTGTCTGCGTTCTCCGCCACAGTCAAGCGCCAGTCAAGCCTAGTCAATATGCATTATGCAAAATCTCGTGTGCACGTGTTTGACACGGCAGAAACAAGGCCATACAATTCTGCACTAAATTTAAACGGTTGTTTGATGCAAATTGTAATACAGAAACTTACATCGTTTTAGTAAAATTACTTACTTGTTAGTAGAAAACGGCAATTGTTACAGGAGTTTTAAGTTTATGGGTGTAGTACATATAGTGACTAACTTAATATTGACTTCATCAAATTGACTTTGTGCATATTTATTATTAAAGGTTGTTATTACCCTGAAATAAAAAAAAACATCCTCTGTTCGATTATTTGTCCATACTTGGGAATTGGTACAAAATAAATGCAACGGTTAGATAGTATTGATAACAACTTGGTAAACTTCTTATAAAAAAGCATTTCGTATTGTGAGCATGTCGTGTTGAATATTATGAGTAAAATAGTTTGTTCGGTATTCAGACTTGTTAGAAGTATACAAAATTTAGGCAATGCGCAGGAATAATTGCTTACAAAACTTATCATCGTTAATATAAAATTATATAGTAAAATGAAAGTGTTTAAATGAAATATATCTACAAAGTTTTTTTCCTTTCAAATTATTTCAAAGCTGTTTATACTGAATATATAACCAATTTTATAATCTTACTTAACTATCATAACTTCTCGAGTATTTCGATATTTGAATATATGTATGTACACCTGCGGAACCAAAGGATATTGTAATAGTGTGAGATCCACCCAAATATCATTATAATTCTTTACTGATGCAACAGGTTCCTAGAAAGAACAACTGTCGAAGTTGTCAAAAAAAATATTGTGATGCAAAGCTATTTAGTTATGTCAATTTAGTCGTATAATTTGCTACTTTGCTCTACTCACTAACACTGCTCACCATGGTTTTTGTCTCACAAGTATACTTGTACTTAATGTAGGTTTTATAAAGTACTTCTAAATATGTATTTGGAATTTCTTTATCATCTACAATTTTTATATTTTAATTTTTTGAAATATTTTAAAACATTTTTCGTCTAATTGTCCATTGTCAAATAAAAGCTTCTGAATCATTGTTAATTTGATGGGACTAAATAAGCTGTTTTAATCAGTAGTTAATTACAAAATGTCTAGAGTTTGTTTAACTTATCGCAACAAGTTTTGTTATATATATTGTAGAGTGACGTTTAAGTTCTAAGGGGCAAGGGGAAGAAAAAACGTTATTTTTTTAAAATAATTTTGTTGTAAATTGGAAGTTCAAACACGCTGTGTGTTGTTTATCTTGTCTTGCATGTGAAAATGGCACACGCTACATGCCGTTTGCTATTCCTATGAATTGAAGGGAATACAACGATCACCCCTCTAACTGTTATTTCTGATTAACAACCATTAAAGGGATTACGTTAATTTTATACCATACCACCGCAAAGCCTCCGAAATATGTCACATTAGATGAGAAGAACTCAGAAGTAAAGAAGAAAGAGAGAAATAGATTTTGGTAAAACAACTTTTGAATCAAGCTGATCAGCAAGATCTAAACAAATGGAATCTTTTTTCAAAAGAAAACAAGTGTATTCGTCGTTATGGTCATTCTCAATTTAAAGACTATTTTTTAAAGAAAATGGTTGTGTTTTGTAATACCATTTCTTCTCTTTTGGAAATAATGTATGGAACATAACCCAACAGAATGGCAATTGTTCATTAATTTGTCTAAAGTTAGTTTAAAAGCTGTCCAGCAGCAAATTCTTCAGCAAAAGTGGCTAACTCAGATAGCATAAAAGAAATATATGAAAACTTTTAAATTGATATCGGAAAAGCTTCCAATTGTAGTCTATATATGGAATATTTTTGGTAATTTGAAGAATGCTGCACTTAATCTTGGTTTACAGCTTGGTTGTACAAAATACTGTTGTTTCCTACATGAATTTTATAGTAGGAACATTTTATAGTAGGAACAGTAAAAAAACACTAGGATACATAAGAAAAGAATAGTCTAACAACCATAACCAACTAAGAAACATCGTTTTAATTAACAAAATAGTTGAAGATATATATAGAATTTTAAGAGAAGCCTTCCTGGACAGAAAAATTTTTACAGTTCGAAGGGACAATACAAAGGAACGAAAAATGGATACTAACCAAAATCACATTTTTTCCTTTCTGTGATAGTAATAGTTAGTTATTATTTTTTAAAGCATGAAAATTTCAATATGTTAATTTGTCACCAATATAAAATCTTTTTAGAACTCCAGCCTCTGCAGTACAACCATAACCAACTAAGAAACATCGTTTTAATTAACAAAATAGTTGAAGATTTATATAGAATTTTAAGAGAAGCATCTCATTAAGTGTCGAATGAATAAACCGAATAAACCGTTAGCTCCAACTACATACAGTCAATCTGATTCTCCTTATCCGTTTTGGTCTACTTCTTCTTCACCTATTCATTTTTCCATCTGATTGCAGTTACTCAACACAAAACTCCAAACATAATAGCACCTTTCAAGCAACTCAATTCAGAAACTGTTTATGTTTTTGATTTTTTTAAAATAAAGTCTTTATATTATTTATTTAGGTTTATTCAGTATTAATATATAATATCTTTGATTTATAACAGATATTTTTCTCAGGATAGTACTTTAGAGTCTTCCCACATTCTACGCTACTGAGTTGAATTCTGTTTATTGTGGAAAGAACCTCAAGGTAAGTTGAAATTGCATTTTATCTAGTTCCTTCGACGTATATACCCCACGCGGTTTAAACACTGAACGATAAAAAATGGTTAATTGAATATTCTCGTAAATATGTAGAACTCTACACTTATTATTTATCTTTCTGGTATATGTAACTTACTGATATTACTTGAGGGGATATAAAATACTATCAATAATGTAATATCAGTCAATAAAATTCTGAATTTCTATAGTCTTCTGATGTTTGAATACTTTTATAGAACTTACATACTCATACATATAAAATTAAAATAAATCGATATAACGAATAACACCTTGGTATTTTTCCAAAAGTGCCAAATGATTCGCGTAAAAGTTACTGGTATAACAAACCCTTAATAATAGATATTTTATTACACTTTCCAAGGTGAGCAAACGTGACCTTACTAGAATTATAATGTGTGCCAATGGAAATTGCCACTTTGTCATGCAAATAATTCCAGTTAAAATTCTACAGTGTTCGTTATTGACTTAATAATAATGAAATTTTATCCTTATTTGAAAATGTATGTTATCTTTTCATTTAATAATATTGATAATAGTAATATTGATTTATGTTAATAGTAATTAAGTAACTCATGCAGTTGTAAATAGAAAGTTTACATTTCAATCAATTCTATATGCTTGGCAATAGATCAAACGGAAACTGTGTTTTAAGTTCGATTGCTACTAATACAATAAATGACTTAAATAGCCTCCTGGAAGTTATTTTTACTCTACACAAAGATTTCAAAATTTTCTTTTGGAGAATTATTTTAATAGGCTTTCTAGGTTTCTCCTAGACTTTAGTAATTTGGAGGCAACATGTGTTTAACAGTATTTTCACAGTTGACAATTTAACTGTAACCAATTGTAATACTCTAAAGCACGAATCGATGCTAAAGAAACTCAAAACGCAAATCCATACAACTAGTTTGCTTTCAGTTACTCTCAGGGTATGACTCATCTCTAATAGCAATCCAATCAAACTTATTATAGTATACATTTGTATTGATAGTATATAGGTCTACTACTTTAATCCAGAAATGTTTTCTGTGCCTACAGTCACCAGTAGCCCTACAAATTTGAATTCGTCTATACATAATTTTCCAATGGCAAAAAAATTTTCGATACTGTGCATAGAAGGAAAGACGTAAAACTACAGTTTTTAGTAGCAACCAATGTGGCTGTACCCCTAGTGTTTACTTGTCCATTGATATCTGTGTGGCGCATTATCATTTGCTACTGCAGTTAGGTGTTCTAACTGCGGTCGTTTATCGAAAGCTAAAGTTTCCTAATTAGGTATTAGAGAAAGAACGACAAGAATAAAAAAAAATAAAAGTAATAAGCGGAATTGTAATGAAATTTGAATCAATTGAAAAGTTTCATCATAAAAGACATTACTATCACGAAAAGAGTAGATACAGATTTTGAGGTTTAAAACGCTTACATCATTTCTTTGAACTGTGCCAATACACAATAATACTGCTTGAATGGGCAAAACAATTTTTCAGAAATGATCTACAATGTTTGGATGTCCCAAGTTAGAGTTCATGTGGCCAAAAAACAGTTATCGCAAAAAGCTGCTGTTAATGGGCAATATCTCGACACATTCCTCTTGTGAACTCAAAAGTTACAATGGCGAAATCACACACTTCAATATATCCTCCATGATGAACAACACATGACATATTATAATGAGTTCCATTACCTTGTAAGCCAAGAACTATGAGGCTACTTTCCAAAAGAAAATCGCGTTAATCTCCATATGGTAATAACTGTAAATAACCAACATATGTACATATATGGCTAATTAAAATATGAGGTGTTACTGGAAGCAGACTTATAGGTCCACAGATGACAGGTGCTTGATATCTACATTTTCAAAACCAATTTCGTGGTTGGAAAAAAAATGTAGTTGAAGCAGGATGGACCACCAATGATTATATCGACGAAGTGACAAAGCTGTCAAATTAACAATAGTGACAGCACCTTATCTGATCAAAATAGATTACATCCTATAAATATGACCTATTTATAACGTGCCATCTAAAAAAAAACATAATTGGTGTAGGCTATGAAAATGTTTTTGATCGTTGCTTTAGCCACTACCACATAATGACATTTATTATTTGACATTTTATTGTAACCAAATTTATAACCTCAAATTAAATGTCAAGGAATAAATGTCACTTTCTGAAAGTGGCTAAAGTAACAATCCATTCACATAGCCTACTCTAATTATGATTTTTTTTGATGTGTCTATATAACCTGACACGTGGTACAATCGTCGCGTCGTTTAGGATTACCAGCTCTCAATCACTTTGTTACAAATATTTATCAAGGAAAATTGTGCTTATATCGAAAATCTCACATTTCAGAGGCGACGCCATTAAATTTAGTAGTAGAAGAGAGAGTATCCTGTTTTGACTGCTGCACAGGACATAATAGTAGTATTAGAGGGCAATATATAGGTGTTTTTTGTAATAAAACTATGAAATCATCATGAAAATTGACTAAAAGCAAATTTAAAATCTATGAAATCTTTCTAAGGCTATGCATTTAATAGCATATTTAATAAAAATGAGGATATTAACAATATTATCATACATAAAAAATTGTTGGTCATGCTTGAGATACCCGGTATAAATAAGCCTATGAAGAATTAAAGATCATGGTAAAAAGGCAAAATTTTTGTAACTAATAATTACATTCGTAACATGTATAATGAAAACTGTTGTGTATTATACACATGTTAATGTGATAATCATAAACCCATAGTCGTAAAAATGACGGCATTTTATGAATGGAAAAGTACGTGTTCTAAGGTAGATGGATAGATATTGCATGGATGTAGATTTAATATAACTTTTAGTACGGAACTATAAACAATGCTTATCAAATAATAGGAAGTTTTACAACCGAAACTATGTTACGTGGTAAAATATGTAAATATACAGGGTGAGTCATTGCTGACGCGACCGATCACCAACGGTTTGATTATTAATTTTTTTGTTCGCAGAGATATGCGGGTTAACGAAGGATACGATTTAAATTTTTTTTGCAATATACAGGGTATGCTAGTTCTAGTTTTCTTATGGAACACACAGTTTTTTCTTGCATTTTAGATTCATGACTCCTAAACTAACAGATTTAGCTAAATACTGTAGATATTCAATTAGCAGTTAGGAATATTGATGCACTAAAGGAGCGCTCAAAATCTTTCTAATGGTGTGTTCAAATCCTAATATTTTGCTTGTTTTAAATGGGACAGTCCATATTTCATAATTCCAGTTAATCCAGATTTACTTGAATTTATAATTTTCTTACTAGTTAGTTCAGACAAGTTTCAATGTTGAAGTTTCGGCTTAATTTTTTTATTTTTAGTTCTTTGCAAACTCCCGACTTGCGAAGTATTCTGGTCTCAACTAATGACATATGTCAATTCTTAGAGCGTTGAGACCTTTCAGTAGATGCTGCTTTAATTAAAAGAAAAATTAAGAGAAACATTTAAATGTATATGTGTGAGACAGACTGTACATGATTTAAATAATCGGCGAATGTTTTGAAAATTGCTTATTATTCAAATGCATTGCCGATTATGAATAAATCTATTTATTGTAATGGGAACGGTTATCAAAGGTTTGAACACTAGCTAGTCAGAATTTTAAAAATACATATATCAATGGAAATTTTTGATTTTTGACAAGGATTGAAAAAGGTTAATGATTTTCTTCATAATGTGGATAGAGGAGCAGAGGACCAGATGCTTAAGGACCCAGGTTTCTAGCACTGAGGTTATGTAAAACATATACTTTATAATTCCGCTTACAACAGAACGAAATATGAAGCAGAGAGTTACAGACGACAATAAGCCGAAATATGTTAGAGAATGTAAGAAAGCCCATGAAAAAAAGCTTACCTATACTTAGCGCACAAAAAGATGGTCGATATTTGATTATTATATTTTATTTTTTTAAGTGAAATTAATTAATATTTGATATATTGCTTTAAGAAATAAAAAACTAGTAGAAAATAACTTCAAAACTAAAAGATTTAGATATGTCTACTATAGTTTGAACGTTAATGAAATTTGCTACCTGACGGAATTATAAAATACAGCCCTATTTAAAATAAGCAAATTAATACATTTTTACTAATTAAACATCCACTTTTTGTCTTACTTTTTTAAGCACGGAAATCAAAACCCTGGAATTGGAAATTGACTGGTTGGATACTCAGTTTTACAAATGTTGATCACGGCTTTGTATTGTAACGAATTATATGTGTGTATACAGAGCATTCCAATGAAAACGATCAGAAGAGATAACTGTACAAAACTTGTCGAAACTACTCTAAACTATATAAAATCACACAAGAAATAAGATGTAATTCAAATTTACCGGTAACTAACAGACGTATACAATAGTAGTAACCGTTTTCGGTGGATAAAATTATTTCAAAACCACACTTGAAATAGACACATAAACAGACAACACTGAAATTTGCGAAAGATCATATGAGATGGCATCATGAGTGGAAAACGTCATATTGTCTGACGAGAAGAAATTTAGAAATTTTGGTGGCGATAGTATAATAGTTTGGGTGGCCTTTGCTCATAACAATAAAACTCATATACAGGGTGTTAAAAAAAGGTTGTCGGATATTTTACCCAATTATAGTACTGGTGGAAATAAACAAAAAAGTCTTAGTCAATATGGGTCCGCAATTCAACTGTTTTTGATATATAGTCGATTGCATATTGTTTTAATAGGATAAAAAGTTTCAAAGAAATTCTGATCGAAATGTAAATTAAACAATAAAATTAAAGAAATAAATAAATAATCTGATGACAGATGTCTGACAGAACTAATTTTAAGTCACAATCAGTTGTTTGACAGAGGGAACTATTCTCAAAACCGAAAAATAAATTTTTTCATTTTAAAATATGCAATCGACTATATGTCAAAAACAGTTGAATTGCAGACCTATATTGACTAAAACTTTTTTGTTTATTTCCACCAGTACTATAATTGGGTAAAATATCCGACAACCTTTTTTTAACACCCGGTATATTTCTAGAAATGAGTGACTGGTGAATAATGGCCGATGCCGGACTGAATATTTCAGCAAGAGAATGGGAAATCAATTTATTGCAATGGTGTGCTCGTTCGTCCGGTTTGAACAGATGTGTATGCCACTAATAAACAATACGATAGTGGCAAAGAACTAAAATCTGGGATATCCAAGTGTTGGAATGATATTTCTATTTCAATATTGACCAAATTCATAGACAGTGTGAAGTCACCGAAGTTTTGTGTGTTTTATTTATTAATTTTGGGTTAATGGACCTATCAAAATGTTGCTCTTTTGAGTTACCATTATTATAAATATTCAATCTATAAAATGTATTAATTTTTTTTAATGTTATTTTTTCCGGTACGTGTTTTTCTTTGTAGCCCAGCATTATTTTCCATTCCATTCAAAAGTTTATATGGCACTATAGAAATTTAAGTATACAGGACGGGCACAGCTAATTTCTAGAGATCTTCTTTGACCTTTCCTAACTGGCGGCCTGATGGTGAGTCGACGCTATTCGTACGTAACTCTCTACAGTACAGTGCTGCCGTAGCGTTTTTCCGGAAAGCTCCTATCCACCGACTTGCACGCCCGGAATCTTATCAAAATCACTTTCCACTCCAATTCTAACGGTAGCGACGACGCGACACGAACGGATCGAAAGCTCCATCAGCACGCAGAGCGCGTGAATTCTATACCGAGCATCAGCGCAGCAGCAATAGCACACACACAGCTTTCGCCTACTATGAATTTGCAACTACCTATCAGTACACAAAAGTTCGTGAACCGAAGTAAACGTTTCTCGCACTGAAATCCGCTAATTTTCAATAGAGATATTTACATAATACATCTATAGTCTCACAGACGAAAGCAGTTGGCATAATACAACCCTATTCAGTACGTCATAATACAGTTTTACACCACAATATACACACAAGTATATCCGTGCAACATATATATTTTATCGATTTTTAACTTTCATTCTGTTCCTTTACGGTATTTTAATTAATTAAATTATTTTCCGACCCCTATGAAAGAAGATAAATAGAAATCAACAGCAGATCAACGTTTTCCTTTATCGTCATTTCATTCAAGAAAGTACTTTTACAAAATCAACTGTGAAGTCATATGGTAAACGTGTGATTATGATGGGTTAAAATTTACAAGTTGTTTGTTAATAAATCGTGTTATATCAAGCGAAAAGACTTCCACAATTAATAAACGTTTAAAAGGTGAACCAGGAACTTAAGAAAACTGAGTGAAAGAATTATGGCGAATAAATCGGTGGAGATTACGAAAAACGGCCACGAAATGGCACCTTTAAATTCTACGAGGTCCAATGCTCAAAGCGGTGGAAAACCAGGTGTTACGATCGTGCTGCAAGGACCTAGGGGCTCGATTATATCTAGGGGTAGCATCAACGTTGATCAAGATCCTGATAGGGCGGCATGGTCAGGAAAGATGCAGTTCTTCCTGTCGATTATTGGATATTCTGTTGGATTGGGAAATATTTGGAGGTTTCCCTATTTGTGTCAACAAAACGGTGGAGGTAAGTTGGAAATATTATAAAATAATTTTTTGAGATGTAAATCAAAACAATTCATTCAAAAAAATTGCAATCGTAGAATTAAAAGATTGATATAAATTTAATACTAAGCACAACTTTATATAGTAATTCTGTCAAGGCACGTGTACTGGCATTATAGAGCATGCCTAATGCATTCCATTTACTAAATTATCGATTTTTGTTACGCACACATCATACTTCAACTTCCGTTTGGGCTTTATTTCAAGTTTTCAGTTGTAGTTAATGCTTCAAATGCGTTCAAAATAATCTGTTAATATTATGTGATTCAATTTCATCAAGTTGTTTACTATGATTGCAATTTTATGATAAAATAATTTTATTTGAATAACTATATGCATAAATAATTTTCAAGTTTACTACTACCTATATCAATTTTTTTTTTAATTTACTTTTAGACAATATCAGTTTCTGTGTAGGTTTAACATTTCGAAAACATTTAATTTAAGAAATTGTTGGAGTAGAAAAAGTTGTGTATGACGTCCAAAACTATGACAAATGCAAAACAATTTTTTTGTATAATATTACTTATGACTGGAAACATTATTTTACTAAAAAATTAAAATTTATTAAAATCGCAACAAAATCCACGTATTTTTCCGTCATAATTGTGTTCACAAAAATCTAGTAATTTCAAAATAAATTTATACCTCGTAAAGCTATAATTGGAAGAATATAAAACAAAAATGTACTCGAATAATTTTTATGCCTGAATAATTCGAATATGAATCATCCTGTGCTACATTTCAGTTAATATATGGAAAGTTTTCAGGCTGCTTATCCGCAGATACGTATGTACATACATATACATACAATCTATTTATTTTATTAATAATATAACATCATAATATACGTTTTTTATGATTTAAACGTACAACCACTAAAAATACGATGCAAACATTCATTCATAAAAGTCTTGTTTAAAATTAGCACGCTGTAGTCCCAATCTGAATAAATATTTAAGCGGGTCTATTTATATTCTAATACGCATTGAAATATTACAGGATATCTCGGTACAATGAAAATAACTAAGTGAAATCTTTCCAACTAAGTTTATGCGTAAACTTAGCTTTTATATCTTTTATCACGCGTTCAATGCTTGACCAGAGCTTCACTGTCAATTGAATTCATTATGAAATTACGCAATTTCAGATTATCCTACGGCAGTGTCGTTAACTGCAGTTGTAGTGATTTTATCACTGAATAAGTAGTGCATCGTTTGTCCGATAGTAGTAGATTTTATTGAATTAATTGCATCCAAGGAATAGCGCTACAGAAATCTTGGCAACGGCCCCTCACGTTGGGTATATGGAAAGCATGTGTCAATGTTTACAATAGCTCTAATATAATTGCCGCTGCAATAGTTACATGAAGGTTAAATATTTAGTCGCCAATCTGATGATTAAACAAATTGCAATTGTGTTACATGTTAGTTTGAAATATTGTTACAATAAATTTTAATGGTAGTCATTTTGATCAGCATATTTAATTGGACTAATTGAAATAATTTATCAAACACCCTCTCATTATACAGGAGATGTTTTTCTGTAAAAAAGGGACAAATGATTTCAAAATATCAACAAAAATGTGTATTTATTGTTTCCCTAGCCTGGATTATAGACATCATATAGACGTAAGAAGGAACATAGGAAAATAAAAACAAAATTTAATCCAGTTGATTGTTTTGTAGTATCTACTTCTAAATCTATTGTTTATCAACATCTACTTGTATTTAATTCGTATTTATTTCAAAAAATATATTTTTATATAGTGATCTGGAAGTCATAACAAAATATGGCCTCGGATTACATCTTCGACATGGTCATCACTAATTTGCAAAAACTACACTAAAGCAGAAGCTCCTTTAGATCTGAGAAGGCTTGAGTTTCATAGATACCATTATACTATCAGAAACCGGATAAGATGAGTTCCTGTTTGATTCTCTAACTAAATAGGAGAGTAGTAGCTGTAAAAGAACAAAATTCTAAACCATTCTGTTGAATTTTTTCGTTCATTACATTTCCTATTAGTGGTTGAATCCAGTTTTTGTTCCGCATAATAACATTTTGGAAATCAACGTTTGGAATTTTCAAAGCTTGCTACAGCAAACCAAAATTGCCGATGACCTATTCGATTTTTGAGAATAAGAAGAAAACCCTAAGTAATGGTTGGCACATGTCTAGTAAAATCGAAGAAATAGATGTCTTGCAAAGTTGCGTGAACAAACAACTTTTGTTGGTTCCTACGAACTTGTAGACACAAACTATGTACTAGAACTCAATTAGAAAATCTCTCAATACCAAATTATGAACTGTTACTTCGGAGTAAAATTTCAACATGTGATGCTGTATCAACATTATTTGGTCAGATTTGCTTTCTTCATATTCGATCAATTTTTTTATAGTGGTTTAAACTGGAGCGGTTTCATGAGCTGTTTTGCTTGTCATAATTGCTTTTAGAATTAAAGGTGTCGCATCAAAAGAGCAAAATTTAAAATGCGCTTTATGTTCTGTCAGTTAGGTTAGCGCTATTGAAATGATAACATCCACCATGCTTGCTTCTATTAGTACTTCTGGAACATTCAACAATTTTGTGGAATTTTGATCGACGAAAAGTTTCAAATCTGTCAACAGAATAATTAAAAAATTCAAGGAAACTGGCTCAATTAGAAACAGAAAAGTAGCCATGCTTTATTGTATCGATCTACCTTTTGAGAACGTTGCCGTAGTGCGTGAAAGCGTTCTCGAAAGTCCAGAAACATCGATTTTCCGTCGTTCTCAACAGTTGGACTTTCTGAGCATCCTGCACCACATACTAAAGATCTACATCTGCGTGCTTACAAGATGCAGTTCAACCCAGCAAAGCATGAACAGCGTCAAAAACTTGTTAATTTGGTATTAGGAAACCAATAAATGGAGGACAATTTATCAAAGTTAATAATCTTTAGCGATGAAGGGCAGTTACAACTTAATGGGTACATAAACAGTCAAAACTGCCTGATTTGGACTGAAGAGAATCCTCGAGTGATTCACGGAAAGCTATTGCATGTAGAACGACTCAGTGTCTATCCATTTATTTGTTTCCTAAATGCTAAAGTTTGAAATTATATTTTTGCGATCCATGTTAGATTCCTATTGACGCTGCAGCTATGAAATATAGAATTACTTATTCGAGTGTTTTAAAATAAACAGCGTAGGTATGTAATTACGGTGCTCTATGTTTAAGTTTGGTGTGGTATCATCATGGAATTATTTTTGCTTTTATATCCTTCCGTAAGCTGGTGTTTGTGTTTGAAGTCGTAATGATAGACACCATGGCGTGAGGTGTTCCACCCTTTCCATCCTTTTGATTAGCATCGTCTATAATATCATTTTCATGTTAATTTTAGCCGTGACTAATGGAGGTTCTTCTAATGTTAATGAAAAGGAACGAAGGTCAGTTAGAAATAGATTATTTTAATAAAAGTTATGATACGAATATAGTCGGCACTAATATTTTCCTTCTAACATACATTATATATCATATAATATCTTCAATAAATATATGGCGAACATCGAGGCGACGTACAAGACTTATAAATATGCCAAAGATGCAGTTCTTTGCAGAAATACAGAAAAATATCATAGGGGGTGTATACTTCCAGTATATTTAATTTTACACACACAATAGACATATAATCACATATAATAGACATATAGAACTGTAGACTGTGAAATTGTTTCTGTGGATATAAATGTTTAAATAAATTACAAACATCTATTTCAGTTCTTATGCTATCTTCATACCTAGACATCACCAATATTTCAGCACATTCTGTTTCACTTAAATGTGCCATAGTTTAACTACTTTAACATGAGTTACCCAGTTGCCAAAGATAGTTTAATTCATAAGTTTTTGATCTTACGAGTATTATTGCATTTGATGTATTATTCATTTAATACGTTCTTAAATTAACAACAGTAAATGTTAGTTATTTAGAAAATAAATCCAACACATCCAAAACAATAAGCTAAGTTATTTTGAATACAATTGCTGTAAAGAAATTAGAACAATTAATCGAGACGTTTTTTACACTTGTATATAAATTAAGTTGATAGTGAATATTTCAAAGCCAAAAATAATATTCTTTAGAAATAACTACTAAAATGTATTTCCGATTGTAGGTTAATAGATATGTTTCTTTTAAATCAAACATGTAGATGAGTATTTTGATACTTCTGATACTTTTGTTTTCTCTGTGAACAGGATGTATAATTTGGTTTAAAAATATTATATTCTCATAATTTTTAATTACCATTGCGAATCACTAAATACGACCATATACTGTATAATATTCATTGTTTTACGTAATACTGTTGTTAAAACAATGAAAGTAGTAGCAATTAGTAATATGCACAATTTATGTATGTACTGAAATGAGAAAAAATCAGTGTACTGGGATATCGTTTTGTATTCTTTTAAAACCGTGATAAAATAAATACTATTCCTGGAAGGTATATGGCATCTTCAAGAAAACAAAAAGCGACTACTTACATTTTTGAATTGACATTAAGGGTGTACAGGATATTTATACTTCTTACACTATAGAAATCTATTTCTTATTATTGTATTAAAATTTCCTATTCGATGTTTATTTTTCTTATTCGTATAAATTCTTATTTCAGTAGAAAATATGTAAACATACGAGGTTTTGACAAGCTCAGAATAATGTATAATTTTCCATTAATAATGTCAATGTTATTTCGAACACAAGCGAAGGTTTTACAATATCACATAAAATAGCAGATATCAAACATGCCTCTAACAAATATCCGAACTAAATATAAATATTATTTCGTTTAACCGCTTTCTGCTAGTGTTTTATATACCCACATCGAAAATTCGCGTACTCCAGAGATTCGAAATAAATCCGCATAAACAGAAAGAATAAATATAGCTCGATCGTGTGCGTCGAATGGGCAAAACTACATTTATTACGTTTGAAGAAAGTTATGAAAAGTCAACTAGTGTATACCGGCTTTTACTCGAAAGGTGAGGTTAAAAGGCAATTTCCTGAACGAACATTTTTTCGTAAGATTCTGAAATGTCTACGTTACCATATATGGCGAGAAGGAGTCAGAGGTTTTTACAAATCTATAAGAAATATTAAGTTAGAACTAAAAGTTGATACTTTACTACGAGTATGACGTTATGACAAGATACGCCGGTAATTGGATATCTTCTCCATGGACATGCCAATTATTTTTTTTTTAATTTTTGGATTTACTAAATTAGAATCAAGTTGAAATTCCATTTTAATAAAGCTTTTGTTGATAGAATGGACATCGTAGAACCATTATTGAATTGTTGAATGGTTATTAGACCTTATACTATAAATTTTTAAATACAGCGTGTTCTCTTATAAACACGATAACTTCAGGTAATTAAATATATGTTAAAATAGAATTCAAAGATTTCAAATACCCCGCACCAAGATTCAAGTAAAATCATAATCGTGGAATCCGACCTAACTTTGAAAGATTTAAATATAGCTGGTTATTAAAATATCCAAATAGTAGCTATTGATAGATTAAAGTATGAGTAACCGTGGATAATTATTAGGGCAATTGTCAATTCCAAATATAAAAGTTGTATTTTATATTAACACGTTAATCGTAAGTTGTGTGCAGTCATTTGTTTTGCAGCTGCTTATAAGAATTACGGGCCTAGATCAAAGATGGAAATGTTGTTCTAAGTTTGCGCTACATTCATTTAGAGCTTTGGAAAGTGGTATAGTTGAGAAGATCATGAAAATTCAAAATTCTGAAAGTTGTTCTAGCTGTACTGAATATTGTTCCAAAATTTTTGTTTTCTACCATGTATGTTCGTGAAATTATGGAAATTTTACTATTATGCCTCCCCAACCTTCACATTGTAAACTTAATACTAAATTTTATTTAAATGGACTTTTGCTCTCTTAAATCTGTCAGCTTTTTATTGTATGAATTTTATTTTATATAAATTTATTTCAGAGTATGCCTATCTGTATATAATATGAAAGCTTTCTCTATTTAAGTATGCCACATGTATCTTTCTACTAAGTTGGTTTAGTATATAAGAGAAGCGCTGGTTAACTCTTTTAAACTTATGAAGGAGTTATTACGTAACTTTTCCTCGTCACTTATTATTTAAAAATTTTTGCAATGATTTATTTCTTACTCTCTTATGATTTAAAAATTTATTACATTTTTCGCATCATAAATAACAATAAAATAAATAATTAAAAAAGCTCGGAAAGTCGTGATTAATATTGATTCCATTTTTTGCAATGTAGTTATTTGATTGGTTTAGTTACCATTATAGGCCAGTGTCTCGCTTTTTTAATTAGTTCACAAAATGATGGAAGGCTGAAACATTGGATTAATATAGCACAAACCTAGAAAAACTTTCAAAATGTCGAATCTGGGAACAGTGCGAACTAATATATATATAGGGAACAAAAATGATAATCTTGGGTTTTCGGTCTGTTATAAAATAAACAGATGCTTATAATTCCTCAAATTTTCGTCATTTATTTATGTCATCATCAGGAGGTTACACTAAAATGATAATTAAGCGATTGAAACAATCAAAGTATTAAAATTTGAATACTTACAACTAATTTAAATTAAAAGACACATACACATGTTAAAATGGCAACCAGTCAGATAGGAATGGAATGTTATCTCTATGTTATCGGCAATAAATAAATTGCTAGAAAAAGTCATACATCAAAGAATAACAACTTATATACAAAAAAATAACATAATCAATTACAGTCAGTATGCCTTTCAGCCACAAAGCAGTACAATGTCCGCAGCGTACGATTTAATCAACGATATTAAAAAAGAACTAGATTACAAAAAAAAAAGGTCACAGTTTTGTTTATTGACATGAAAAAAGCTTTTGACACCGTTTCCAAAGACAACTTAATACAGAAACTCCAGCACCACGGATTTGAGGGAAAAGAATTACAATTAATGAAAACATATATCTTCAACAGAAAACAAATCACAAAAACTAACAACGTATATAGCGAACCTTTGTACGCTGAATATGGGATCCCCCAAGGTGGAAACTTACCTCCCATACTATATACTCTCTATGTGAATGATTTACTTGAACAACCTTTCCACGGACAAATCTACGCATACGCGGACGATACATGCATACTATACTCCGGATATAACGCAAACAAAATGGAAAACAATATAAAGGACGACATAAAACGACTAGAAGACTGGTGCTTTAATAATTTGCTCACTATAAATGAAACAAAAACTAATTATATGATATTCAGTAACAAAAAAACAAAATAAGAAATAAATATTTACTTAAAAAACAAAAAATTAGAAGATATGGATTACATATAAAAAAATACAATGAAATGGGATAAACACGTTCAGAAATTAACAGAAGAAAACACAAAAACAATAGCAGCACTATACAAAATAAAAAACATGATACCACCGTCATATAAAAAATCTATATACCATGCCATCTTTACCGCAAAAAATAACTATTAGTTAACATCTGGGGAAACACCACAAACCAAAACCTATCCAAAATACAACGTCAACAAAATAAAGTATTAAAAATATTATATAATATCCACCCCCGTACCTCCACAACAGAAGTATTTGGAAAAACCCACGAACTAACCATAAATCAACTGATAGACCTAAACAACATACTTCTCTTACACAAAATAGCAAACAAAAAAATAAAGCTAAAAACCAAGTTATATACAAATAGACAAGTTCATGATTACACAACGCGAAGAGTTTCACACTTGAGAAGCGAGAGATATTTTCAGAATAGATACAGACAAAGTTTAACAACAAAAGCAATAGAAATATATAACACAATACCAAAAAAACATAAAACAGATGCCTTACCACTTATTTAGAAATAAAATCAAACATATATTAAGGAACAACGATAATGTGAACTAACGAAATCAATGGACTCGACAATTTAGACGCACCCCAAGAAGGCCCTCAAAACCGATAGCGCGAGACAGCAGTTCCTGCGGAGAGGATGAGGGATGGATGAGCAACACGACATTATTAAATATAATATATATATATATATAACGCAATTTGTTAGAAATTTGTTTTGTTGTCCTTTATTTATTATAAATAAAAAACAATTATAAATTCATCCAGTTACAAAAAAAAAGCAAATTTTAAGTATAAATCAACATAATACATATAAATCGGAAAATACTAGGCGCATCAATAAAGTGAAGGCTCAACCGTCAAAGCTTAAGATGTTACAATAGATATTACTTAGTTGTTGTGTGTCAGTTTTAAAGTTAATGGAATTATTGCTTTTAAAAACATATTTTACAAAGTACGCATGATATAAGAATAAAACTTTGGAATAATATAGAAATAATCAAGAACACCTGCCAACAGTTTTACTTTCAAAAATGGCAAAGAGAAGGCTACCGACATTTTAATTTTCTTAATTACGTCATAAAATATACGTGAGAAGGAAAAAATGTTGGAATAAACAACTAGAACAACCTGGAACGACTATTAAAATTTTAAGAAAGGGTGTGAGGGCCGAACTAATTTCGCGCAGGTTAGTGCATTACTGCTTACTTTCATTTATTCCTTACAATACTTCTAATGCTCCGTTTAGTTTTTTGGTAATAATAAAACATGTACATACAATAGATTTGTGGGTTAGAGATTGGATCAGAAATCAAGTTGTTACAAAGCTAGCACTAATGTTACTTTTATGTAATTACACTTTTTACAGTTTTTTTTCATAAAATAAGAAAAGGAGAAAGGTTCGGATTTCTAATTAAGTTTGATTAAATTGTCCAGAATAAAACTACATATGATGTTCAATTTATTGGTAGAAGATTGAAACAGAATGTGATTGGTCTCTAATTATGATACTTAACCAAATTATAACATTTACATGGAATATCTATTGTTATTGGTTATTTTCTTAATTGACTACAGTGTCAAAGATTTAGATTGATAAGTGTTCCTATTTCCTTTAGCTGTTACCTGAAGAATTGAACACTCTCTTTTTAAACTGCCGTAGAATGGAGTATATTTTAGGATAGAATAATCATCTGCTGGGGGGGCTGATGCTTGAACAACTCAAGTAAAACTATTGATTAATTACCTGCTAAAGATAAAGTAAACACAATATAAAAAACGTCAAAAATTTCCATAAACCTTTCATCATAATATAATCGTAATATAATTATCATCTTCGATACTTTTATATATCACACTATAGAAACACTATAGCAGTTATTATTACTAATTGATTTCTAGAAAATCACCATCGTTAAATCCAATCTACGTGGTGTAACTCCCAAAAAGTGCTATTTGCTAATTTCTTAGGTACTTTTTGTGCGAAATTTGTCATCATCCTCTGAGTATATAGTGTTATTTTAAATATTACGCACTGCAAATAAACACAAGGGCAATCAATTAACAGTAAGTATTAAAAAGCTTCTCAAATCTTGTGAACACATTGTCAATAAAATCTAGGAATTTGATCACCAAGCCATGTGATAATGATGCTACAATCTTTATTTAGATTTTACGATTGTAGATGGCACCTTCACTTTTTTGTACACATTTAGAGGGCTATAGAAGTTTTGCTAATTGTAACAACCACAATTGCAGTCACTTTTGAATCATTTAGGATTAATAGAAAACGAATTAAAATGTCGTAATTCTACTTTGTTTAAATAGTGTTACCACATAAATTCAAGGAATTTATTTTATTGCTACTTTGTACAGTACGGATTACGAGTAACTCTGGAAATTTTATGTAAGAAATGCTATAAATAAGAATCTAAAAATAGAAAACAGATATGTTTGTCTAATAAAGTTACATAAATAAAGTTAATTTGGCTAAATTAGCATTAGTTTTATAAATATCTTTTAGGCAATGTTTTTCTGGTATATGTTACCCAATATTCCATCATTAAATAGTATCTTCAAATTAGCATCTGTGGTGATTGTGCTAATTTTCTCAATTATAACTTGACTTTAGGCTTCAGTTATATTATTGTTTCCTTCCACAAATAGAACGATAAAAGATTGTTTAATCAATTTTTAGATACATTTTTAATATTTGTTGACATACCATTTAGTTATAATTAGTTTAAAATATAGAATTGGTCTATGATAACGTTGGATAAAAAGGTGTAAGCACCTCCACTATTAAAAGGCCTCCTCCACGACTGCCTGTAAGATTGATGTTATACTTTGGAAACGTACAGTAAATAAATAGTCATCATATTTGTACGATATAGTTTGCTACCAGATTCTTATGTAACTAGTTGATATATATTATGGAATGCGGGTATTTGCTTCAAGTTTAGTTTAACAAACTTATCTTGACTTCTTGTAAGGATTTTGGAATACCAGAGGTTAAATGTGGAAACCACAGATTTTAATGCCTGTTATTACAATTAATTTTTTACCCACATTCTGCACTTTATGACAAGATTGATAATTCTGTATTCCGTTGTGGAGATTTGTTCCTGCATCTTAAATCAATAAAGGCTCAATTGTACTAAGTAGAGATAAGAGCAAGTTCATTTGAACTCGTTGTCAACGTATGACTATATGTCAGACAGCAATGTTTCATACAAGAGCAAATTAGCTGCAGATCCCGTGACGCTGGAATTGTAGTACTTGTCACATTGCATAATAGAAATTTAAAGATAGAGTCGAATGTAAAATATCGATATTATATTAAAACAAGAAGCAATTGACAGATGAATTTAATGCAACTTGTGACGTGACTTCAAAATATTAAAAAATAAATTCGAGGAAATGAAGAAAGTCCCTAAAAGTAAATTCGCACATTCACATAAATAATACAGATGAAGCAATTGCTACTGGTGCAGTTTCAGCTGCTTCTTAAACTACATTGCCGATTAAAACTATAAAGATTACTAGTTATCAAAATGAAAAATATTGAAACATGTTTTGGAAATTATTAAGTTATAACAAAAAAATTTACAGTTTGTACATCGCAGGATTCAACCCTAACATCATAAGGGTGATCAGGTCTTTTCTGCAAGCTCGTTCGTTTGCTGTCAGAATAGAGGATTCTGTATCTTCTCTCAGGATTATTACTGTGACTTTGCCTCCTCCTTGTGAGACTCTTTTCTTGGATCCACGCTCTTTTTGATATTTTTACACAACCTCCTAAGGGCACGAGGCGTCCACGGCAATTTTCACCTCTTCTAGAAACGAAGCTCTCGTGTGCTCGCCGAAAATCCTATATTGCTCCATTCCTCTGTGTTAAAAGTCTCTTCTCCATTAGATCTATTTCACTTTTCTACGTCCGATTCTGACTTATAGAGCACTAACTTAGTCAACGATTGCTAAAACTTATCTAAGAAGACGAGATACCGAACAGAACTGCATCCTGTGCCCCATGGTACGTTCATAGAGTTGATATACGTCGCGATCTAAGAGTTCCAAAGTTCCACGAGCACACCTTCCAGTTGGCCCGGAAGACCCTGGACAGGATTGCGTGATCCGATAATCCTATCGTCGCGGAAACCGTAGATCCAGACCCGAACAGGCCCGCATCATATGTCGTAGTCAGACGAGCCCAATACGTGATCCATCAAGACAACCATCTGTGATACCTTTCAGACCTCCAGTGATGACCCTTAGACCATCACTAACGTCATAGACTTTCGCTAGACTCACAACTTATCGCAGCCAGTAGCCTCAGCTCTGGAGGGCGAAAAGAAGGATTAATGATGATGACAGTTCGTACAGATGGTAATGTTGAACTAGTGACCTTGAATAATCAATTGAAATTAACAAAAGTGGACCTGTATTTCTATAACTAAAACATCTCTTTGGTCATGATTATATATGAATATTATTATTTGCAAAATTATAATAATCTGGAAGAATGCTGGAACTTCTTGAATTTCAGGATTAAGTTCAGGGTTTTATTTATTCACGCTAACACATTTATCGTGAAGTAATGCAGCTGCTACAACAACAGCTTCCACCTTAGCTATCGCAAATTGGGAATCTAGCGATGTTGCAAAACTTTTGTTTGGCCCGCTGTATCCTTTTCTAGGTAATATGTATGTACATATATTAACCTTTGAAACTTTATCGAAAAATCAATCGATGACAAAAGATTTTCAATGTTAAAGGTAGCATCATGTGTGTGTCTTGTGATGTTGCCGTTCTATAATTACCATTTTGTTCTCTGAAGAAGCTAATAAAGAATTAGCGAAAGCTTAGAAACGAAAAAAGGTTCATATCTTCTTAATTCTAACGTCAATAGCTGCAATCTCATTAACTTCCCCTTTTACACTTAACGTGTACAGCTAAGTACTTCTTTTCAACTTCAAAGATTTTAAAGTTATTATCTACTACACTTACTTACTGCTGCCGAAACGACTGAAATTAAAACTTTTCTTTAAAGTATAAGTAAGTATTTCTAGAAATAAGGATTCGTTCTATAACTTTATGCCATTGATATCTCCATTTTTAAAGTTTCAAGATACCACAGTACTTCGAAATTGCTTAGGTTTATCTGCAAAAATTATTGTGGACATATTTTTCATATTCTTATGTGTATGCATACCGACTTAGTTGCTGTAATATTACTTTAATAAGTTATTATTTCACATTGTGTTATAAGCATTGTTGTTACGAAAAGTCCCTAAATACCAATAAAAAAACCACAATTTATTGTTTTCGCTATAAATCGAGTTTCGTAACAATTTACGACATCTGACTACATTTTGTGGTAGATATATTATAACCCGTTTAGTTGAATTTCATATTACATTCAAAGTGCTAGACGGTAATAATTTAACTTATATGTTTTGCAATAAAAAAATACTAAAAGTTCAGACGTTATTGAAACCTTTCAAGTAATGTATCAAGCCACTGATTTTGTCGCATTTTCTGTATATTTCGATCAGTTATTTATCACTACTCTACCCCAAAACGCTATCATGATCGGTAATATCCTCTCCCCTTTGAATCATAAAATTTATATGATTGAATTGATCGCATCACCAAATTGTAGGCTAAAATACAATAACCTTCTCTTCATCGTACATCATTTTCTGATATCTTCGTTTGTACGATCGGTTTATTTCGTAAACTAATCATTTTTATAATTAATTTCCTTTTTCAAGATAATAATATGAAAAATATTTCCATTACTAATAAGTGAGAAATTTTTATAAACCTGAATGATCGATAGAAAATAACTTGAATAGCTAAGAATAGTTATTAGACTTGATTGGTAGATGCATTATCCTTTTCTCGTTGTTGTTGATCAGTTAATCTCAACGATAGTCGTTCGCAAACAGAAATAAAACCTATTACCACAAAATGGGCTCGATTATTTCCTTAAATTCGAAAATAGATACTACTACACAAAGGTAACATACGTAATCGTGTTAGTTATTTATAGCAATCACATGCAGTGGTCACAAATAAAGATTCAATGGCCGTCTAATTCAATTCGGCTAAAGGGTATAATAATAGCGGACAATGCGTGCCAGTACTTAAAAAAATGAAGCAACATTAAGCTAAATCGCCGATTAGGACCAAACAATTCGCGTGCTTCACCGGGAACGCTTAGTACATAATACATTATATATGTATATATATCACATCGCCGGCATAATCGTTATCAGACTGTTTGCGAGAGAGACAATCCCTTCTGGTGCGTGAAGCTTCGTTCTATATTAAAAGAGACATTAGCGGGGACAGACCGGGAACAGTCTTGACATTGGCTAAATTGAAAGTGGTCAGGGTCCATCTAAATGTGGATCGAGATTTTAACACCGTTTGAACACTAGGATAATTTTGTTTTAGTTGATATTAATGGGTGTTATAATCTGTATTCCGTAAAGTATGATTTTAATGTCAAGTTATGGAAGTATAATCTTATTAAAGAAGAAAGGATTTCTAAATTGAATTTTGGAAGAAAGATATTGCAGCTGATTAAAACAATGATATCAAGGAGAGATATTGCTGTAATGCGCTAGTAAATATTTAACATTGTCGTTGACGTTGCCATAAAATGATAAATATTGATTATAGTTATTTAATTTAGTACGTAGATAAAAAGGCGCAGTTAGATACGGCAGATAGACGAGGAAATACTCAATTCTGAGTTAGGTTCTGTAATTCCTTCGTGATCCTTTGAAAAAGCTTTCGTCTCGAACTTAAACATTTTATCCTTAAACGGGTAAATTACGAGTTAGGTATATCTGTCAAAGAGGTAATGATATAATCCGCAGAAATGCGATTTCATAAATTAGGGCAATAATTCAAATACGTAGCGAAAGCAATTGTTTCTTTGAAGGATAATATCTGAGTACGGATGATACATTTTCGTCAAGGACGGTATTGTGTTCGATTAAGTTATTTTACTAGCGAAGTGAGTGTGATGAATGAATTTCAAACACACTTGATTCACAAAAGGTAAGCAACAAATTTTGTGCAATCACAACCACCATCCTTTTTCAAAATTTCCAATATAAGTATGAATAAAAAAGTCATATCTGAATCTAATGACACAATATTTTTATTATTTCTAATTTCAAACCATCTTTTTTTGTTGTATATTTTTTTTCAGACATAACTTCAAGTAAAGAGGATAATTCAGACTACAGTTAAAGCGGAAGTAGGCATGGCAATAGATATGAAAATCCTGCAATGTGCTAGAAATCAAGGCCTGTTATGTTACGTTTGTAATCGTGAAGGACATATTGCGAAGAAGTAGGCAGTGGTAGAATATCGAAACACATAAATAATGTCTTGTCAAACGATAAACCTTATATTACGTTAATAGATTGAGATAGTAGAGAATGTTAGTATAATGTGTACTGTAGCCATATTATGTAAATTTGATATAAATGTGGAAAATTATCATTTGAGAAGATTTTGGTCAAGAAAATAATATAGTTACATCCTCTGGAAGGATTAAACTAGCAATAAATGTGAATGATTTTGCTGAAAATATAGAACTGAGAATTATCCCTGATGACATTCAATTCACGGATATTATTAGATCATCTTACACATTTTAATATTGATGGAAAGCTATATTTTAAATACAAATATATCCTAACAATAGATTTAATTCATTATTGGTACTGCAAACACTAACACGATAAAGTTTAATGAACACCCAACCTTAGAATAACACTATAATCTTATGGTTGATGATGAGCCAATCTTCCTAGCCTAGTTGACGTGAAGAAGAGTAGCAGGTGAAATAATAACGACAATTGCCTGAGATTAAAATGGGGAAAGAACACGTATGTACTACATATTTGAATATACAGGTGTCCCAGCTAACGCGGTTTCTTTGATAATTTGTTTATTTTACAGTAGAGAGAAAAAAGTTTCAAATAAAAGTTGTCCCTATTTATACGATGCATAGCTAGAAAATATTTTCAAATATACAGGGTGCATCAATTATAGAAAAAACGTATGTAACTTTAGTATTTTAAATGGATCATGGATTTAGTATTTTAAATGGATTATATATTTTTTAGATTCTACATGATAGCTTAAGTAACTTCTATTAAGACCTTCCTAGATGTGCTTTTGTTTTCGAGAAAATACATATTTTATCAAAAATTTTGCAATTGCTGCGCTCTCGTTAATGAGCTGTAGGATCAAAACTAAAAAAGGTAGAAAATTTTGGTTTGCGCCAATTGATACGCCTTGAATTGCTTTACTATCTCCTATATTAACATGTACGGATCTTTTTGTTGACATACAGTTACTGGCGGCAACATTTGGAAACATTTAAATGCCAATAACTCTGTTTTCTTAAATGGGACAGCCATAGCCATAGCATATCTCTTTACAGGGTTGGATGTAATAATAAATTCTCTTTCTTTTGATATCAGAATGTACCCATTTATCTTCAACCGTTTTAGAGAAAAATTTATAGTTCTTCTGCTACTGTCGAAACATACCACTTCAATTTGCACAAAGTAGGCTACGGAACAATAGTATTATGACAGATTTATTTAATAATCATAATAAAGTTACATACGCTTTTTCTATAATTGGGACATCCTGTATATTTGAAAATATTTTCTAGCTATGCATCGTATAAATAGGTACAATTTTTATTTGAAACTTTTTTCTCTATACTGTAAAATAAACAAATTATTAAAGAAACCGCGTCAGCTGGAACACTCTGTATAATAGTAGAAATGACACAACTGAAAAACACAAGGTCAAATTCGTAGATTTTTTAAATGAATTTCTAAACTTTATTGTTAAAAATATTTCTGAAGTAACAAAAACAAATGTGGCAGAAATGAAAATTTAGGAAATACTCACTGTTAGTAATAAAGCAGTAATACACAAGACCATATAAAGTCAGGACAACACGACGAAGGGATTTAAAAGAAATTGTACAAGAATGTAAGGAGGCAGTGCAAGAAGCAGTACCACCGTATGCTAATCCAGTTGCACGGGTTAAAAAGAGAAAGTTGTTTAGTTGTTGGCGCTTAAATGCTCAAACGATAACAACGAATTATGCACTACTCAACCTGGATAAATATTTGCAGTTATTAAGAGGCTGCAAGATATGCTGACACCTGCAAAGAATTTGTCAGAAATGACATTAATATCTACAAATATTTAGGATACGTTATTTCGGAAGCAGTAACAGAACTAGGTACCAAAATGTATGTAATTAAATAAAACATTTTCCTTCTCCAAAGGATGCACATGAAATAAGAAGATTCTTAGGATCAACTAAGTTCTTTAGATGGTTAGTAGGTATCACATTCCAATCTGGAGAGGATCAGATAATAGTTTTTGACGAAATAAAGAGTGGGTTAATCTAACATCCGATATTATGAATATACTTCAAATATTATACGTTACGAATTAGGCACTGATGCTTGTGCAAAAGATGTAGGATTCCTGAAAAGCAATGACAAAAACCAATTATATCTAATATATCTCGTAAGCCACAGAATCACTCGAAATGAAAGAAATTATGATTCCTATACGATAGCTATAATCGATTGCACATTATTGCAATATTCACATAAAGCTTAAAGCAACAGATAAACATTTTAAGAAAAGATAAGTGCGTAATGAACATTGGCAATAAAACTCAAGTGAAAGAATATATGTATATTTAGAAATGGACTGTTATACAAAGTGGTAATGGTTTAATTAAACGATTTTTGTGCTCATGGTGTATAGTAGTTCATTTCATATTTATCATAATTTATAGCTAATATATTTTTTCTACATTATTACTTATAAAAACTCGTACAACATCTTTCTCCGTCCAACGGTAATTCTTAATCATTTCTTTTGTCTGATTTCCTTTGCTTTATTTCTAGAATTTTTCATGAATTGCACTCTCTTCATTTATCACTAACATTATCTTTTGATCATTTCTGATTTGCAATCGCTTACGTGTTATATTTCAACAACTGCCACATACGACTTTCAAATTGTAGTTATATTCAAGAGTAGCAGAAATATGGTGTTGAAACATTTAGAAATAACTTTGAAAAATCAGTATTTTATTTACTTAATGGAATTTATACAAAATAAATCAAAACGCAAATAAACGAATATAGGCCAAGGCTGTCTTGCCAGAGCATTCAAGATATTTACTTTGAAAGTGGCAATTGAAAAGTTACATGTGCATTTATGCTTATTATAAAATTAGCACAGAATGGTACATGCCTCAATAAAATAATTTGTCGGTTTCTAAAGTGGATTTAGAAGGAACCCAGCTGATATTTGAAAATTGTTGCTTTATATAAGAAAACAGAAAGACACACAGAAAGACATATTAGAAAAAAATTCTCTTAGAGACCATTGCTTGACTGATTGACTGACTCATTATTATAGTAACCATTTTTTTTTCTATTTAACGATTATTTAGACTATGCATATAATTAATTATCTAATTATAATTCTATATATTACTAAAAATAAGATATCAAGTGAATCCTGTAAGTATTGCTTACGATAATTTTGAATATTATTAAAACTCCTATCTATATAGGGACGTTAATTACCTTTTGCAAGAGCTGTTTATTGCATGGATGTTTAAATGTTTGTATTACCGTAAATAACGCATTACGTCAAATTTTTGTGGTAAACGATAAGCGAGCTATATTGATCAATAACATTAACAACAATTGATAACACTCGAGTTTAATCGAGATACAGCCAAATGCACCTTAGCTAGTTTATTGATAAATGGTATCGAAGGCTTCCCTATCGAAGGTTGATTGATGTTCTAACGCCAAATTAAATACTTCAAAATTGTAGTATAGCTAAAAAAACTTTTCCTCGCTAATAAATTGTTATTCCATTGATTACCTGATATAAGTATAAGCGAGCGTACAAAATTTATAGAGAACACGTTTTCTTCTACTATCTCGATGCAGGAAAAATACTGTATGAAACTTAGAAAGATCTCGACTTCGTCTTGGTCTGTAATAAAACAGCAATTGCGTTGCTTAAGACATAAATAACTATACTCTTATATGCCGTACTTAACAATATGGCCAAATGTGAAAAATCTGTCCAAAATCAACGGTAGGACAAATGATCTTTAAGCACTTGTCTAAATCATCGTTCACATTGAAGCAGATTTTTTAATCCTTGATAAGCCATACTGCATCATAGTAACCTCAAAAATTTAAAGAGCGGTTCACTATGTTTACATTTTGTCAAAATTACGTTAAATGTTAAAATGAAGAACAAATTATTTGACCACCAGTTCACAGATGTTGAGAAAAAAAAACAGTCAAATGAGATAATGTAAAACATATTTTAGCCAATACAAAATATTTATATTCTTATTCATAAAAGTATTTTATAATTTAGTATAAAGTTATGGCCAAAAATTTGTCCAATCATTTCGACGTTTAGCGGAATTTTGACTAAATTGACATATCGTGAGCTAGTTATTAAGTTTTAAAGATTATTGTGATCCAAGTATCAATGTATATTATCTGTCAATGTGATAGCGATTACTGTCAAGATATATGGTAAAGCAAGAACCATTTTGCAATGGAAAAAATGAAACCGACAGTTTGTTTGAGTGCGAGTTTACATACTAGCTATAAATTTATATAAAAATGTCATTTTGATTACAGTTGGTCCTGTTTCTTAATATGATTGCTCTTCCCATTGCTCTTGTTGCTTAAACTAAGAGCTGCGGAAGAAACATATATTAAAGAGTACCTTCATCGCAGCATTTCTGTTGGATTTAACATTTAGCAATTTCTGAACACTTTGTTATCAACAACTCTGTGGAGTTTATCACTGAATCTCAGAGAATAAAAGTTAAACACAAAAAGCAGTATTTAACTTGCAAAACACAGGTCGATTATACCTATTCTCTTGGCAGCAGACATCCATTTCGAAGATTACAGCGAGTTTAATATCGCTAGCCACGCTATTGAAAATTTGAATTCATTGGAAAAAAGATTAAAAGCTTTAAGGTGCTGGTAGGTGAAGTATTAATTTCATAGTATTACGATTGCAGTTATCAAGACGTATTTGTTCAAAGCTTGTCTGAGAATATATTCGCCACATGATACCTACATAAAGTAGAAAAGTTCACAATTTATCGAGAATTTTTATAAATAACTAGAGAGGCAACAGCGGCTAGTTGTATTAGTTTTCAGCCAAACCTTGTTTGGTAGAATCCACGACCATTCACGAAAATTTAGAATCTTTACTGGTTGTTTTACTCCCTAATACTTCATTATTAACAAAAATCTGAAAAATATTTTCAAAGAGAATGGTTTACCGTACATATCTGTAGTTTCGTTAGTATCCCTAAAAAGTAAGTAAACCTGTTAGTAAGGTCAATATCAGAAATAAATTGTAATGATTGTAAGAAAAATATATTGGGCAAACAAGTAAATCAGTTTCAACTGGGTTTAAGTAACATTTGACTCATCTTAAATGTAGTACCACCAAAAAGTTTAAATCATAGAAGCAATGAATCGATAATGCGAAACAGACCAGTCGTGTAGAATAATTAGATTTTAGTTTAAATTACACTTATTATCGCATTAAAACAGTTTCAAACGACTCAGGTACTATAATTTTCCACTCACTTCTCATTACTTTATAAGAGGTAGTAAAGTTTCAAAAGAAAAACAGTAAATTTACCTTCCACCTTTTAATAGAGAATTTTTTGCATAATTACATATTTCGACTTTTACATGAGACTAACGATTCACTTGATTTATCGATTCTATAGAGATACAAGCAAGATAAAATGATCTAATAAAATTTGCTGTTTTAATGGAATGATAAAGATAAACGTCAGCTTCTATTTAGAATCTCTTGTATTATTTTGTAAAGCACCAATTAATCCGTTTATCAACAAGTGTACGAGTAATGACGATCAGAAGTTGATGCTTTTTACGTCTTTTCCGATAAATTTATAATACTTTCGTTTCGCGTAACGGAGACGGCAATCTATTTTGTTTAAAATAGGTTTGCCAAATATACAACGAGTGATTGATACTTTGTACCACCTACGTTTGAGTTAAAGTTTACACGAAGATATCTTGAAATGCAATTTTGAAACTTTTATTAGCAGAGATTTCCTTCAGAGTCTTTACGAACGTGTTCGAATCGGTATTTCTAGTTGAATCTCGCGATAGCAACAACTACGTACTACTGTTTTCATTTCGTAAAATAAACATTTAAGTAGGATAAACCTTCATCGGAAAATAGATTTACATAGGATGCACTATATGTATTTCATCCCGTATGATATTTTAGACTTTCATTATTAATAACTATTTTATCGTTGCATAACTATATTTAGTACCTGTCGTTCCGAACCACATCATTGCTTATTCTTAGTGTTTTTAGAGTTTAGTTATATTTAGTAAATTTGTGCGAAAACTTTGATGAACTTATTTTATGAAGTAATTTAAATTTAGTGTTTTATTTGCTAAGAAGCACTGAAAGTTTGACTTTCAACCATTTTTTAGGTATTCTAACGGTGTTACAAGTTGTAATATTTAAGATGTTTTTCTTAAACTTCATTGCTTACGAATTATAAATTAGTTTACACTTTGTAAACTTTCACAAACGTAAGGTTGTATTGTCGGCAAAATACATTCAGAAGCGAATAAATAAGAATTGGGTTGAATTGAATTATAATCAAACTGAGGCCCTTTGATACGATCAGACACATATTAACATATTACGTAAAATTTCAAGATTTCATTCCATTCAATAACATACGAAGATATTAGCGGTTTTGTTTAAATACCGAGCAGGCTTTTATTGATGTTATTGACAACGACTATACAAGGTGTGGCGCAAAGAGTTTTGATTAGAAGTTTTTGGGGATGTAGTAATAGGCCAAATGTAAAATTTCATCAGATTACACTATCGATAATGCTGATTTTAAATATAATATTTTCATGAATGATCTACTTCCGGTACACCGGAAGTACATACCAACTCGCTTATTTTAAATAGAACATGGTATTTTTTATTCTATTTTTCAATTCTCTATCAAATTCTGAGTAAATTTCATGTACCATGTCCTATACTAAAAATTAATAGTTTTTGAGATATTTCAATTTTTTTTAATTTTTCTAGAAAAAACGCAGTCCCAAATAAATCACGATATTGCTGTAAGCAGACACACTACTGACTTAAAATTTGACATGAATTGCAAGACATCACCAAAGTGCCTCATCCGTTGAAATGTGATTTTTTTTATACAGGGTGTTTTCCACATACCACTCAATTCCAACAATTTCAAACAATTATAACTCGCTTATTTCAAATACAACACCCTGTATATTATATCAGATTTCAATTCCTATCTTCATTCTCATTTAATTGATACTAGCATTCCCTATACCTAAATCTAACCGGTTGTGAGATATTTTATTATTTTACTTAACAATAACGAAACTGAATATTTCAACATTAATACAGTGTAGGCCGTGACTGTCAAAGATGTGGCTCTACTTAATAGTAAATTGTCTATGTATGCATTAGATATGCTTTCACACTTTTTTTCAAAAGTTCATATATTATAGCAAGCAATGGCAAATTTAGCTTACAAATGATGATTTTTTAAATCTTATCATTATTTACGGCGAATGTAATACAATTATTTGGCGTATTTTTGCAGAAAGATACTCAGAAAAACCAAATGTAGCTGATGATACCTACTAATAATTTCTAGAAAAACGCAGTCCCAAATAAATCACGATACTTCTGTAATCAAGAGGCTACTGATTCAAACTTTGTCACAGCGAATTATGACTACTAACATGTGTCAGCTCTTAAAATATTTAAGTAGATTCGTGAAAATATTATATCTGAAATTAGCATTATCGATAGTGTAATCTTATAAAACTTTACATTTCGCCTATTACTATATCCCCAAAAACTTCTAATCAAAACTCTTCGCGCCACACCCTATATAGCCTGGGCCTCGAAATAAAAGTTCCCCACTAACCATTGGAAATGCACGATTATCAGATTTTCTTGCAGAAAAATTTGCCTGCAGTAAAGTTAAATATAGCATTCGTTAAAAGTATTTAATTAGGGATCTGGCTAATCACAACGGATCACTAGATCGCATTGTACACGAGAGCCGTTTGGAGTCCGAACGACCCTTTTCTTTTTACACAAATTCAAAAACCAATTTGTAGTCGAATATCGAGTAGTACATGGAAACGTTATTTATCATGTTAGACATCTTCCAAATACATATATTTCCCAGTCAATTTACTGTTCAGAATTGTAAATATTATGTGCATTTCATTATGTAAATCAATCTAACACAAATACTCGAACGCAAAAATATTTGTTTTCGCCCGCAGTCTACATAGTTGTTTAAACTGCTCAAAAAATTAACATTTAACAGAAAAGGGAAATATTTGTATACATTATTCCTAACTAAAAATAACACTAGAGTGGTGACATTTGTTCGCGATCCTTTGTAATGTATATAGATTTTTCTTTTGCAAGTAACGCACTCGTTATAGTTGGGAATGTCCTCTTCGCATAAGCAGACTTCTTTTAACACAATGAAACTGTGAGAATAAATCATATCCATGCCCTACACGACGAATGGGTCTCCTTTTCATCACTTGCTAAGTTTTGTTTACAACGAGTTCCTTCACCCTTGATGAAACAAATAAGACAGAAGGTTCGCAACGGTTGTATATGACTTCGCATAATATTTATACATAATGTATTATAGCAAGGTCAATCATGGTAAATACGTAGATTTCTTAAGGTAAATTATGAATTTAGACATGCACTTCAAACATAGTTCAGTATTACCTATACAAACATTAAACAATTTGATGAAACAGTTTAATTTCCCTTTTTCAAAATAATAAATTGCGTACTGAAAATTGGAATCAGCTGAGATAATCTTTCGGTACTATTATCCATAAGTTCTGCATCGATTAACCTCTGACTTAATCGGGTCAGGGTAGTATTTTCTTTAAACGCATGACTCATTCCATTTAAAGCGGAATACTGGTCAATAAACACTAAAATGTTTATGGGGAAAATATCTAGGGCATCTAAAACATAAATTTTACGGAAATGTAATGCAGCTATTATCGTCGTTAAAAATATTTGTATATACATATACCCTAAAAGTGGATGCGAGGCATTTTTAATAAGATATAAATATAAACTAAAATTAATCATTATAGAACTATTTTTTTGCTGAAACTTTCTATTTAAGAATAACGAGATCTTCTTTTTATCACAAAAGATTTTTATTTTCTATAAAATATGTTACTGAAATTCTTTAGCTATCTGGTGGTTAATCGGTGTAAACGGATTCATTTCGGGAAAACTTGAGTTATAAAAATAAAATAAGTCTAAACTCGTTGCAAATGAAAACGATGGTGTGAATGTGTATGCAATCAAACCATAACAACAGTATACTGAATTTTTGCAAAAAAACTGTCTTATTTATTTGATGTGAGAATTATCAGAAACATGCTTCAATGAAACATCAAACTTCAGTGACAAATCAAAATACTGTCTGGGAGTGCGTGACCAGACGTAGCGAAGAGCCGACTTTAATTTTCTATTGAAACGTTGGTTCACCAATCTGCAACAATTGTGCCATAGGTCGCTACTACCTACGGAAGCAGGTCGTCTCTGATGGCCATCACAGATTATCTAACCGTCTGTCTAAGCTTTACTTAAAAGAAGTTCATTTTGTTACTTATCTTCAACACACATCATATGTAAAAAAACAATTTGCGTAAGAAAGAATTTATTTAAAATTCTAATTAATACAAAACCACATTCAAGATATTCCTGCCCAAAAAATAATGGATACTTTTAAAATCAAGTACTTTTGAATAATGTATATGACTAACTATATTGTATTTATTTATAATAATACGCTTTTACATTTTAATAAATCAAAAATATATAAATACTACGAAGAATTAACCGAAATTTTGAAATTTCCGTAAATAAGGCCGTTGTCTTCTTTGAAACGATGGTTTAATTGTTATTCTTTGACGTTGATCGTTATTCTTCTTATACACCAACATTAGTTATTCATCATATTTGTATTCCATCTTCCCTGATAACACTACTCCATTTCTTTTATTTTCTGAATTTTTGGGAAAAAATCATGATGGGCATTTTGATTTGAATTTTGATGTTCATGTTGCATGTTTCGAGTAACTTTTTCATAATCCTGTGATTTATGATTTGCTAGAAAGTTTTTCATTACTGTTTCGAAAGCAATCCAGAGTTTCCTCCAAAAATTTTCTTCAAAAGAAACTTTAGATTGTCATAAGTTTTTTTAAGTGGACTGAATGAGCAATTAGCACAGATGAATATTTATTTATTTTTAATATTATTGAAGAGAACAACTTGAACCTCTTGAACATGTCTACAAATTATCTCTATCCGCTGAGATGGACGATGGAGCTTTTAACGCATATATTACTCTAGCAATATCATTGGAATATACCAGAGGATCATTCTGCATAAAATACTGTCAGGAGCAAGTATATAAGTTCTTCTTAAAAAGCCTAGATCTCAGAATTTATAGACAGTGGCTCAGTATAGGCAATGCTACTAAAGTTAGTAAGGTGGACACGTTATTACTAGTGCTGCGAATCGTAATCGGTTTTATACCAAACCGGTTTTGTGTTAAGCGATTAACCGCCATCAAACGGAAATCGTAATCGAAAAATCGGTTTTGAAATCGATTTTAAAATCGGTTTCAAATCGATGATTTTTTTCTTGAATCCGCTCTGTATGACTTTGCAATTGTTTTATTAATATTTATAATACATTCACGATGATGTCTAGATAGAGAATGTAGTGCGTTTTGTAAAAAAATACTGAAAATATAATGCTTTCATTCATTTGTGCTTGTTATGCAAAATATATTCGTTGAGATACTAAACAGCGTGCGATACTAACTAACGTGGATGAAAAAATAAATAGCGGTAATATGAATTAATGAAATTTAATAAAACAAGTAACAATCAGTATCCTAACATATATACCATAAAAAGACAATGTAGCTGCAACTTCTTTCCGCTCGAAAAAAAAAATTATATTGCGGAATCAATGTTATTGCTAAACTGGATTTATGTTTGACGATTTGTCGCCATCAAAACAGAAATTCTAATCGAAAAACTTAGTGTACCCATTTAAAAAACACATTTTAAAGCCAAAATCGATTTTAAACCGGTTTTAAACCGATTTTTAAAATCGGTATAAAAAATCGATTTAAAAAATCGATGGGAATTTGTGAAATTGAATCCGGCACAAATCTCTTCCAAAAAATGTGATGTGATTATAAAATATGTTTATACCCATTATGCAATAAATTTTTTCAAAAATATTTTTTCTTAATGAGATCAAAATCACCACTCTTGAAATATGAATCGTGTTGCAGGATAATTTTTCACAAGAGTTCGATATTTCTGTATACTTAGGAAAGAATAATAGGATTATTCTATCTTAGATTTCTAATCTATTTCTAAAATTTGTCTTTTCTGTAAAATGTCGGTATTGAATCGACTAATTTGTTGCATATGTATTAATTTTCTTACTACAGAAATTTTTTACTATTACTATCAAATTCTGTTTCTGTATTGTTTCGCTCTTCTCCTGCTGGTATAAAATAAAACAAAAACAGATAATTATTGCCTAGGTTGGTCTTGAAGAGGTAGGATTTTGAAACTAATACATAAATTTTCGCTATTTGTATAATAAAAGAAAAAGTTATCTCAATTTATGTCCTGCATAATCTAAAAATATTTTTAACTATACAGGATGTCTCTACATTTTATATTTTGAAAGTACGAGAGGCCAGTAAGCAGTTTCTTCTGCATTCACTTATAATTAATATGCACAAGTATATGTATATGAGGAACTTAGATTTTGCCGATGAATTAAATAAATCATATAAATTAATTTCTCGTTTGAATATCTCATAACGATTCTTTTGTTAATTGCTTTTAAGACAGAATTATTCTTTGAGAATCTGCATCAGTTGCTATCGATAAATAAATCTTTATAGCCGTTTAGATATTTTTACAATATCCGAACTCAAGTTGCTTAGAAATTTTTTGTAGCTTATGTCAAAAGCACGACATCTCTTGGAAAATTTAAGATTAAACATAATACATAATATGCATACATAAATCAAAAGATATTAAAATGAGGAATTTATCCACCTAACAAAATATATACAGTTAGCTAGATACGAAGTTAGGGAAGAGAGGGTACGAAAGGAGGGTATGAAGGGAGGTATTCAACTAAATCACCGAACTTTAAGAAATACGATTTCTTCCTATGTGTATACATGAAAGAGTTAGCAGACCGAATACCACCGACGATTGAATAAAATATGCAGAAAGAATTGCATAAACTTTTACATCAATGACTCCTAAAATGTCGAGAAGAGTTGAAATCAAGTTTCAAAGAAGAATTAATATTTCCGTAAGAGAAAAAGACATGATTTTTCAACATTTATTATAATTTCTTTTTGTTTTTATTGATTGATGAACATTATGTATGCATACTCTTTTGTTGTTGAAATATTTTCAAGGTTACCTCGGCAACATTTTTGTAGCTTGCGTAAAAACTATGAAATATCTTGTAAAGTTAAAAGAAGACATAGTACTTCATTTACATGAATGGAAAGGTATTAGAATGAGGAATCTATCGATCTAACAAAATCTATAGGGTGCCATTTAAAAAAATGAAGTTATCTAGAAACGAAGTTCTGGAAATGCGTTAAATCATTTCTGACAACCGGAAGTAGGTATTCATCTTCTGTTGATGTCATTGTCTATACCGGAATATATAGTTTACATATTCTTGATTTCATTTCGATACCTATTTACAGGATCAAGCTATCGCGGCAAAACGAAAAACACCGAATCGGAATAGTTTTTACAAAACGTAAAATATCTCCATAACTATTAGGAATAGGGGTAACGTAGTTTATATAAAGTGGGAATATTTTCTAGCGTACTATTAAAAAATGCCAAAATATATAGGGTGTCCCATTTAAAATAACGGAGCAAGTATCTACTTTCGAGACATCCTGTATAGTCAAAAATATTTTTAGATTATGCAGGACATAAATTGAGATAACTTTTCTTTATAACTTTTTTCTCTATTTTCACAAATGTGGTAGATATCTAAGATCCACGTTGAAACGGGACACCTGTACAGACAATTTTGAAAATAGTGCATCCTCGTTTTCCGTTGGTTTTAACATAAACAATCTTTTTTAAATTTGTGTTGTAGTATTTCTTCCTACAGTTAGCTATTTTAAGCATTTACACGCTGGTCTTGAACGAGATTCTTACTCTCATAGATAGTCTCATTGACAAAGTACGATGAAATCTACCCACTCATTTGTGCTATTGTTACAAATGTACTGTTGTGCCAAAACATAAGTTATTTATGTGTAAGGTAAAGGAGAGAAATTGTGCGACAGAATATTTTGGCATAAAGTAGGCAAAGTCAGGCGCCGATTATATTATTGTAGATAAAATAGGATGGTATATAATGTGATCTATATTCAACTGAAATTTGTTATATTTAATGGCTTTGGAATTAAAATTTATTTTCTACTTTTACGAGGTGTATAAGAAGTGTTAAGTCTGCATGGAAGTTTACGTATAATATATTGTATACACAATCTTCCATTTGGTCAATTAGAAAAAGATGATGACGCAGCTAACATATTTTAAAAAACAGGCGCTGGGAGTTTATATCGATTGGATTCAATCCAATAATGTGATCTGTTTCAATAAACTGTTTTTTTTGTTACATAACTATTTATAGTTTATGAATTAAATTTAAATTTGTCGTAAATCAAAAAATTGATACATACTATGATCATAAATTGTTAGTTTGTCATTGCAGTTTTTTTAAATATTAATACTATCAAATAATATGGTAATTTTTTTTGTTAATAATTAATTAGGTACCTCTTATGCTTAGCGATTTTCATTCGTTATTGGAACACGAGCCGAACACATGCACCTAAATCAAATTATATTCCTTTCCTACTTCGTAATAAGAAAAATAATCGACAGAACCATTATGTAATTACAGTAATTTTTATTGCTATGCCTACAATTTAACCAATTGACCTTGATCATGGATGTAAGTCTATTAATACTTCTGCGATTAGTTATAAGGAAGACTCAAGCCTATCTATTTCCGATTTGGTTTACTTCTCTTCTGAACATACGTTTCGTATCGTATATATACGATTGTAAAGTATGTATGTATATACACGTTTTTTAAAATAATAAATTTAATATTTAGTTAATATTTTCTTAATGTCTAATTTATTCAGGACATATATCATTAGCGTAGTATGAAAATACGATATTTGTCTATTATGAAATGTCAAGACAATAATTCAAAGTTGTTAGTTGTACGATAACGTAAATTGGCATAAGTACGTTAATTTTTTTAGGGCAGCGTAGATAATTTGCACCATGGATCTTATGAACGTCATATAAGAATACTATCGAAGTAACCCTACCAACAAAGACATTTACTAGGAAGTAATGCTATTAAATTTTGTTCTTTGTTTAATAGCTGATAACTGTCATTAGTTTCAAATAAATCTAATCTTATCAAAAACTTATGCTTATATAAGAATATATTTTTCATTCTCGGTAGATTTTATAACATTCCCTTTCTTTATCTTTAAAAATATACAATTATAAATTTTGTAACCACAACTACAAAATATGTACATATTTGGTGTGAATAGTAGTGATGCCATCGCATATTCAAACAACGCGATTTTAATGCTTTGATTATTGATATATAGAATTGTGATACCATTACGTCACGATTATGGAGGATTTTTGAAAATTTATTAATTTTTTTTATTTACATAAAAAAAATACAGCTATATTAAGAATATTAAATCAAATTTTAGCTAAACGACTTCTATCAGTGGCCTTGTGACTTCGGCCAATAAAATATTATCATTATTAAAACAAATAGAAATTAATAGCGTTGTAAATAAGTAGTGTATAATCGCATAGCACTTATTAGTTTTCATGTACACACAGTAGTCTTCGTAATTTAATTATAATTTTGAAATAAATAAAGACAATGAATCAACGCCTTTTTTCTACATGTTTGCCAAAAGGTCTTAAAAAATATATGCTTCTTTTACTTTTTGTGTCTTCCTCCCATACCAATACTTTAACCTTCTTATATTTTATTAGTTAGTTAACTTACTTCAATATTATTTATATATTACACATACTGTTCTTTTACTTAAGTATCTGCTCTCCTTCACTTTATTGGCAGATGTTGTTTCTCTCGTTCTTCACTTCCCTTTGTGACGTTTCTTTTTCCTTATATGTCTGTCATCCAATCTTCTTTTTCCTCCATTTCAAAGCATTCGTGGTGTAGATCTTATGTTGAGTGACAATTTATTTTGAAATCCTTTGGGCTAAATTAAAACTGAAGCTGACTTTTTTATTTAAAATATCACGATGAGTGATCACATAATAGTATGTACAATTAAATTTAGCTAGCTTCAACAACACACAGGCAGTAATTAAAACAAAAAACCTCAGAACATCTATACAATACAATATGTAGTACAAGCTTCTAAATTAAGCATAAGATCATGAAAACTGTGCACGTCCAAAATAAAAAGTAGAAGAAAACACCAAAATACACGAAACTTTATAATCAATAAAACAATAACCTCAAATCTCATACAAACAAACGAAAATCTACAGATCACGTTAATCAACCAATATTAACACAGCGAAAAATTAAATAAAACTAGAAAAGTAACTACTTGTATCACAATGGCCTCCAGATTGTCCCAACTCAAAAAACTCTGCAGACGGCAAATAAGCGTTTTATATACCTTTATATCTATGGCTGTGCATAATACAGATGGTAGAATGACGAAAAGCCTGGTTAGTTTAGAATTCTTAATTGCCCTTTCGTTAAGAAATTTTCTGCACAACCTGTTTAGATGCGTAGAAATGCATGCTGAACGTTTTTTTATGAGATTACATCAAAAATAAAGATTAAGAAATATCCTTAATAATTATGGAAAATGTAACCTAACAAGAACAGAACAGTAATATGTATGGGAAAGAGATTAAATACATGCAGGAGATATAGTATTTTAGTTATGAGAATATTTTTGCAAATACGATTTATCTTAAATTCTATTTCATTCGTATACGAATGTGAACAAAAATACACAAGAGGGAATAAATATTAATTACACTACTCAATAGTCCTTTTGCACCTAGGATATCTTACATCATCTATTTTGGTGTGTAGAATACGAACGTACCTTTCAAAATGTCCTAGCACATACAATAGAATTCTTGTTTTTTATTTTCAGTATTTCACTATTTTCTGTTCTTTTTTTAAATGTTTAATTTTATTGGTTTGTTGTTTTTGGTACAAGCGTGTTAGGAGATCGAGAAATTATCATTAGATGACAGGTGTGGTAACGATGCTATAGTTTATTTTAGCATTTGCATGTTTTCCAGGTTTTTAGATCTTTACTAACGGGTGTCACACATGAAATGAGAAAAAGCTATTTTGTAATTTTAAGTTAGTTTAATTAATATATTGAAAATTATACAAACCTATATTGAATTACATAAAAGAATAAACTAATTTCAACTATTACAGTATTGCGAACGGACCACATTCTTGTATAGATTGCAACATTGGCCGAACCTTTGCCATCATTGTTCGGACAACAGTCATGTCTATTGATTTTATTTTTTTTTATTACGTCGTTTTAATTGATTTGGATTTTTAGCTTCCCAACTATTATCATATACCGCCCAAGACCATATAGCACAAAAGTCTTCAATAGGACGCGCTTTAGGGACGTTGGGTGGATTACAATGCTCAGGCGCGTATCTTGTATTATTGGCTTGAAACCATTCAACAGTTGCTTTCGCATAGGGAACGAGCAAGGTCGGGCCAAAAGACGTATTCGTCATTGGTATGATATTTTTCTATAAATTTTAATAATTTGGGCATACACTCTTGTTTGTACACTTGTGAAGTTGTGGCTACTGCTCGCGAGTTTCGAATAACAACATCAGAAATTCCTTTAGAAGAAATAACCAACCCAACTAAGACTTTTTGAGGTAACTTTTCTTTGGCTTTATAGCGTACATAAGGTGAAACTGTATTTTTATCATTTGTAAAATATCCAGAATTTCCAGGCATGTTATCATTACGTAGGGTAAAATACTTTTCATCGTCCATAATGATGATCACATTTGGTGTGATGATCTCGCGCCTTAGTTTTCTGCAACGAGGAAGGATCTTCTGTAATTGCTTACCCGTATATTTTGGAGCAGATTCGCGTTTTTAATGTTTTATATTCATTTTTAATAAATTACGGCGTACAGTTTCATGAGATACCTTGAACTTGATTGCTAACTTCCTAAAAGATGTACCTGCACGGTTTATCACGTGTTTTTTTATTTTTTCAAGTCTACTGGACTCATTTTGTTTTTTCCATGACCCCTTGCGGTAGTAAATAATTCATGGTTTTGTTCACAAACACATAAGTGTCTATATATTGTAGAAACAGCAAATCCTTCAGCGCGAAAATGATTACCAATATATTTTTTACTCTTTTGTCCGAAAAACAATTTTATTCTTTCGAAAAGTTGTTTGTTTTAACCCATTTTCTTTTAAATACTAGGAATCTATCGACTTACGTGTGCTGCTGATACATTAAAGAAACACTTTGACAACTACAGTCAATTGTTTAGCTTACGCAGACTTCTGCAGGTGCTGCCTACTTAATTCTCATTTCATGTGTGACACCCGTTAATTATCTCTACACGGCCCCATAATTTTGGAAAATGGTTGCTTTAATATTTCTCTTCTTCTTTGACTTGCAAGTGGAATAATATGAGAGATAAATAGAAATATATAACAAATTTTTCAAGGAGAAAGAGTTCGATGTAGTAAATATACACAGTATTTTAGATAAAGCGAATTGCATATCTTTAAAAACGATTACTGCTTTAATTAATTTCTTCCAGATTCATTTTAAAGCAAAGTATTTTAATAAATACATCTTCCGTGCATATTCGCATTTAATTATGAAGAACAATAGTACAATATGGACTTAAAGTTAAGTAGTTATGTCACTCGTTGATAAGTGTTGTAGTATATGTTAATAAGATTGAAGCAATTTGCGGACAGTTGTAGGTGTCACAACAAGTCACTTCCTAATGTTTGCCCGCATATTTTGATTTACTGTATGTAAGATTAATTTTTTATGTAGGAAAGGAGTTGAACGTCTTGTTTAAGTTATAGACAGTTTTCTAATTTCAATCACAGTACGGTTATGGATAGGTCAGTTCGATCTCATACCATGCTTTTCGAGAACAGTTTACATATTATGTACATTACGGATATATGTATATGTGTATATTAGGTATGTACCTAATTATGAATATCAACAATTAAGTTATTTGCTGTTAGAGATTTGTAAGTTTCCAAAATTACTGTACAACATAATGCTGATAATTACACCATTAATAATAATAATAATAAATTAATTGATTGATCTGCTATAATGCCAATGTGAAGACAACTTTTATAATTCGTTAATTATATATGTTATATACCCACAAAGTTCTCGATAAAATAAATATAAACTTACATAGACAGAAACCTCCACGTGTATACATTCCAAATTACTCATCAATTTGCAATAATTGAACCTTACTCGGTTCAATGTTAACCGGCGAAATTAAATTACATTAGAGCTATTACAATAGCCATAGAAAATTAAAAGTTACACCTCTCATTCATACTTTCGGCAATTCCAATCATCAAACTATGACTCACTATTATTAGCGTTCAGACCACGTAGTAACTCATATAACCATAGTAAACAAAAATAAAAAATCATCTCATTCATTCACACATCGATTGCGTAAGATGGAAGTAATTATTCGACGCGTAACCTAAAACGTAAAGCGTCATTCAAGCAAGCTTGAAAAACTACTTTTCTGCAACGGAAACTTAAGCAGGCACATGTTTGTGTTTACACGTGTCATGTACGTATGTATGTAAGTACATACATGAGTTGATTTTATTGTTCGTTCATCTATATGCAGGAAATAATGAAATAACTATATAAAAATATGAAGTATTTAAAAATTATGTTTATGTATCGTTTCGGATACAAGCGTCATCCAACCTTTAATAGACAATAGTGGTTTCAAACAAATGTAGACACAGACTACAATGATTGCAATATTTATTACTATACCATTCATAGTATGCAGTACATTGTTAATGTTTCATTAGCATTATCCGTTTCCTTTAATTCTGGTCTATTGGTTTCCGAAAAGTTATTACTATTACACTCATTGATAATGATATTGATACTATTGAATACCGAACTATAAATCTACACAACACGAATATGAAATAAATGACTAAAAATATTCGTCTTGTTTTGCAAATTGGTTGTTACTATGCGCAGTTTCTTGGAAATATAGTGTTAGAAGAATGAGTAACATTTTCTCAAAGATTAATATAAATTATCACAAACACTCGTTCGGTATTTGCTATTCATACACACATAAGATCGCCAGAAGAAGAAAAAACTTTAACATGAGGTTGGAACGAAGTATGTATGTATGTACCTACTTTAAACATAGAAATTTCAATCAGAATATCAGATTAGTACATTAGAAAAAACTCTAATAAGTCAGTTAAGTACTGAGTAAGCTAAAGAACCAACTCATAAGCATATATTTTTAATGAGAAAAAAATCAATAATGCACTGAAATTTAACATTTTGTTCGAAAACAAAAAGGAAACCATTCTATTCAATGATAACAACAGTAATATTAGCAGAAGCAAAAATTTGTCGTTTGAATATCATTGATACTTGCAGAACCAAAATAACCAGCATTTTGTAATGAATTATTTCAACAAACAAACGAAGTAACTTTTTTTAGAAATGTTAAGAATGTGCTTAGTATAATTTTAAATTAATTAATTGATTCATAAATCACTAAGATTAATAATGAAAGCACACATACCAAATTGCTTAAAATAGACAGGTTTATTTATAATCAAAGGTTAACTATTATTAATTTATTTTAATCTGTTATCCAATTGTGTTTTCACAATATTGTTTCCAACGTCTAAAAATGTAGAACAGAAAATACGTTCAACAGAGTAGCTGTTGCTATTATGTTGGGATACAGAAATTTTCAGTATATTATTAAAAAAAATAATACAGTAAAATCTCCTTATAATGTTCTTGTACTGTCCCGGTATAACCGGCAAAGGCGTTATTACCGGAAAATCACAACGAAAATGGCAGAAACAAAAAAAATAGAACGTATAAAAATACATTATTACAAGTGATTCTGTTTCATTTTCTTCTTTCCTCTTTGGCTCTTTTTCGATGCATTGTCGTCGTGGATTAGGACTTCAGGACTTAAAACTTCATTGATTACAAGGTTATTGTCGAAATCATGAGAAACCACCAAGTCATACAAACTTTCTTCTGATAAATGATCTCGCCAACTTTCACCATTTATTATTCATACGACACCAACTCAAAATATGTAAATATCATATAGTTGTAAAAAACTTATTCCTTCAGCTTCTTTCTCTTGTGTGAAATTTTGAACTTCTTCGGCTTTTTTCAAACAATAAAAAGTTATTTTTTTCTGAATGTCCATCCATGCAACATAAAAAAAGTGGACAGCTTCTAGAGCTGTAAGATTCAAGAAAACCAACTTAATATTCTTTTAGATTCACATCTTCCATTCCAGCCATTCCACAAATCATCCAGGTAGATGAACTGTACCACACCAATGCCGTCTCTCGAAGTGGACAGCCTATATATTGCCACTACTTTATACGGTCTCATCAACAACTCATAAGACGTAACCGGACCGGGGTATATCTGGATTGGAAAGAATACGTGCACAAAAGAGTTTTGACATTTTTAAATCAATATAGTTTAAAATGCTTTCCGACTATGAGAAGCTATTTTACGCGTGTTCATGTACTATTTGTGCAAATGAGGACTGTTAATCGCTTTTTGCTTAATTTTCCTCAGTGTCCTTTTGCCTTTTTGGGATTTAGGGTTATCCAGCATCAGTTTAAAAAACTGCCTGAATTCTTCCATGTTATAAATTTCTAAGAGATGAGAGTAGAAATTTAATTATTTTTTTAGATTCAGTTAGGATTTACTGAATTCGACTCGTCACAACTTTGTCTGTAGATAATAGAATGCCTATTCTTAAATCTATAAAACCACCAATTATAAGAGAGTTTGTCATTTTCAGGCCTTTTTCTTGCAAAATCGGGCCGTTTACTGGGATATGAGAGCGCGTCACATGTTTTTGTGGTAAATTCCTTCACGGACCGAAACAAAATCAATCCGCTCTTTTAAAATTGTATGCAAAGTTAATGCACTGATGTTTTCCGATGTGTATTCGTAAAACAAACAAGTGCTCAATTAGTGGAAGATTTATTGACAAAAAATTGATAGAACTGGAGGGTTTACGAACACATCGATTAAACTAAGTGCTGTATTTTCCGCTGCTGTTTTAATTTAATCTTTTTTCAATTTGCCTTAATACATATTTACAAAATTTAATTAGAATTTCAAAATTTCATCCTCCATTGGAGCGTTATAAGCGGGAAATCGGAACGTTACAAGGAATATACTTTCATTTAAAAATCATCTACTGAGACCGGAACTGACGGAAAAAAAGCGTTATACTCGGGAAATCATTATAAACGAAAGCATTAAACTTAGTTTCATCATCAGCATATGAAGCAAAATTTACAGTTTTATGTTGTAATAAATTATTCAAGTCAGGAATCAGTCACATGATATAGTTTTATTCTTTATTTGTTGTATACATATGACTTTATTATTTAATACCATTTTAAATTGAGACGGCTGATTTAGGGTAAAGAACCTGAAAGATTAGACCCTCTAAGATTAGATTTTGATAAAATCGATAGATTGATGAGTTATTATTGTTACTAACAGAGACCTAGTGCTGCATTTCTTACACACATGACTGAGTAGTTGTATGTCCTGTGTTTTGATACAGTTTCGGTGATTACGTTGTTGGAACCGAGGTTTCATGGAACCAAGAAAACCCGTCCAACCTCTATGTTAAGTGGACTGCTTGGGAAACCTCCTGCTATATTTTTACGAAATGTGCCAGTTTGGAGTTAACAGAAGTAATAACCGAATAAATTGAAGTCCTTTCTCTCCCTGACTATTTGCTGCAATCTACTACCTTGCGCTCCGCCGGGTCCGTATATCCACAGTAAAGACATGACCAAACCGTTGAAGATATGCCCTCAAATGCTTGTGCCCCGCCAAGAATTGTGAAAGATGATAGTCCACACATAATGTACAACTCACACGCACGATTTCATGTTTTTAGTCAAAATTCAAGTTCACGATGCCCCAGTTTCTGTTCGGCTCCAGTTGTCACTGCTTTATTATAATCTCACACTGTTGCGATTTACACAAGCGATTTTCTCTATTTTGTGTTATTCTCTGATTCTTAGCCGGCAATGGTGGAACTTCTGTTATGACCTGTGCACCTGGCAGCATGCTCGAGATTGTCTTATGACCACTTATTACCCCCAACAGCGTCCTTCTCTGTAGTGTTTCAAGAGCATTTTTATGCTTCCCAGTACATACGGCGGTAATCCAAGCCGGTATCGCATAAAGTATTTGGGACTGTATGACTCCGTACGTATGTACACGTTCAAGCTTTTTATTTCCCGGGCGTCTTGCGTTCGGAAAGAGTTTCAATACGGCTGATAGGGTGTTTTCGGCTTTCCTGTTACATATCTTACATGTAGGCCAAAAGTTAATCGTAGGTCCAACACAACACCAAGATACTTCACTTCATTCTTATGTTGAATTTCATTTCCAGGGAATCCAAACCAGATCCTATTTTTTGTCCACGATTTTTTGAGGAGCTTTGTGCAACTCGTTTGCTTCCATCCATATCGAGGTAGTCTTGAATATAAGATCTCTTGCATCTTCCGCTTCGACTAGGACTACCAGGTTGTCCGCATAGGCAACGGCAGTGACTTCTTCCGGCAATTCAAGATTAAGGCCACAACAATGCAAGATGCTAATACTAGGCCCTGCATCTACTTGCATTTTAGATTGCCCAAAACGATTGTTCTATCATTGAACAAATCTCCAATTCTGGTTATAAGATATGGGACGATATTACTTCTCTTTGCAATTGGCTCCACGAGACAATGTTGAAAGCGCTCTTTATGTGTTGTGACTGCCACTACATACGTACATATCACGTGTACCTTTAACTGTTTCTGCCACCAATTCAATTGCATGTGCCGCAGATCTTCACTTTGTGATACCGAACTGTTTTTATCATAGTCCGCCATTTCTTCTTCCAATCTGTTCAGAGTAAATGAACAAATATATACATATGCATTCATGATCTTAAATCAGGCATACTTAGATGTAGGATGCGAAAAAAGTGGATAAGTTACTATGTTTCTCTGATTTTTTTTTAAATAATGAATCTATTACGAAGACTTACTACATAATTATAAAATTTTTATTTGGTTACTCTAAACTCATGTTTTAATATATTTTTAAGAACTTTCTTAATCTTTGAAAATAATAAAAATGAGTTACTAATACATTTGTAGATACAAAAATTCATGGAAATTTAAAATGTCTCCACATAAATATTCACTCTAAACATTTTTTTTTAAGTTCAGATACGTAATTATTTTGGTAAATGTCAACTGTATATAGATGAACGACTTATACGTCATATACAAAAGTAAACGCAAAAAGGAGGTGTGTTCCGATTGCATGGAAATATGATAATCAACAGAGATTCGGTGACGTGTGTTTGCACTAACTGCCCTTGACTTTGCCTCGCTACCAAGGTAAACATGAGGCGTAAAAACAGAGCTTTTCAGGCATGTAAATACATCTATGCATAGCTGGGTGCTACCACTAGCTGTATCAGGTTCTGACTGAGCTAAACTCGTGTATTATTGATCTAGCGAGGGCTTTGCGGTTAATATTAGATATGCTGGTGGGCTGGTGTTCAGGTATTTCAGTCGGATGTATCCGGATAGATCGAAGTCCGTATTTGTAAGAGGTTGTCTCGACTTGGAAGTTAGAATGGCCATAATACAAGCAAAATGACGTTCGACACGTAACGAATCCATTGCACAAGCTAATTTCAGACGGCATGTTGATAAAACATTAACATGTAATAGAAATAACTTTTCCTGAAAAATAAAGTACATAATGTTGAAATGAAATTATAGAAACTACGACGTAGAAAGCTAATTTTGGAATCCTGGTCGATAAATAGTGTTTGTTTCTATGTTTTATTGATGTTTGTACTTTTTTAAAAATAGATCGATTTTTTTAAGTACATTTTGATAACTTTTAAAATAAAAATAAACTTTGGCATGAAACTTAACAAATGGCAAACATGATAATTTGCATGATATACCTATGACGCCTACCTCATATTATGTCATCTATACAAAAGATGTAAGATATTATATTTTCAGTGGTCTTTAATATTAGCATGTAAATCATCCTAAAACATATTTCGTGATGATAAGTTTTACAATCTAGTGAAGATTGTAATAATTTTTAATAATGTTGTCCTTCAACAACATTCAAACAGAAAATAATACATCTTTGATGTTTTCATAAACATTCTGGAGCATGCGTCTGTTAGATCATGTATTGTATCCACTAGTTTTTCAAAATGTACATTTTCTAAGTATGGAAACAAACAATATCCCGAAGATCTTGCCGGAAACACAGAAACCGGTGGTTGCCACAAACTTAGTAAACATACACTAAACTATTAATTATTGTTTTAATAAATTAAATAAAAACAGAATATTTATCGGAACAAAGAAATTTATTATAACTATATCTTTTCTTGAAGAAATTGAAGGTTTCGTAATATATTGCATGGCTGGTTTCATAAATAAAATATATGCATACTGACAAAATCCTTTACGATTTGCTATTATGTGTGAACAGTTAAAATATACTGGTTATTTTTGGATGTGCCATGTGCCATGTTAAATAATATATGTATGTATATGTAGTCATTCGTTATCAAATCAACTGCCAAGAAATTCTAGTGTGAAGGCTATTTCTGTTTATTTGTTCCGTCTTCAAAATAAACTAAGTTCGATATCAACATAGAATAAAGTTAATAACATTTTACGAATAAACAAGCATTTTAGTGTCTATACGTTTGAAATTTTAAAGTCATTACTTACAGCTACTATTTTGAGCAACAGAAAACCATTATACATCAAGTAAAATTCGTTCATTCAAAAATTCAATTTATTGAGAAGACGGACTGAGTCAAATCATCCGTTGAAATCCCTGTTTGTCCGATATTAATTTCGAACGGAAATTCGACTCATGGATTGTTTCTCTCCCAAAAGTTTCCAAATACATGTTCCAATTAAATTAATCGTTAGTTGGAAATAAAATTCGCTTACGATATTTATGTCATGTTATTTTTGTACGAATTTTTGTAATGTCCTTGTATTTATTTATGCATTCGGAAAATTTTAATAATTTAAATTATGCCTACAGTGCATAGGTATACAATGCGTTTATTTATAAATCCCTAATATACGCCACGTGTTATAAATTAGATTCAGTTGTTTTGAATTCGTAAATAGTACGATTCTTAAATACCAAACGCAGAAACTGTTGCCCATTTTGTGATAACCAATTAATAAAAAATTAGTTACACTTCTTAACCTTCAGTTCTGAAAAGACAAATTGATTGCTATAGTGGGCGACTCAATAACACTTTATTTTGCAAAATTACACATCTTAAGCATAGCTAGGTTAAAGGTTAATTCCTAACCGGACTTGATTTGACAAACTACGTATTCAAGTTAGAATTGCCGGAGTTATGAGAATTGTAAAAGATATATAAAAGTACCAATATGCGCATATACATATTTTTAGAATATTAAATGATGCGTTACAATTAATATGAATGATTTTTATAAGTTTATATTTTTTTAGCCAATAAATATGTATCTATAGGCTATGTCACCACGAGATTTGATTAAATAGTGGGCATGTCTCTATGAGTTTCGGTTAAAAGACTCTAGGGAACTAATAAATATTGTGATTTGAAATGTTGCAAGTAGTGATATCGTGCATCCAATTTAAAATAATTTTAGATTTATACTTTTTCGGGTTAATGCGTATCAATTTCCATATTATAAGTGAAATTACTTATTTGTTTATTGATTTGTTTTTCCGAAACAAAATTAAGACTACTTTGCAGTGATTTTTTTTTAAATGTGTGGTGGGTGCTTAGTTGCAGTGACTCCGTAAGCTGTATTACTTGTCTAGCTATCATGCAACTCTTGCGGTGTAGTTTTTGGTGTGTGTAAGTTGTGTTCAAATGGCTTTGTGACAACATCATATCGCCTTTTATGATGCCGCGCTGTTAATCACTTTGCTTCCAAAAGCGAATGGCAAGTCGATCCGGGATTAAACTCTCTGAAAAAATGTCACCGTCCCTCCAGAGAATTGAACCCCGGCACCTATCGTCCTCTCACAACAATAGTCAGCCGCCTAATCACTGCGGCCATCGACCCGTTAAATACAGTATTATCAATTTCTGCAAAAAATCAATTCAGCAAAAGTTTTTAACTTTTTTTTCACTACTATTTACTGCCCTACAGCTCAATGCTATAGCCTTATATTTACTTTGAAAAATGTAATAAATCGATTATTCTAAGGGAAGTAGAATTAATAAACAAATACAAGTCTGTGTAACAATAATCTGTTTAGGAAAAAAAGTTGAAGTTTGAAGTTTTGGAAGTAATAATTTCGTGTTACATCCTTTTGATCATTTTGGAGTTCTGTTTCTTCCATTTATACCGAAAATGCGTATCACCTACTTTATTTCAAAAAGAATTACTTATTTTTTTATTGATTTATATTGCCGAGACACTTCTAATATTACTTTGCCTTATGAACTTTGCCACTTTTTAAATGGTTATGTTAACAAACTAAATTTGCGTTTCCGGGGCACAGAGAATCCACATGAAATGCAAGAAGAGTCATTGCATCCCCTCAAAGTGACTGTTTGGTGCGACATTTGCAGTGAAAGAGTGATTTTCCCTAATTTTTTTAAAGACGCCGATGCAGATGCTAAACAAGTTTTTTGCCGCAAGTTGCTGCATTGGGTCTCGATCCTTTTTGGTTTCAACAGGACGGAGAAACCGTTTACACAGCTCGTGCAAGTATGGAGATTTTGAGATACCAATTTCTAGGTCGAGTGCTTTCCCGTTTTGGAGATTGGACCTGGCCGTCCAGATCGCCAGATCTAGCAGCACCAGACTTCTTCCTCTGGGGCTTTTTAAAATCTCGCGTTTACTACAACAAATCACGAACCTTGCAAGTCTTGAAAGCTAACATTGAAGAAGAAATCGCCAATTTGGAGCTAGATGTTTTGCGAGCAACAATTCAAAATGCCGTAAAACCAGCGTAATTATGCATGAACTCGGGACGTGGCCATTTGAGCGATATCATTTTCACTTTCAAAAAAACTTTTTATAAAACAGAGCTTTTTTTTTCATTTATAACAAAATGGCTGCCAATTCAAATTATTACATTAATTTTGCGCCACCTTGTAAATAAATACATTGCTGATTTTCATTATTCCACTATGCTATCGATTGTGCTCTAAGTACTGCCGTTTCTGCTTTTAGCGTTTTCGAGATATTTTTTGTGGAAATTTGGCCATCCAGCCACGATTGAGTTTTAAAAACTTAGCCACGCCAGCGTTTTGTGTCGTTTGTGCTTGGGATTGTTTCGCTTTCAAGATATTCATATTCAGAATTTCCTTCTTTATTCTTATTCTTTTTATTGGCGGTTTTATCTTATTCCCTCAAACCTACTTCCGCATTTTACATAATCGACGCATTAGTTCATAATGCAAATTTGTGCGGTCAGTCTGAATGTCTCAATGTTATCGAAACATAATCTTTATTTCACTCATTACTAGAGCTTCCTAAACTATGCACTCCTAATAAATTCATAATGAATTTGAACTACAGCATTCACTTGGCGCACTTGGTAGGCACAACGATTTCCGTACGACTACTGGACTATGCGAATGACTTCGCAAAAAATTAGTAGAAGACGCTGTGTGCATCACATTTTCCGAACTGCCAAATTTTAATATAAATTATTATTATACTACATAATATATAATTATAATATAAAGGACCCCTACTTTCCGAACTTTTCTTGCGTGTATGCACGTAGATGCAGTAACTATGAAAGTCCCTTTACTAAAGCCCTTCTATCAAAACGATAGCGTAATAATACGTATATGTTAATTTGAGCAATGAAGTGGCCTAACAGCAAATTCAAAGTCACTACATTTAAACTCTATAACAGAAAAAGTAATTTTGTATAAACATTTATAGTTAAAAAAGAAAACTACTGGCGAAAAATTTTACAAAGAGGGATATAAAAACAGCAGTGTAGAATTAAAAAGCACATTTTGTTGAAGGTTGTGTTTATCAAGTCCCAAAGGATACTCTTATCCACACACCCTCTTATACGAACCAAGCATGCATATTCATTTTATAAAAGTACATTTGAAACCGCTCTTGTAGCATGTAATGTAAATGCAAATTTAGAAGTTATATCATAAGATAGATGCAAGAGTACACGTGCTTCCGTTATATATAGACCATGTAGCAATATTTCTACGCAGATTGCATGCGAAAAAAAAAGATCGAGGAAGGTTGAATTTCGTTGTTGACCTTCAATGAGAAATACAATAGGTTGGAATTGAAAACGTTCCATAATTACACCGCTCTTGTTCGTTATTAATGAACTGGCTTATTTTATGAATGAATCACGAAGAAGAGAGAAAGATCGTGAACTTGAAGAGTTTTAATTAAACTTATCTGTTCAGGTATATAGATTAGAAATTAAATTACGCATGGAACTTACAGACTTTATAGCTTTTTTCTTCAACTTAAAGTAACATGCAAGAATTGTATATTTCTCAATTTGACTTAGGTTGTTAAACAAGAAAATTCATAAAATATCCAACATATTTGGCGCACTGTCTAAGAGCAACTATTTACTCCCATTCCTTTTTATTAGAACAACCATACTTTAGATACTACTCAAAAATGAATACGGAATTTTTACTTTTTTGTATTTTTTAGAAAATATGGGTAAATATTTGTAGTGTATTATATTAGATACATAATTGTACACAACAATTTAAAATTTTACAGTATATTTATTCAGAAAAATCGTTAGATTATTAAGAAATGATCAATTATGAAATAAGCAACTTTTTTATCAATAGCTAAAATAATCATTTTTCTACATCAGCATGTTACAATGAAGCAGGTAAACCTAATTCAAAGCAACTGGATTGAATTACGTTTACCTGCTTCATTGTAACATGCTGATGTAGTTTTACCAAATCTCCGGCAGAGGGATGTATGCGTTTCACACTTTTGTGTTCTGTTTGTGCTTTAACATTTTTCTGTAACAATTAATACTAATATCGTGTATAATGGCCACGGACATCTCTCACAGCTGTACCTACATCTTCGGGGCATACTCATAATGCAATTATTAATGTGTTCTTGTGACACGCTCCTCCAACACATCGGTAAAATTTGCCGCAAGTGTTGCACGTTAACTGGGGGTGGATTATGTTCGTTGAGCTGTTCTTGAAGTCTGTCCCAAATGTGCTCAATTGGATTCAAGTCGAGAGACGTTGGTGGTAAAGGTAGATGGTTAATATGGAGGTCATTTATTGGTTGCATTACAATTTGTGCATGATGAGGTCGTGCATTATCATCAATAAAAACCATGTTTTCATCCACAGCCTCACGAAAATCGACCACATATTGCTGAATAATGTCATCTGTGTATATGTGTCCATTGACATTGTTTTCAAAGAAATGGAGGTTCGTACGTCCATTCAAACTAATGCCTGCCAGTTTTTGTAAACTCGGGTCTATAACGGTCTCCTCGCGTTCTCCCGACCCTTGCTCTACGATTATCACTAAATAAGCAGAATATGGATTCATCGGTGTATAAACCATGCTCCCATTGAAAATTTTCTGCTAGTCGTTGGTTAACCCAAGCTCTTCTAGCCATTCTGTTGGCATTAGTTAGTTTTGGGCATCTCACAGGCCTGGAGCTATGAAGATCCATTTCCCTCAGACGGTTTCTGATGTCTTGATCCGAAACTGTAACTCCACTGGCGGCACCTAACTGTGTTTCTAATCAAACAACACTTCTAAACGGTTTCATCCTTGTGTGAAATCGTATGTAGCGGTCTTGTCTCTGATTTGTTTTCCTGTCAGATCCACTACCGGGTTTTCTCCTTGCAGATTCGGTCTGTTGAAACCTTGTTAGAGCCCTACTAACAACACTTGGAGACACATTAAAAATGGCGGCAATTTCTGCTCCAGATTGCGCTCGCTGATGCAATAACGCAATTAAATCAAAAGTTTCTTTATTTAAATGATGTCTTGGCATCGTGAAAATGTGAAATGACGTTTAAAATGAATAATATTTGTAAAAAAATGCGATTTTTATAATTTTGTATTCTAAATTAATTTAAGGTTAAAATACAAGATTCAATATTTTATCACACAGAAAAGACATTTACCAAATAAAATGTGCACAAACGACTGTGGGCCTTATAATTTATCTATAGTTTGAATACGTCAAATTTAATCGAATTGATTAGATCTGTTAAAAAAAGATCTAATTCCCTATTCATTTTTGATTAGTTTATATTTAAGTATAGCCTTTGGTGTAAGCGTATACTTGTGGTACGCTACCATATACACAGGTCGATTTTGTTTACTCTATAATCATCATGATAAGATTTACCCTTTCGTGTGAATTCACACACAACTTGAACAAAGGGGAAAAACGAAAGCAGATTTTTAAGGGAAAAAAGTAGGACTGTCAATAGAATTATAGAAATAAGGAAATACAAAATATTTGCATCAAAGGTTTTGTTGTTACTTCAGAATACTAACAACATTCTGCGTATTTGAAAAAGCCCAGCATACTGTATTCAATATATGGACATTTTCAATGTACCTCACGTAATTGACACATCTTCATAAATATTATATTCTGCCTGAACATCATCAAAGCGAAAGCCAATTTTAAAATCGAGTTCACGTTGAAAGGTCACACTTTTTTACAAATGTGACCGTAGCGGGCAATAAAGCCGAGGTACCGAGTAGCTCGTTGTTTGCATAATGTGCGTTCTGGTAGACACGAATGTTGGGTAATATTTTCCGGTGACAGGGACAGGCATTGGTTGGTTGGCGGGTATTGATTAAATTAATAATTCCGGCGAGTGGAAAAGCTCCAACAGAATATAAATGAGTTATCTTTCCACTTGTTTTGCAGCTCCGCCGTATATTAAGTTTGCTGCGTAACTTCTTGGGATATAGAAAATCTATTATGAATTATGGTGGTACGTGATCACATATTTGGGAAAGCTACACAAAGTTCGTGATACACGCGTGAACTTTTATTTTTCATATTACGACCAGAACTTTAATCATATCTTAGATATTAATAATACCAGCTGACTTTTACTATTATCTTTATTTTCATGATTTTCAGCAATTTCGCAATTATAGAGAAAATTGGCGTCATGACATTAACGATGTTGAAGTTATAATAAAGTAAAGTGAAAAAAATAGTTACTATTGTTTGTCTTTGTAAGTAAATCAATACTAAGGTCCGTCAATTAATATTTGGTTGAACCTTTACATTTTTAAGTCGCTCTACAAATCAACATATCCATTCTAGCGATGTCTTGATATTTGTTATCAACTAGTTAAAATTAGAAAGGTTCGTTCTAGATACCCTGCTCGATTAAATGACAAAATTCTGGAATTTACACAGGATTTGGTAAATGGCCTTTTTTACTATGAATGGTAGTATAATATCGCTTGAAGGAGGCTACTATGTATGTATGTATATCGTGAGCGAAATTCTGACGATGGGCTTATATTAATATATAAACAGCTTTCTTCGTCCATTTCCATGGCGAATTTAGTTCCAGAATGTTGTGCATTAATATGCAAAAAAAATTTCTTTAGTGATCCTATAGTGTTTAATCAAATAACCAATACTTCAGTTACACACTTGTTCTCTTGACTTTTTATAAGAAGACTGTCATAAAGATGTTTTATTTAATTAAAATTAATTGTTGTTTGGTTAACGATTATCTTAACTTTTACTTTTTGTTTCATTGGTATTTTTCGGTATGTATGTACTTTATTGCATTCCGCGACAAAATTCGCATTTAATTCTAACTGATTGTACAACATAAAAATACCTCTTACCTACGTAGTATGTTCGTCTAATCTTATATTGATATATTACTATTTTCAACGTGATATTGTGTTAAATACGTACGAATTTAAAAATATGAAATAAAAACTAATTTCTTTTCCACATATTCCACTTCTTTAAGGTTTTAAAAAATATGTAAAATTATCTCTGTGGCTGTACTATTTCAATAGAAGTGTATCTCTTAACATAGGACTGTTGTTTTAAAATGTTAGTAAATGGTAATGTCACCATTAATAGTTAAAAACTAAGTTTTTTTTCCAAAATTATCAATTCTTCATTACTTTAATTTACGATTTAAATTTTATATATTTGTTCCATACATTTTCAGTATTGTTTCTGTTGCTTATTCGTTCTACTAATAAGCAATTCGTAATCTAGGTTCTTCACAACCATATCATTCAATAGAAGTTGATTCTGTTATGTCTGATGTTTGCCAGTCTTCTATGATAGGTATTTATAGTAACTTTTACCTCTTCCACTGCTCCAAAAATGTCAGTTGCAAATGTAGTCTATATAGCTTCTTCACACTGTCTCACTACACTTTGTCATTGTCTTTAAAGGTCAACGAGACACTCAATAAATACAACATATAATACATATAAGGAAATAATAATTGTAGTGTCAATTGCTGATGAAGATGACGATGTATTTAAGAGAACTGGACTAGTCTGGCCTTAGCTTAGATGAAAGCTGATTTGTTCTATATTCAATATAAAAAAATTGGTGGCAGCAAGAACAAAAATTTCTTTATCATAAAAAATAAATTTTCTGAATTTGTCAAAGAAGCAGAGAATAAAGAAATTTTAAGTCTGCGTGGCATCTACATACATAGTTATACAAGCCCAATATTAAACGTGATTAAGAGACTTACATGGCTGAAGCCCCGTATTCACCAGTAGAACGAAAATTGAAATATTTTAGAAAACGTCTCTGTATTTGTTCCAACGAACCTGCATCTGACTTGTAAAATGGAGACCATACTAATGATGGATACTCTAATTTTGATCGAATGAAGGAAAAGTATAACGGTAATATGCAATCAATCGAAACCAGCATCGGAAATATTGTTATTATCGATGGTCGATGGCCACAGTGGTTAGGCGGCTGACTATCGTTGTGGGAGGACGATAGGCGCCGGAGTTCTATTCTCTGGAGGGACGGTGGCATTTTTTCAGAGAGCTTAATCCCGGATCGACTTGCCATTCGCTGTTGGGAGCAAACTGATTAACAGCGCGGCATCATAAAAGGCGATATGATGCTGTCACAAAGCCAATTGAACACAACTTACACACACAAAAACTACACCGCGAGACTTGCATTGATAGCCAGACAAGCGATACAGCTTACGGAGTCACTGCAACTAAGCACCCACCACACATTAAAAAAAATCACTCGAAAATGACAATTTAGAATCAAAGATAACACCTAGGTCCTTTAATTCAGAGCATTTTTCAAGTTGAGTGTTATCCAAAATATAATTTAAATTCATTGGAATAGTTTTCCTGGCAAATGTCACAACTTAGATACATTTACATCTAACTTATTATCGAAACACCATGTCTGAAGTGCATCTAGCTGTTTCTGAAGATGAAGGCAGTCGCTAGAATTGTTAATAGCCTGGAATATTTTCAAGTCATCCATATAAAGCAATTTATGACACTCTAAAACTTCAGCAATATCGTTAATAAAAACAATAAAAAGAAATGGTCCAAGATTTGTTCCTTGCAGGACACCAAACGTAGAACAAAAAGTTCTGGATTTATGTCCTTTGTGATATACATAACTTCCTCGGTTCGTAAGATATGAGGCAAATAAAGAGAAAGAGTTGGTGAAAATCCAATATTCTCAGCTTATGCTCATGATCTGTTCTGTCGAATGCTTTGGCAAAATCCGTAAAAACAACATCTACTTAAATATTATGATCTAGTTTTTCACACAAATATTGAGTAAAAACTGTAAGGTTTGTACAGTCGATCGTTTGTTGATAAAACTATGTTGGACAATAGTTACTGTGGGTCTTAATTGCGGCGAAATGATGGAAAAAAGATATTTTTCGAACTATTAAGATGCACTTGGTTTAATGAATGAATAGAAATAAGGGATACAAAGGCCACTTATGCATCGTAACCACTCATTTGTGCATACATATAAAGAAGTGTCCCAGCTTTAAGTAAAATATTACAATAAATTTTTTTTTTGGCCAGTAAAGTGACTACCGAATTCCCATGTTTCTTATGTGAATGAGACAGTAGGGCTATGGAAAACAAAAACTGAATATGAAAGCCTTATGAAGAATCAATGTTTTAAAAGAAAAGAAGATTGAAATGAATGATATGACGATTCTAACTTTCAATCCAAAATGAATTTATCCGAGAGGAATGCTTGATTTTTACAATAAAAATTCTGTGCTGTAGTAAACAGGTTGGGGAAGAAAACAATTAATTTTTTTCGCAAAAAACTTGAGTGCTGTTAGTGAAGAACGAGGTAGATTAACATTAAGGTGTGAATGAAAAAAAGCTAGAATATCAATATGATACGTCACCATTGTTAGCACAAACGTTCAGAAATAATTCATACAAGGAAAACGTTAAATCAGCAGCTTTAAAGACAGCAGAGAAAAGAAATATGGTTAAATATGGATCTAATACCCTCTATAAAAATTTTAAAAAATTGTTACATGTTCTGCCTTTTTTTAATTATTCTTTTTGTCTCCCTAATCACTATTAGCAGCTTCTTGAAAACGTCCAATACAGCAATTATCTTAAAAGAATCGTTTTAATGTTCGTTTAACCTTTATTGTACGTTGATTTTTAATATATCGCTTCCAAATATGATTGTCTTAAATAGGAAAATAAACAATTATTTAAACTCTGTATCTGAAATAGGTGTCAATCCCTGCAACAACTCATCAGTTCTAGTTGGTAACATTTTCAAATTAGTTATTTGATATTTATGTACTCGTATACTAGTGAACGCAAGTCCTTAGACAGTAATGTTTACAATAATTACATTTTCCAAGAGCGGTGACGTCATAAAAGTGTCAAGTACTATGCTGGAAAGCACCATATCATCGCCATTTCGTATGAAATTTAATAAAAGTAAGCACTACTGTCCAACGACTTACGTTCGTTAGCGCTAGATACTGTATGTCATCATTCAACGTTATTTATGTGTGTCGTAATCTTTATATATCGTTGGTTTCTTTTATTGATTTTGACAATTACTATAATTTTATAATCTAATCTAAATATATATTTCATATCATAACCCATTCAGTATACCCTTAACAAAGTTTGAGTTGAACAAGACCCCTTTCGTAATGGCGTTGACCTACTCTGGAATTCCATATTGATTTTCTTACCAACGAAACTCCGATGGCTGGACCTAGACAAATAGAAGTACGGGTTTTACTAACGTGTTATGGCGAGCTCAAAATATTGATCAATATATGCTACAGCGTTTGCGGTTGTAACGTATAATTTCATCATACTCCAGGCGCTCAATAAATTAGATAGGGTGAAGTTTCTATGTTTAGCGCCGCAACGTTGAACATATTTATTTAAATATCCTCTACAACTGCGTATAGGGATGACACGCGCAACGAACCGCAATGTAATATTTAAGTAGGTCGACCCTCGAACATCTTCGAGTTTCCGCAAGACTATCCTTCGTCACAGTGACGTATCGTAAGTTGAATGATTTATATTCATTGAATTAAATTTAGATCTTATATGTCAGTGTTTTGAGAACATAATGACGTAATAAGTGAATTGGTTACAAAACAAATTTTGTTCCGTTTCTAATTTCTGCCGATTCAAGTAGAATGCCAAAGATGCTAAAATTAGCTCGCATACCTACCTTGTTAGAAACAAGAATGCCTTTAATTGAATTCTGTTTACATTCCCAAAGACTATAGACTCCAGTGTTATTGATTTCAATACCATTACCTCGCTCTAAAGCAGCGCTATTCCCAAAGAAAACAATTTTGTTTGATTGTTTTTGTTAAACATTGCAAAATCGATGTAATAAAAGAAAACAGTGTGCTAGTTAAAGCACTATGAGAATTAAGCTAACATTTTTTATATATCTGTAGTAGACTCAAACTTCTAAGATAAAATACTATAAAAGCTTTTGGATCGTAACAAAAACTTAAAACAGTATTTGAGTAACTGAAATTTTGAGAATAAACAATTCTCCAAGACAAATAACAATACAGACAGTAGTCTAATAGTCTAATGTCAGGTAGGTTTGATAACACATCCCAATAATTTTGTGTCGACTACTGGACATCAACTTCTGATATGTCTACTGCAAAACAGTACTGATTCTTTAGTAGCTGAGAACTGGTATTGGAATCAATTATCCCATTGTAGTACACAGTCGAAATATACAATTCCTTTACAATTAGACCACTTTGGTAAATTCAAAAGAAGGTGTTGTTTTCTGTGAAATGGTTACTGTTTAATTATTTGTTGTAAATAATAATTTACTTAGACATCCAAACGTCTTTTTTGCGACTGCACGGGTGGAACGACCTCGAAAGGCAAACTCGGCCAAAAAAAGACCTATTATGCCACCATAGCGTTTTAGTCCTCTCGAAGTTTCTACACAATGGAGAGTTTACAAAGCCCATGCGACGCATATTCAATGCGTAGTGATCGATTAAAATTCATATGAGTAACCTCAGCCTGTCTCTGCTCATGAAGACTTGCGATGGTCTTCCCTCATTTGAACGAATCCCGAGAGTCTTACAGTGATTCACGCCGGCGAGTAGTGCTTAGCAGCAAGTTCAAATCTGACAAAAGTTTTAATGCTGTCATAAGAACTCAACGCGTCCATTTCGGGGTAATGCTGTAATGTTCCACTAGTTTTATGAGCTTTCTATGGCACTCAAGCATCGCTTCGAAATCAAACCTGACAGTCTGTAGTGCTCTAAGGGCAGCCTGGTTCTCAGATAGAATTTGTACCGATCCATTTATCTGTGCGCAGTTTAAAATGCCTTCTGCGCCGGTCTGGATGGCAATTATTTCGGCCTGAAATATGGACGGGAAGCCTCCTAAGCTGATAGCTTCGTCATCGGGTTCTCCATGTCCAGTTTTCAATTTTCGTACCGTTCGGCGTTTTATAAGCATCCACAAACCAGCGAGACAATCCTCGCCTGGATTTTCGAACAAAAACTTTTACAGTCTCTCTCTGGGAGATGTCTACATTGTATCACCCACTCAAACGGGCAAGATCTTATCCGCCCTTATGCCCAGTTTTCATTAGTAGAATTAGCGGTAAAGTAACTAGCGCACTTTTTAGGCGAGCTAATTCGACTCTACCTACTTTGGTAGAGTTCCTGTTTTCACGCAAATTGCAAATAGTAGTAGTAGTACTGGTAGAGTACAGAAGATATATGAACACGGTAAATATTTCTACGACTTTGAATTTTACTATGCTCGACTAACACAATACTGTTTTAATTGGTATAGTGCCGGTAGAGTAGAGTAGGAATCGTGGTGGGAGAGGGCAAGTGGTAGAGTTACTCTACCACCGTGCTATCCCACTCTACTCTACCGGCATCGTACACTCTACGCTACCATTTCCGTTTATATTGGTAGAGTTATAATGATAGTTAGTACTTGCCCATGATACTCTACTACTAATTTTACTAATGAAAACTAGGTATTATGGACAGTGGTACTGCCTGTTCAATATAGTTAAAGATACAACGAAACGACTATACTATAACAATATTTTTATTCATATATATAAGTGGATTGTGATTTGTTTGTGCATAAAACATTAAAAACTAAACTAAGCTGGAACAAAAAACACTGGAAAAAGTACATAAATATTCGTTGGAAATAATATTTTGATGCATGTTTCGGTCATTAATATAATGTTAGTCGTTTAAACACACCCACACATTTCACAATGTATCTACTGAAGAAACAGGCATTAAACGCCTAGATAATTCACAAATTATATTGGTGGGACATACAAATACAAGTATCTATTGTAACTTTGTATGTTAATAGAATTTGGTCAATTATATCTTCATATAAGGAGAATATGTTCTAACTTGCACTGCACATGCGTCTAATATGTGCATTGATTCACCCAGTTAATATCTGCAAGCATATTTGTCTTGCAGATGCAATGCCAAGTGAACTAATTGTCAGCCAACACTGATAATCGTTACACCAAAATTGTAATTCGCAAATACTCCGTAATTCTCTCTTAGTTTAATCGCTAGTATCACATTGTTCAAGAAAAGTGAAAGACGAAAAATAAAAAGATCACATACGAAATAGTATTAAAGATGCAAATTACTATTAATCAGAATATTGATGAACATTAAATGACGAAACAAATACGTTTGTAACCTCTTTTCCTAACTATTTATGTAATCTCTCTTTATCTTCTATTAAAAAGAAATAGCAAAATAATAGTCATTATTTTAATCAGCTACTGAATCTTGATCATACATTGAATACACATCGTTACATAATCAAATTATTTATGGATGTGTAGACACTCTAACATATTTTAATTATATCTTAGATAAAGGAGTAATAAAGGCCCTAATTCTCACAAATATGTATATTCATAGACGACCGGTTTCGTGGTATCACCACATAATCAGGCCAATATATTGTAATTAAAGAGTTGTCCAAACAATAAAACAATTAGGATGTTCGGCTTACGACTTGAGATAACACAAAAATACATATAACACATTAAAATAATAGTATAAATAAACGAAACATATAACTCCGACAACTTAATTATATCTTAATGTCGAGCATACTTATAGACTCAACATTTATTCCACAGTGCAAATATACACTAATCTAATTGAATTGTTTCAGGTGCATTTCTCATTCCATTCTTCATAATGTTAGTACTAGAAGGTATCCCACTCTTTCTAATAGAATTAGGCATAGGCCAGAAGATGAGGTTAGGCTCGTTAGGCGTATGGAACACGATACATCCCTGGCTTGGAGGAATTGGTCTGGCTTCTTGTCTCGTCACCTTTTTTGTCGCCCTGTATTATAACGTCATCATAACATGGTGTTTCTATTATTTCTTCAACAGCTTTCAGGTAAGTATTGCACCAATTTAATTCTAAATGGATGTTTTGGATGCAGTTTTATCGATTTCACATATTAAATGTAGGTATGCATTTCGTTAATAATGTTGGTTGTAGTACCCGCTACCTTGGTCGGACTGTCCCAAAATCAACGGAACCGATGTGCCTGAATGCGCTAAATCGTCCGAGACTGCATATTTCTGGTACAGGACCACTTTGGACGCAGCTCCCGCTATCGACGAACCCGGTAATTTGAAATGGTGGATTGTACTTTGCTTGTTACTATCGTGGATTGTTGTCTTCTTCATCGTGATGAAGGGCATACAGAGCTCAGGAAAGGTAAAACCACTTCCCTTTTTTACATATCTGCACCCTATCCAACTACAAATTGTAGGATATAGATTTTTTGGCAGTAACGAGTTTCGAAAAAACAGTTTGAAATTTCGTTTACGTATAATGGTGGACTGTAAACGTAAAAAATTTTAAACATGAATTAGCGGATGATATCTGTTCCTATATGGAATGTCGTTAGACCTATATAGGTCCGGATACTGTCTTGTGCAGGTAATGATTTTAGATAATCTGATTTCAAAATTTGATGCAAAGATTGGTAACAATAAACATCTGTTGTATCTAAACATCTTTATTAAACTGAATTCTTATTTAGTACATACGTTTTCATTTAATAAAGACACCTACACTGTTATAAAGAGTTTGAATTCAACAGATAATTGTTACCAATCTAATATTTGTTTTGTATTACATATTTTCCTACAAATTTGAATTAATATATTAAAAAATTAGAATCAGATATATGTACATATTTTACATAGAATTCCGCACAGTCCGTTAAGTTTTCTGAGATTTAAATCTTCCCTTCTGCTGTCATGTGCTCCTTGGCTTCTTCTGTATATAGTAACGTCGATTATTTTGTTATAGATATTGAGCTGAATTTCATTTATCTCACGAATATTAATTTGAAAGCTATCAATTGTCTGCGGATTTTTGCATACATTTTCTCCTTAATATAACTAAATTTATTACTTGGGCGTATAACAAATAACGCTGTGCAGCTTGAAAATCATCTTGCTAATGTTCATATCTTCTAGTAGATTCCATAAAAGTTGACCAATATTTGACAAGAGCATCTATCGCTTTCCCAGTCTAATTTTCAAAAGAACTAAGACCCAAGTACACTCTGGACCAAGAATCCTTACTAATCAGCCACAAGAAAAGGATGAATATCATCAATCAAGATCCAATTGGCATATATGGGGCGGTTCAATTTTTGGGTTAATTGAAATTTATACGTATGTAGGTGATGGCGATTTGACAAAAGTAATATTGTGTATATCTTATGATTGAGAACTAACCTGGTCTGCTCAAAGCTTTCGATTAAGATCTATAGGTATATGATTTTGACCAAAAGAAATAAGATACGTTCTTTAAACCTTCAAACCACGTATCACAAAATTAGTAGACCTCTGAATATTTCAAGTGTAAAAGTTTCAAGTTACAGCTTTTGCAAATAATTCAAAATAAAATTTTAAAATCACATTGAGCATACTTTTTACAATTTTACTCATTGCCTAGTCCGTATTACAATTACACTGCGATAATTATTACCTAATATCCTCTTAAATATTTCTGCATACTACTGTGATATATTTTTAGACGTTCATGTTGTGTTAATTTTGTGTCTCTAGTATTTTTTACTCCACCATAATGTAAGGTATGGCCTTTTTTGAAACGCGGATATAATTCCTTTCCTTTGAGGTCTGGTGATTTGGCAAGTTCTTCTAATATGTTAATCAAGTCTATCTAAGAATTCTTTATACAACTCGTGAGCTAAATAGAGTAACCAGTTGTAAATTTGTAAACGTTACCTGTTGCAAAAGTATTCTAATAATATTCCTATAAAGTTGAGTTCTAAATAATCTTCAGAGTCAAAATACATAACTTGCATACGATTTTTCTGTAAATGATACAAATTTATTCTTATTTTGACGGATTGTGCTTTCTTCAATAAACTTACTATTATATTCTACTATATTTGCGGTAGTCAAAAGGTACCTAAAATTGTAACAGAATAAAAGGCTGCTAGATCAGATTATTATTATTGCGAACTTTACTACTAACTAGTTAGTTACTAAAAACAAGAATTAAAAAATCAATCAAAGTAATATCTGTCGCTCAAACCAAGCAGTGTGTAAAGAAGCGAAGTTATAACCAGCAGGGCATTGCTATATGACACAAAGCACTGACACTGCCTTATCGAAACATTTTTCAAATAAATAGCATAAGTTTGAATGTGTAAATACTACGACTTAAAAATCAAGAAAATAATTGTGAAAAAATTAATTTATAAAATGGTATCACGCAAGAAACGAATACAGTCCATTTTATAGCTGATTTTACTAATTTAAGTGTAATTTGTAATAATTAATTCACTTGAACTTTACTACTAAATCAGGCATTGGAAATTGTTGCTTGATGGCTATGGTTTCCCGAGTCTTTGAATAGAATTTTTACAACTCAACTAGGAAAATATATTGATATAATAAATTTTATGTACAATAGTCTTATTTTTACTGGAGACAGAATCCTATATATCAATAATAATTTTTGTTCATAGGCATATCTACATATTTTAATCTTGTTTCACATATATGTATATTACTTGCCAATTTTTTCTGCTGGAAGAAGTTACGAAAACACATATTTGTTGTTAATGAAATAAATTAACTAATTTTATATATTGTTGTATTGACCTATATTTGAAGTCATAATTTAAAACTCTATTTTATTATTCAACATAATATCCTGTTAGTCTAATATACATATAATATATTACAACAATGCCTAGAGCCCTTGAAAAAAATCCCTCTTATTTTGTAAACCAGGTCCATCATCTCTTCGTTGAAGCAAATTCAGACTAACTGAGTGCGGAAGCGATCATTATAGGAAATGAGTAGCTGGATATCGTCTCGCAATTTTCCCTCCATTTTTCTCATAGAGTAATTGATCCAATGATATCCCGTAATATTTTATTTAGGTGCTCTTAGTCAGAAAAACATTTTCGATTACTCGCTGGCAATCCCAATAAACAAGCAAGATTGTTTTCCAACAGTTTTTTGAGAACAGAATGTCTTAGACATTGGGAAATTCCATCAATAATTGCGTTGTATATGAATCGTAAAAATGTACTCAAGCTTCGTCCATAGTAACAGGATAACCTTAGAAGACAAGCAAATTGAATGTAATATGTACCTACTTAAGGCATTTCTCATTCAGCCAAATGTCGACGATCTATTTTGCAGAATTTTCTTTGTTCTTACCAAACGAATTGATATCCCATGAATATGAAATGGTTAGCTAGGTTTATGCTTTTTATATGCAAGCTTTTGTAGAAAAGACATAATTGGAAACAAGCGATTTGATAGCGAATAGAGGTTTTTACAAAGGTTACGTAATATTTTCTTCTTTTAATAACAATGTTATAAAATTAGTTGCTTACTTTAAACCTTTTCAAGGTTAGAATATATCATAAAGAAGACCTATTAATCAATTCTTCTAACAAAACGAATCAATGATGCAAATATTTGGAAAAAGTCACTAGATAATCGACATAATTTCATTGTATTATATGATTACAACATTACGCAATGCAATTTAATTTGATTTCTAATGTATCTGCACAAAAGTCGTATAAGAATTATTTTGCGTTGAAAACTAAAGAATTCTAATAAAATACATCAGTAATCAAAGAATAATCAATAATAATATTATCAGCAGTTTCTAAAAATGTGATCTAGTAAAGAAAATTTAATGATGTTTCTAGATCTATCATAAAAAAAAAACTACCAAGCTGGGTAGGGTACAATCACTGTCCACTGTTGTAAATAATTTTTAAAAGATTCTAAATAATAATGCAGAAACAGCTACTTTTCTGCAACTAGCAGTAGCAAAGAAAATGGAAAATTACAAACAGTAGAAGTGAATGTCAGACTTTTCTGATAGTAGGTTGTAGTTACCATGCATTAAGATCGTTCTCCGTAAATAAACTGTATGTGATATTCCACGCGAATCCGACTAAACGACAATATCCCAGCAAACAAAAAGTTATCATCAGGACGTCAAATTTCGTATTTTGAAGACCAAAAGACGTCCTTCAAAGACGTGTGTATACGTCTCCAAGGACGTCTATGCACACGTTTTCGAAGACGTGTGTATTACGTTTACTTATCTTTTATTTCTGCAGATATATGTAAATCCAATTTAGGCCAATAAAACAACAAATATTATAAATCCATTTCGATGTATTTTAAAATAAAACACATTTATAGTTGATTTATTGTCCTAAAGTAATTTTATATCTGACGAAACAAAAGATAAGTAGACATAATATACACGTCTTCTAATGAACGTTTTAAGTGATTTATTCGACAATTTAATAGATATTATTAATACACAACGTCTTAAAGACGTTATATTTACTTATTATAAAATTAGTCAAAAATGACCAGCACAGTACGTCATCAAGACATCATATTTTGACGATACTTATTTCGACAAAAATGAACAATATACGACGTCTTGAAAACGTAATATTTTGATGATGACGTAGAAGGTCGAATATGACTAATATACGACGTCCTCAAGACGTACCCGACGTCTCTCTGCTTGCTGGGATGTTGACAATAAAATTTAGCAGCTCTAATTAGAAATAAAGCAGGCTTATAATCTATATTTGTTTTGTTTAATTAAACAGTCGAAACCTAAAAATGAATAACTCGTATTTTACTGAAGAACATTTTGAAATATATTAACAACACATTACATTCTATATTAAATATCATTGAAGATTTAATATGTACAATCTTTTTTAAATTAAATGCTGCGAATTGAGGTTTTACTTTAAACCGAATGTCATTTTTCCTTTAAAAAGTGCTTCCTACTTCGATGAACATTCTCCTATGAAAAAAAATCGCATTTAATTCGAAGAAGATGGTACATACATATGTAAATTTAAAAAAATTAAAAAAATCTTAGTCTTAAGATTCACTTTTTATATCTACATTTACTATTCTTGTTTCAGGTTGTGTACTTTACATCAATGTTTCCCTATCTGGTGTTAACAATTTTCTTCATTCGCGGAATTACACTAAAAGGTGCTAGCGATGGACTAATGCATATGTACAAACCAAAGGTAATTAAATAAACAAAAATTCTTCATGTAAATCATCGTATATACATATTATCCACTCGTCGTTTTTATTGGATAGTAGAATAGTAACAACATTTTCCATTACTACTAAATTGTTAGCTGTTGTATGTGTTCTATTATTATCTACCGCATTTTCTGATAATACAAAATTGCAAACTTTAATCATTTCCACACGCTGCAATACAACAGAAAGTTTTCCATGACAAATCAATACCCGTGTTAGTACTTGCGGTTTATGTCATCAACTACCGCATATTACGGTAATGCGACATACACGAGGACGCAATCCAAGCAATTTGAATGTTTACCCATACTTTCAATATGCAGTTTTTGACACTCTAGTTGTTTATTTATTACCGCGAGCTATATACTTTCTGAAAATAAAGTGCTGCAATCGCATTTCGGGAACATTAAAATAAAGTTAATATCGTTGGAGAGTTACTGACATAATCTTGATACTTATTTCTGTTTCAATTTTAGATTGAAAAACTTGCAGATCCCACCGTGTGGTTAGATGCGGCCACGCAAGTGTTTTATTCCTTTGGTTTAGCTTTTGGTTCTTTAATAGCTTTTGGTTCATATAATCAACCTAAGAATAATTGTGTCCGAGATGTGATACTTGTCTCCGTTTGCAACGCAATCACTGCCATCTACGCCAGCGCTGTTATTTTTGCGATTTTGGGCTTCAAAGCTATGAAAAATGTGGATAGATGTATACACAAGTAAGAAGAGACCAATAACTTGTTTCATTTAAATTTTAATCCATTTATCACCGATGTTAAAATCTAAATGAAACAATAATGATAAAAATAAACCATCTGATTTATATTTATCATTTTAGTAACGATTTAAAGTTAGCAGCAGCAGGTGTGTTTCCAAATGCAACTGACACCGTGAATAAAACTGCTTTAGGTATCGAAACTTGTAGTATGGCTCAACAACTAGACGCTGTAAGTAAAATACATAAACTTTTAATATACAGAAAGAGTATGTTTCCTTATTTCTAGGCTGCAGAAGGAACTGGATTAGCCTTTATCGTCTTCACACAAGCCATTGTAGAATTACCAGGTGCTCCATTTTGGGCCGTTATTTTCTTCCTAATGTTACTATCACTCGGATTGGGTTCCCAAATTGGTATCCTTGAAGGAATGTTATGCACCATATTCGACATCGAAATACTCAAGAGAATTCCTAAACAATATATTACAGGTATTTTTTTAGCGAAGAATATAAATTATATACAATAAGATTTGCCTCAATTTTCTCAATTTTTAATATTAAAATATATCAACTTATTTAATTAGAATAAATTGACCACTTTGTATATTATTTGAACCCGTTGAGGTTAATTAATGATATAATGATGTATAGTGGAAACATTTACGGAAAATACATGTTTGCAATATTTTTTGAGCTACTCATTCAGTAATAGTAACCGGTTTAAATTCTGACGAATTTTGCCAGAGTGATTTAGTTAATTTTATTATTATTATTCAACTTTACATTCACGATTGAAATCATCTCTCATCTTCAGAGATATCTTCTCTTACGTATATGTTTGAGTCTTGGTGTTAACTTATTCAGATTACTTTATACATTCTCAATCAGTTTAACATCAAGGCTACACTCTAGTTAGTCCAAAGCTCGAAGCCTATGTTGCTCCAGCCAATTCATACTTAACTAATTTATCACTAGCTAACTTATCATCTCCATTCGTTTACACAATGTTCTATATAAAATATTTTTAATGCATTTAATTCATTATTCAATTCAGTGAATAAATAGTGAAACTCGCTTCAACCAAATGGCGAAATGTTACCTGTTTAGTAGCTATCGTTTCATTCACGCATCTGTCGTTATTAGTTTTATCTTCCATCGACATCCTCAACCGTCAACGTAATGAATCATCTCTTCTAATAGTTTCAACCTAAGAGCATAGTTCATGGACGCATAAGCTGTAATATGATAGTTCGGGGTTCTAAAGATATCCAAGGAGAAGCGTAGAAAACGTGTCCGTGGAGCAATATCATATCAGAACTCCAACAACATTCATCGCCATTTTGGTAATAACACTCCAAGAGAGTGCAAGTCCACCATATCGTACGTGTTAGTGTCGATGGCAAAATCAAGACAACCTCTTCATTGATAGGGAATAGTTAAAAATTCGTGTAGAGATTCAACCTAAACCTGAATATCTCATTTGGGAGTAAATTTTGGTCTGGTATCTTATTCTTTAACCGTCCAAGAATTGTAGTCTCTGCAGTCTAAGAAAGATTGGTTAATAGGCTAACCTGGTCTCTGGTTAAAAATCAATGAGAAGACTTTATTTTACTGTGCTCCAGCACGCCATTTACCATAGCTTTGGCTTTTAGAAATGGAAGAAAGCTATGCGTAAAATTCCCAACAACCACTCGATACGAAACTCAATACATATCAATCATTTGGTCTATCGAGCTTTTAAAATCCACAGATGGAATTACATCCTGTTGAAAATTTCTTTTAAAACAGCTTTTTTTTTATAGAGAGACAAAACATTGAGCCATTTTAATTTTTTTATGGACTTTTCTACAAATGTCTGTAAATTGTATATTTGGAAAATATAACCACTACAGTAATCGGGGAAAAATGGCAGTTAACAGGGAGCGAAACAAATATGTGAAACGTGACGAAATTCATTGAAGCAATAAACAACTTGGTACTGATTTTAGCAATAACAACAGAATAAGGAATTGAAATTTTCATTTTACCATAGCTATCAAATAAGACAAAGATATATGCGTTTTGACTTAGAAAATGGGGTGCACTACCTTTAGTAGTAAGCCTCGAGAGGCAACTGTTACTGAAGAGTTTCTCTTTCTGGTTTAGTCGTGGTCGTGTTGTGTTATTTGACATTTTATTATGTTTGTTATCAACTTCCTCCAAGCATTTAGAGTAATATTGGAAGAATTACCGTACGATACGACTATGGCGAAATCCAAAAGAACATTTTTATAACTAATTACTTCTCTATATGGTTTACTCTTTTTTACAGCGTGCGTATGTTTAATTTGCTTTTTCGTTGGTTTACTCTTCTGCACTGGCGCTGGAGAATACTGGCTCAAGATGTTCGATTCCTTTGCTGGAACCATCGGTCTAGTAGTCGTAGCCCTAACGGAAATGATAGCCGTCATCTTCATTTATGGACATGAAAAATTTTCGCAAGACATATACGACATGACTGGCTACAGACCGGGCTTATTTTGGCAGGTGACATGGAGATTCTTGGCACCGTTACTTATGAGCGTAATTCTAATATCGTCTGTTGTAACTATGGCTATCAATAATCCAACTTATTCAGCGTGGAATGCTGAAAAGGTACTTTTTTACTCATCTTACAAAATTACATGTGAAAGTAATTTTTATAAGTACATATTACGAATTTGAAAGACATATGTCTGTCTGTTTTTTCAATAATCCATTCTTCCAAAATCATGACATTAATACCTAGAAATAATTTTCTTAAATTTTAAATGTTATCTTAACATTGTAGGGTGAAGTGCAAACTAAACAATACCCTCCTTGGGTGTTGGCAATTGCCGTTGCAATGATGCTTGCTGGGGTACTTCCAATTCCTATTGTGTTCTTACTACGTCGTTACCAATGCCTCAAATTTGATGTCAACATTCACGAAGGTTCCATCAGACGTATCGATACAACTGTTTCTACAAAAGAAATGATCACCGATGTAGATGTAAGTTATTACCTCATTAGGCTTTTCGTAAACTTGTGTATGTTTTAATTATGCGAAAGCCTTTCTTAAACTTTCAAATTTTACATAAAGGAAACATAAACATCCATTACAATGTATCTATTTAAATGGTTACATTTTTAAGAAATTCTAAAAGAATAGCGCAGAGAACTAAATACCACAAATTTTGGACTATGAAAACTTTCATTATTTGAAAATTGGTACGAATTAAAATATAGCACTGTATGATTAAATTTGTTGTAATGAATACCTATATGATTTTTACACGATTTTAACCAGTACAGTGTAAATGAGATTATGAAATGTTGTCGCAAAATTTATACACAGATCTATTTTAGTGAAACAATTATTTCAGAAAGCGATACTAACTATTTAAAGCAATCCAATTAGGTGTTTTTGGTGATTGAAACCCTTATCTGTTTGTTGTGAATTTTGCTTGCCTTAACAAGTGTATGTTTTGATTGATCAGGATGTAACCAGTCCGGACGGTCCCTGTCTCACTGCTACCAACACGCATAAAAATAAGTTTACTATCGGAGATTTTGAAGTTTAATTGTAAGTAATAATAATGGTCTCCTACATGATGCAACTTTACATACAAGGAATGCGTAGTTTCAACGTAATTTTTGTTGAAAGCATGAGATGTAAATCTGTCTCATTTAGTTTCAAGATATTAAAGTAATGCCGGCATTAAAAATGAGGTAGATTAATGAACTGCACTGAAGGAATTGTCAACTCTTCCTCGCTTGCCTTTTTCTACCACGTTTGCCACCATAACTGCCAAAAATGTTTTTTAAAAATACAGTTATTAGCATGTAGCATGAACTTTATATGGGATATTTTACCTTAAATAAATGCAGGTTGCATGAACTAACTTCTTACTTACATAGAATTTAATTTTTGCGTTCATGTCAATGGAAGTATAGATATTGTAGTGTATATTAGATCTTAGAAAACACTAAACTCAATTCATCTACACAACGACTGAAGAAAAGGAATTTATTAACAACTGCATATCTGCCACTTCTTTCCTCTTATAACATGTATGTTCATACATGTGTATGTCGGATCTTCTGTGATTTTATTTCCGTATATAAATACATGTGTACATATAATAGTAGTTGGCTTCATGAACTGATATTTCTTTCTATTTATTATGTAGTTTTATGAGAGGAATTATGGAGCTTTCAGCAGAAATAAACAAAAGATTTTTTTAATGTTGATCATGTTTTTCGCAATGAAAGCTTAATAATTTTAAATCACCATTAGAAGATATCATTCGCAATCCATAATCATCGTATAAGTTCAGTTTTACAAGTTACCTTTTCCTCTGAGATTCCTCAACTATAGATTTTGTAATATATCTACGAATGTTCCAGTTTAGCGAATGTTTCCATTTCTTCAAGTACTTCTCACAAATATTTCTATCTCAAACTGTAAATAATTAGTTATAAAGAATTTTGAATTATGCTTAACTTGCTTGTTTTATTGCGCTTTACCACAGTTTAATATATTGCATGGGCTTTTTTAAGTAAGTAACAAATAAACGTAAGTTTAGTATCTAATAACGCTTACTAACTTTAAATACGTAGTAATAATTAAAATTATGTCTATACTGTCGATTACAATTTTTCAGTAGTATAATACGAAGTTTAAAACAACAACTGAAGTGATATTTTATGTTAGTTTATTTGTTTAATTTATTTCTAATGGACCTTCCACAGGAATTCTAAAATATAGAAAAAATGCAAACTTACTCGCTAATATTTCGTACCGTGGCATCAATTTTATAAAAAAACTATGAAGTATTTTTCTCAAAGCAACATCTGTTCCTGTTTGTTAAAACAATACGCTAAATTTAGAAAATTCTATGGACATAAAATAAGGATTATTTTAAACTTTGCGCACGCAAAATAATTATTTAGTTTTCTGTAATTTGGAGATTAGAATAAGCGGAATAAAGTAAAAGTTAAATACATATGTTAAAAAGACATTTACGGATCTATCAATATCAAACGCACTTTTACACATAAAAGCCGCAAAAGAACTGCCAAATAAATTTCTTATACATTTTCACAAAATATTAGACATTGATAAATTGTGGGCTCCACCAGCACACATAGTACATATTATACAAATCCATTCAAATTGCTAGTTAGAACGAAAATACCTCTATAGCGTGGTAATTTCCTGTATTGGTTACCTTAAATAAACCGAAGGTAAAGTTCCAATCCGAAATACATCAGAAGAACCTATTAATTGGGTATGTATTCTAAGTATATTGTATCTGGTGTTATCGTTGAATAAACATTTCTTGTACTGCTTCAATTTGTATGGGATAATGCTACATGAAAATAAAGTGTCACTTTTATGTCAAAACTAGTATGTTCTTGTCAATTTAATAGAAACGATAGTTTCATCCTTAAGCCTATTTAACACTACTATTTAAGATTTAAACTAAACCACGTCCAACATAATCCTTCATACATACATAATCAAAGACCTCTTATACCCGAAGGTGTCGACAATTTAGTTCCACAGATTCAACAAATTCACGCCACTCTATCCTGTTTCTGGCTTCCTTCGCCTCGTTCCATAATATCCGTACTGCTGTTCCAATTTTGATTCAGTTCTTAATGATTTTGTTGTCAGCATCTGTCTAATGCGTCACTGGATTGCAGTCGTTTTGTTTGTCTTTCATCAAGCGTGCACTCATTTTCGCGCTTTTCATATTTCAAATTTCAAAAAGCAATCCAGCGACACCTGGTAAAATATGTGAGTACCAAAACTTTGACGACAGTACACGGGACCTTCTGCCGTATCTATAGTACGTTAGTATTATATTATCTATGGGGTATGTTCATACCAAGCATGCTTTTCGTTAAGCGAAGTGCCTGACGTTTGATATAGTGTACATCGCTTTGGTTCATCCTGTTATATCATAAACAAAGACCGTAGTCGATTAAGATTTAGGAAAGGCACATGCGTGCCTTTTTTACTAATTTATAAAAATGATCTCAAAAGATATTCAAGTTTTATGGGATAATGAATGTAGGTCTAAACATAACAGAAAATTAATCTGTCAAATTTCTTGTACTGTACTTCAATTTGTATGGGATAATGCTACGTTATTTACCTACTATTTAAGTTTAAACTAAACCACATCCAACATAATCCTTCATACATACATAATCAAAGACCTCTTAGGTGTCGAGGTGTAAAAGTTCTCTTAATTTAGTTCCACAGATTCAACAAATTCACGCCACTCTATCCTGTTTCTGGCTTTTCGCCTCTTGCCTCCCCAGGTTTCTGGATCGTATTGAAATATCCAACGCTTATCACCAGTAATCACACGATCGAACTTTCCCCAGTTGTCGAGTAAATCCTGACAAATGCGTTGTCGAGTTTCCTTTTGGTTGGAAGTCAGCAACCTGGGAACCAATTTGGCGCCCACTTTCCTTAAAATCAGCCGAACTGTCTCACGATTGATAGCAGTAACTTCCGTTATGTGTCTAATCGAGCATAGACGATCACTAACGAACACTTGCTCGACTTTTTGCAGAGAGGTGGCGGTGCGAACTTCAGCTGGTCGATCAGAGCGCGGAGCGTCATTACCCTCCTCTAGCCCCTCCTCAAACTTCTTGTACCACTCATAGAATGACGATGGTGGCATTAAATTGTCGCCATACACTTCTGTCAACGCTGTCGACGTTTGTATTCTCGATTTCCTCCACATAACAAAAAATTTCAACGTTACCCTTTGCTCAAAATATTCTGGCAAAGACATCATGTACAGAATTGCGAAACACACGTTCACTCCTCCGGCACTCTGGCTCTAACATCAACAATCTACTTGGAACTACTACAAAATCAAATTGTACCACGAATAGGGGCAAATTAAACGTAATCCAGTGAATCCAACACTTGTGCATTCAGACATCTGGTTTCAACAAGACGGTGTCCAACCTCATTTTGACCAGCAAGTCCGTCATTACTTGAACCAGACGTTTCCCGAAAAATGGATTGAGCGAAGAGGTCAGATTAAATGGCCTCCTCGATCGCCAGACATGACTGCAATGGACTTTTTCTTCTGGGGACACTTGAAAAGTTTGGTGTACCTATGTTAATAAATCAACATCATTAGATAATTCAGAAGACCAATTTAGAAATGTGACAGCAAATATTCCCGCAGACCGCCTGCCTCATTCATTCCACGCTTTTGTAAGATGACTTTGTTTGTGTCAAGAAGTAAACGGGCAACATTTTGAACATTTATTATGAGTTAGTTTATTTATCTATATTTCTATTTCATTATTAATTTTTCACGATTTTTTTAAATTATTTCTCAATAAACAACTTTATAATGTATGTCTTTGTATTTCTGGAGTAAGTAGCTCTCAAATACTCTAAAGTTAAACCCTTGTTCCTATTTAAAAAAAAAACAAGATGGCGTCGTCCTGCCCGCATCAATTGCACAAAACAAGTGACATTTATGTCAAAATTTTGGCTATGATATACAGGTTAACGTTACCAAATATCAAATCTAAATTTCTAAGCGTTTGCCTTTTATTCTACTTGGTGCAATACTTTAGCCGCACCCTCTATATGTGAAACGAATTCTATACTCTACTACTGGACGGACTTATTGAAGCAACACTTTCGTTATACAAGTTTTATAGGCTTATCGGTTGTTTGTTATGCACTGTAATATAGTGGTGAAAATGGAATGAATCACGTGAAAGGCTGCTTATTTATATGCATATACATATATACATTTACATACTTTTTAATAACCTGATTTGTTGTGCCGATCTTGTAAATACATAGTTATACATATATACAATGCTTGGTATTACAATTTCTGAATATTAGTAACTTATGAATAATAAAATGTTTCAAAAAGAATTAAAATATATTTTAAATCATACAAAATGTCTTCATCATATTTTCAAACGTTAATTTGAAAATAATAATGAAAAATGATCTATTAATAACAAGTTAAGTGAAGTTGGGTTTTATTTTTTAAATATTCAACTGTATATTATATACTTCATTAGCTCATCAATCTATATGTATAGTTGAAATTGATTGATTAATACCAACTGGGAAAATAAATGCAAATTTGTTTTCTCAGGATGCAGTTTCATTTGAACAAACATATAAATCGGAAAAGCACTAATTATTGGTGTAATAAAAATACACACCGAATAACAGGATTATCACATAGGTACCTTAACATGTTTACGTATGGGCAGCTATTGTAAGAAACACAAATATTGGTTCATATTTTTATCAATCAACAACAACAGAATCGCATCCAAATATCCTTCTAAACACATTAATTCCTGATTTGACTCGGTGTCAGCTATTTCCTGATATTCATCAACTCAATAATTTAAATCAGAGAAGCTGGTTTCAGCAGGATGGTAAACCGCCTAATTTTTTTGCAACTGTGTATGAATTTCTAAATAAAACCTTTCCAGTTAGGTGGATTAATAGGAGACACGTTAAAATGGCTAGGTTAAACACCACACATAACTCTGTTAGAGTTCTTTTTAAGGAATTATTTTAAATCAAGAGTATACACAAATACGCCAAATATCCGTGAACTTAAGTAGCATATCAGATAAGAAGGATAACATAAGCACTATCCTCTTTCTTCCTCTTTTATTTTCCGACTGGATCGTTGTCAATTGATTGAAACAAAAATGTAAACGTTTATTGTATAGCGATTACTGCTATTTTTGTTATTTTATTGATTAACCCATTATTATGTAAAAATATAGTTTCCTTAGCTTAAAATAAGTTTGTGTTGATTACCAACCGGGAATCAAGTTTAAGCAATGTATCATACATATGTGTCTCGAATCTGTCTGAAATTTAAAAATATGTATGTAGTGTTGAATTTAAGAAGATTGTCTCACTTAATATATAAATATTGTAACCTGTAAGTACTTATTTTGTTAATCCAAGAAATCTTGTCACTTCAACAAAACATGAATGAATTGAAAATTAATTTATTAATAGATTTTTTATTCAATCCTATTTTATTGACCTACACGTAGACAATATGTCAGAGTAAAAAGACATCCTTACTCGAAGAAGGTTGAGCATGTACATTTAATTATTATGGAACAATATGATAAATTAAATCAAAATCCAAAGCGACGTGTCTCGGAAATGTCCATCAACCTTGTTTCTTTAACTAAAATTAATTTATGCGTTACTTACGCATTTTACGCACTATCTTGAAATTTTATTAGGTATGTAAATTTACAGTTTAGGAGTGGAAAATTTAAAAGTTATATAAAATAATGTACGAAAGGAAATAGGCCTGCAGACTGTTTAGATAAATTCTTGATAGTGAAAGAAAAATAATATTAAATCATTATTCTATGTAGAGGTTTCTGTACACACACAAGTTACCAGCACAATTTTAGTGGATACTATAGGTTTAGTAATTTTACAGAATGCAGAAAAAATAGTTCGGGATGCATACTTAACATCCGGTGGTGGTCCTGCATAATTCCAAATATTACCTTACTACTGAGTTATATAAACTTTCCAAATTCTGAAATCGAATTCGTGTCAAACATTGATATTTTTCTATTTCTCTTTTAGCTGGATTCTGACGACGACGATCATCGCCTTTCATCATACCACGACGACGACAGTGACGATGACCTTCGCGTCAATATAAACCGTATAGGGAAAGCCTTCCGCATGGAAGTAATGGACGACTAACGTAAATTCAAAGAAACAACAAGAGATGTCTAACGTCGTAGGTTTAGTTTAGCGAATATTTAAAATTCATATAATAACTAAAGAAACAACAGCATACGTTAGAAATAGAAATTATTTCGTCCTGATACATACTAGGTTATTCTAGATTATGTGACGTTATGTAGTATTTTAGTTAAGCAATAGACAACTTACAGTCAGTATACAAGAGACAAAAATGCCAACAAAAAGTAATAAATGCAAGACCCGTCCGTCATTCATGCGGATAATTTTTTTTTTTTTTTGAAAATGTCGATTTGTCCTCAACACGCGTAAGAAATGTTAAAGCGTAAATTAAGTCGACACACGCCGCGCACGACGTTACTAACGCCAAAACCGTTAAATTACTGTAAGTATAATAATATTACATAATATACAAGAACTAGTCAATTTTGCAAAGAGGAAGCATATACATCAATGGTAAATAGTTTAACTTTAAAAAGAGTATATTTTGTACATATGTGTAGACACTTAAATATAAGTTATTTGTTCATTATACGTTTTCGTTTTTTCGTATTTATTACAGTATTAATATATACAGGGTAGCCCCGTTAAATAAACGAAAAGATAGTTTAGATACGAATATAAAAATGTAAAAGGTGAATTGAAAAAATCTTACGTGAGATTCGCTCAGGATACGTCAAAGATATGAAAATGATACAAAAAGAATGGTATTTTTATAAAACATCTACATATCTATCTTTTTTATGGTGAGTGCAGGTGCAGCGACTTCCTAAGCTGTATTGCTTCTCAAGACTGCTACTGCAATTCTTGCTGTGTAAATTGTATGTGTAAATTTATTTCCATGGCTTTGTTATACAATATTACCTCGCGGTAAATTATCTGGCGCTGTAATTATATCCCAACAGCATTAATTTATGAGTTCATGGATATAGCACAGAGAGTAGATATAGATATAGCCTACTTAGGTAACAAGCCCATTTATATCCAAATTTATTTATAGCAAAGTTTCGATTACCATTTGATTCTTAGATTTCTATCATTTACAAATATTATATTATATATATTAATTTTATCACAACGAATGTGATTTATAGTTGTTCAAGAGAACATAAGCTTTGACGCATCCTGAATTACAAAACGTTACCTGAATGTGATATGATATAATTATTATATTAATTAGTGATGGTCGCATTATTTCATTTGTTTGAATATAGGTGTAGATATTGACGAGATATCTTAAAAGAGAAGTAATTACGAAAGATTCCCATAGTATCCATTCTATTAAATACACAGTGTACGTTATCAGCATGTCAAGCATGCAAAGTAATCGTTATTTAATTGTAACAATAAGAGAATCTCTTGAGATTGACGAGTGAGACTCGAAGCGTGATAAAATTCGTGAAAAACTAAATTTTTATGTATAGATTAGAAGACGCGCAAAATTTTGTTAATTTACTAGTATATATATATTATTGTTATATTTTTATGAGCATTTTTGAAAATGAAAAATCAAAACTTTGTCAAAAAAAAAGAAATATTTACACTGTTAACTCTACTACTAGTTTCTGATTAATTTTGCATACAAAGTGCCCCAACATATGTAGACAAAAAAGCAGACTAAGACTTAGCTTCCATTAAGTAGTTCAGGCTTCCAAGTTTTTATTTTATATTGACATAAACTTCTTAACTTCTTAATTTCCTGAAGTATGCACTATATATCATATTTACTAGGGCGCTTATATTTTATATGGTTTTATCACTTATTAAAAACAAAGCATTTTATTCATTCGAAAATATCTGTGTAAATATTATAAATACAATTACGAAAATGTCGCCAATAACGTTGTGAATCTAACTTTAGTGTTTAGAGCATATAAAACGTTGTTGCTGTTTAAAATACCTATGATAAATAATGTAAGTATATAATCAAGATGCTCAATATAGTTACTTTTGAAAAAAAGGAAAACTGATAAAAGTGAAGAAAAAATCCCTTTGTTTGATATTATAGGTGTTAGAAATTGTTGTTTTACATATTTAAATCCATAAGTTAATTTAATTATTACAATAGTAAAGTGCTAAAATTTCCAAGCACGTTTAAATATTTTTATGAGTAAAATGGAACATTATATTTGTTTTAAATTGATTTAATAATTACGACCATCTATCGCCCTGTATATTCTTTGTGGTTTATATTTAATTTATTTTATGAATTACAGATTTCGTAACGTAACATAGATCAGCTGCCTCAATTTTTATATCCATTACCTGCCATAAAATTCTGATATCAATTTTATGTTGTTGCTGTTTATTTTAGCCTTGAATGAACATATTTGCTTATCCTTGAACTAGTATAATATAAAATGGAAGCCATTGAATGTGTAAAATATCGTCTTTCTTAGAGATAATTATTTTAAAGACAAAATAGTGATGAATAATATCATTACCTCCGATTTAATTAAAATAAGTTTTCTTTTAAAATTAAATATACCATTAATTATTAATAATTAATATGTTAGCTTTTATTTGCAAGAAAATATACAAACTAAATATCAAATGTAGTAGCACTCAAACACATTATTTTGTAGTTGAAACCACCCCTCGATAAAGCACGAATATGAAGCGAAGATTTTCACGACCGTTGTTTATTGTGTTGCCGTCTTTCGGGTGTTGTCACATAGATAAATGCAGACTTTTTTACGACAACACCCAGAAGATTTCAACACACATGCATACACATTTTACTTTTTTTAAACCACTCGTTTCACAATATGTATATGATAGGTATTAGGCATGCAAAAATGGTTATAAATCTATAAATATTACGGTCCTCCTACAGCAGAACATTATAATTCGATGACACAAGATAGTAACAACATAAAGTTGAAGACTACGGCCAAATATATTGAAATCAGATATTTACAAAAGTAAGTAGTCATAGCAAAAATCTTTATAGATGTACACTCGATACGACTTAATCTTCGAACGATTTTAATAAGGTAACTCATTGAAATCGTTCGAAGATTAAGTCGTACCGAGTGTACGTATGTATATCCTCATACCAGGTTCAACTACATTCCAGCGACAAACTTGAGAAATACGAACAATATTGATTGCATAACTCTTTCTAACTATGCTGTAAAAATTCAGAAGTACAGAATCCTTTACATTGGTTATTCTGGCTTTATTCGTTATTGTCAGTTAAACGCCTGATAGTTTGTTTTATACATATGACAGAATAAACAAATAAACAACACAACAAACCAAACAATGCCTGTAATAATCGTTTATGGTATAATTGAAGAAATCACTCTACTAGACAAAAACTAATAAAAGAAGTGATGTATGTATTAGAAACGAACTATAGTTTCTTCCCAGAAGGCGTCATCAGTACCTTTCCGACTACTAAACCCTACTTTCATCGTCTTTGCCTCACTGATTGTACTACAAAACAATGTGAAAGCGGTGAAAGTATGGTCCAGTCATGGTCCAGTAATCGGAGGAACGCTGATGACAACTGGTAGGCAAAAACTATTGGTCGTTTTTTTATTATTTTTTTGCTAGAATAGTCATTCTTGCATCTATACCATGAACGCCAATTACAGACATTATCTGGTTTTGTCTTGGCAATATTTGACGTGTCCTAAACACAATGAAAATCGTTTTAAGAAACGGTAAAAATCCCTTAATAGTTAGTAGTAGAACAGCTCTTCTATTAGTTTGCCGATGGGTTTTAAACGGACCCGCTATATAATGGTACCTTTTGATTTAGTTTCTCTATTCAATATAAAATTACCTCGCGTGAATATATGGAGGCTAGAATATTCCCAGCACTAGTACACACTTACTATTTCCATAATTAAATGCTTACGATTACGTTACGAAACCTATTCAGTCACATCATCTGGCTCAAGCTGTCTATAATTGGAAATTTTGGCATTCCGATTTAAACTCTACGTTAACTAAGATTATGAATCCAAAGTGTGTCTTCCTCGGACAATATAATAATACTGTAATGTCATTTTGCACGTACTTTCATTAAAAAACGACGATTTTCATTTTTTTTGTATGTTTCATGTCAAAATTTTACTCGTGGATATCAAGTCGTCGAAAGAATTTATACAGAAAAGGACTAACGGCAATATCCCGGTTAAATAATGACTGACATTTTTGTAGGTATTAACAAAGTACAGAAGTATGAACGTCCAATTTCGTTTGGAGGTTCAAGTGATAGTGACGCTTTTAATGATTAATATATTTAATGTTAAAAATGCATTAAGTTTAGACATCTCTTTCAATAAAGTAGTCAAAGTTTAAACTGAAACAAATGCAATTGTGTTATACGCCATTATTATAGAAATTTTTTTATCTGGGCTGTATAATATAAACAAGCAAAAAACAAAATATGTGTGCACTACTTGGGTATGGAGCTTGTGGTAATATGCACATATAAACCATAACTTTTTACTTATTGCTTATACGTCTATACTTCATTTTAAATCAAATTTCCGAAGTTTTATACATGTAAACCAAATGGAGACAACACAATTAATTTATTATCACAAACTCCTTATTCAAGCAGTATTTCTATCGTTGTTGTGGCAACTTTTGATGTATGTAATTTGGATTATTAAAAGTATTTGTAAATAGTGTATATAAAGTACTTACATACTTACAAGAATACTCCTTAGATATAAATAGCTTTAGTTCGTAGTTTGTAGACTTTTTCTCGTTTTAGAATTGTGATTATAATTTTTGAACGTTTTATAATTTACGCATGCATTGTAGCGCTCATATTGATGTAGGGATGGCGGATTTTCAGACAAAAGCTCTTCAAATGTAGGTGCCCATTTTTATTTTCGTTGCTTGATATTATACACATATCATTTGAAATATGTAAAATTAGAACGGCCTTCAGTTTACTTAATATAAATTTGTATTAGAATCTTGCGAGGTTATTATACTAATTTCCAATTCGACTGCCCAAAGGTCACACAGAAAAAACACAGTAAATGAAATTTTTATTGTACGTTTTGATAAATAAATATAATACGTTTCCACAGTTCAGTGTGAAACGCATTTCGTTAGATATTTTTTCAGACACAGTTTCAAGAAATACAGGAAATACATTCTAGATAACAGTTACCATTTCGGAATGCAATAACAGCACTAACACATCAAAAGCACATACTGTGTTCCTGCATTAGACAGCCGAATTGAAATTCCATTAATATTCAGTTCATTTGATTTTATATCTCTCAAGAATTATTTCGAGATGAAATTGATCGGTGATCATTATTTCGATAGTTAATTTGAAGGCCTAAATATAACTTCCAACGAAAACTTTGTCTGAAAACAGATGAAAACTTAAGTAAACACAATTTCTTTGCACCTACATCTAGATTAGAACGATTCTTCAAAATTACCGTATACAAAAATAGAAATCCGCCAATGTTAGTTTAATTGTTTACTAAACGAAGGAAAAAAGTACTATAAGCAAAGCTTTCTATTAAATACAAGAAAATCTAGTTTAACATTAGGTTTAAAACCGCTAAAAAATTATCGCCTATTGAAAATAGGCCTCTGTTGATATTGTCAAACTTTAATGATGAAATTCCATTGTAAAAAAAATGTAATGAAGGCCATATAAATATGTTTTGTTTTCGAAATTTTTATGTAATTAGCTTATATGAAGATCCTATTCTTGCTAAGTGTTAAATTATTAGACCGTTGCCAAACATAACCAGTGACAAAGCCAAAGATATAAATTGACTATTCGTATTAAATATATTGTTGTTTTATACTTACTATGTGTAAAAGTAATGTATGCAGCTATAATTACATTTGCCTAATTGCTATTTTTCTCCGAATCTCGCTAAGTTCAATTGAATTTTTTTATTAAATTTTGACTGGCCGAGTTTTATATGATTAGCTTATATTGAAGCAAAATAATAAGAGAATACAGTATAAAAATAGAACATTACATGAAGTATTGAAGAGGAAACAATAATTAATTATAGAAAAAATAAATATAAATGACATGGAAGATAGCAGGTGAATGTAATATTCTTATTAGACGACATATTTTAGTGTTTTCTCAAACGGTGTTTCGAAGAAATAAAGGACTAAAATAAGGAATTTGTTTCATATGATCATAAATACTTATTCGTTGTTTCAAGTACCTATAAACAAGAAAAAAAAATGTTTGATCTTTTCCTTTTTTACGACATGCACTAGTTTTTATAAGTATTGTGATACCTCCTATCATAAAGTAAAGTTTCTAAGCACCACATAAAATGCGTTTTTGTTGTATGTATGAAATATTTACCTTTCCATTTGATTCTACACATGTTACCACTTGGCACTCTTTTTGGAGGACAGCAAGCACCTATGATATATGTATATTCCCTTAAACATATCATTTGTAGGCCATCTATTTATAAATGGGTCGAATATGAAAATCCATACAATATAACAAATTTATTCATATAGTTTAAAACTTGTACTACTGTGTGGACTTTGAGTTTTATGCATAGATGACTTGGAAATATATATATATGTATCTAAAGAATGCATACATAACAGATATTTCTCATCCTTCATATAGTGGGCAAAGTCTAGTTATAGACTGTACGAGTAATAGAGGTAAGACTAAATGATTTTTCTCATCACAACGAAAGATTTAATATATGTACATATATAATAACAACTCCATCGTGAAGTCCTGAAAATTATGTTTTATTTTTATCTTTCTCTGCAGATCAAATAAATCAGCAATTAATTAAAAATCAATTTATTCCAGAACGAAGAATTATTACTTTTTTGTTTAATATACTTCTTCAGTGGAAGAAATTAACATTTAATATGAGACGCTCTAACAATTCTGTTCAAGGACGAGAGAAAACATGACAAAAAGCTATGAGCTTCAGTGCTTTAATATTGTCTAAGAATGTAGCCATAATTCGATATATCAATGATTTCTTACTTATTCCCTTTTTAAATATTTTTTTGATAAGTACTTTAAGGTCATTACAGATAAAATATCGGTAACACCAACACCGCAACGTTTAATTATCGAGACACGTGTTTCGGGAGCGTATGGACTCTTATCATCAACGGAATACCGAATGAATAAATAAAATTAAAAACTATAAATATAAACTTCCTCTTTTCTAGTATAAACAACCATTGCAGCATGCCACTCTTTACCTAGGCCGAACTAATTGCTATCATATATTGAGAAGGGACCGTCCTTTTCCGATTTTCCGAGAATGTGATCTCCGGTTTGTCTTTCGGGTTGCCAGATTCTCGAAAAATCTCCATTCTCTGTTTTCATGCTAGTTTCAAACCTACTCATGAACAAATTAGCAATGAAAAGAGATAACGGATTACCCATTCCAGTGCCTTTATTTTGTTCATAAAACTTACCATTCTACCATTCACTTGAAACCGATTTTAAGACATGCATATCCGATGTTACCGATGTAAATTACGAGTCCACAGTCCTTAAACTCACACCTTAGTTTATGTATGGTGGGTGCTTAGTTACAGTGACTCCGTAAGTATCTATTACTTGTGTGGCTATCATGCAACTCTCGCGGTGTAGTTTTGTATGCGTAAATTGTGTTCAAATGGCTTTGTGTCAGCATCATATCGCCTTTTATAATGCCGAGCTGTTAATCACTTTGCTTCCAACAGCGAATGGTAAGTCGATTCGAATTTCAACTTTGAAAAAATGTCACCGTCCCTCCAGAGAATTGAAATCTGGCTTCTATCGTCCCGTCACAACGATAGTCGCCTAGCCACTACGGCTATCGATCCGTTTAAAGGTCATAATATGGGTATAAATTTTTTTATTTTTATATGTAAACAATTAAACTTGAAAATCTTGAACGCCTTAAAAATATCAAGTCCCAATTTTAAATGAGCATAAAAAACTCAAAAGTCATAATTTTTACTTCTCGAGAATTCTTAGTAATTTAAAAATTATCTCGCATTACATTCGAACTCTTAGGATTTTCAAAGTGAATGAAAGTATCCCATAATTTCCAACATTTATTATTAATTCAGAAATGTTTAGGAAGTAGCAATTTCTATATTTTCAACTTAAAATTTGAAATGTTTGAAAGTGTTTCAGTTTTTATATAGGTACTTTCTTTATTTTTCCGAAATAAAAGTTTTTAATTTTGAATAGGCAAATTTTGAAATCCAGAAAAAAACGTCTCAAATTTTGAATTTTTAATAATTTCAAAAATCTTACAAAGTATCAAGACGTATAAAAAAATCGTTTTGAGAACTATATTTTTGAAAGTTGACAAGGTAAAAATAGTATTGCAAGAATTAACTCGGTTTACTGACAATTGAACAAGCTTAGAACACAGTGATACAAGTCTATGACACATTGCTCTTAGTTTTGTTTCCATTAAGTATAGTACGTATTACAGATAGACTGGTGCTAGTATGTTCACAAAGTTAATCGAAAGTTTACGAAATGGGAAAAAAGTCTTTGTTTATCATTGTTTGAAACCGTCTAGTGTATATCTTCTGGAGGTTAAATGCCATCTTTCCATATAAATTTGTGAAAAATTAGCTTTACCTTATCTAGTCGCGTGCCTCAAACTTTAATTTTACCAATGGTATATACCGGGTGTCCAGCCTAAGATGCAACGGTGCATAGCCGACTTATAATCAATTTTTTGAAAATTTTTTTTGAAAATAAATGTTGCCTCGAATCAAATTCTACATATTTTAAAATTAGTATTAGTAATGGCGGGCTTCGGGTTCTACTGTAAGTAGATACTAACTTTATTATTTTAAATAGAACACCCTATATATTATTGCACTTTTTAATTCCTTATTAAATTCAAAAGACACTGTGTTAAGCTTACATTGAGTGTAAGTTGTACCGTTTCCCAACTTTAAAATCATGAATAACTTGATTTTTTTTAAATGAAATGGTATAGCAATTTTTACATAAATGGATGTAAAATTGGATTTTCTTCCGTTTTTGTGCGGATATTATTGTGTCTATTTCCAACGCCTTTTGAAGATATTTCCTACTTTTCAGTTTTTCACCATCCGTATGAAAGTGGAAGACAATCAAACTTTACATCCGTTTATGGAAAAATTTCTATACCATTCCATTTAAAAAAATCAAGTTATTCATGATTTTAAAGTTGGGAAATTACAGATCCCTATTTAATCACCCTGTAACATAAATGCAACAATTTTCAAATAAAAGACGTGCCCTCTTTCATGAGCAAGCAAAAACTGAAAACCGCATGTTTCTAACTATCGCAGTTGCGGAGATATGTATTTCCAAACACCGAAAACGCTGCAGATGTAATTTTTTTTTTGAAAAACGCCACGTAATTCGGAAACGGTACAACTTAGATTCAATTAGGCTTAACAAAGTGCCTTTTAAATTTAATAAGGAATCAAAAAGTGCAATAATATATAGGGTGTTCCATTTAAAATAATAAAGTTAGTTTTTACTTACAGTAGAACCGGAAGTCCGCGATTACTGATACTAATTTTAAAATATGTAGAATTTGATTTGAGGCAACATTTGTTTAAATTTTTTTTTCAAAAAATTAATAATAAGTCGCCTATGGACCGTTGCATCTTAGGCTGGACATCCTGTATGTAGTGATAAGGTGTTATGCATCAAATTTGGACGAACGCGTATGATTTATATCGACACATATGTTTTGTTGTCTATTTACAATTTCATCAAAGATTTATGTGTTGTTATGTTGTATGTTTAGCTTTGAGCTTTACAAGAGTGGGAAATCCGACAATGAAGTTTGAGAATACGATTAATGTTAATGTCAATCAGAGAATCTGTAATTGTTACCAAAAATATGCCATTATGAGAATATACAGCAAAAATAAATTCAATTCAATACCTCCTCTAAAGTCCATAATTTAAATGATATTGTACCTACAATTGTGTTTTATGTTAGGATTTGCACGAAGAACAACTTATTAAGAGATGCCAGCAGTATCCATTCGTACAACTGACTAATATCAGAAATATAGGTGTGCTTTGATTGATGATATTCATAATTATAAGTAAACTAAATCAACATATATAGTAGCGTAAGTATAACAAGTTTCAACGTATTGTCATATATAAATAATAAATTATAATATACATTATTACTTATATAGGTATTACGGGTACATGTGATAAGGGAAAGAAGTCAGTACTTGGTACAAATATTTTCTTTCCTTTTTCACATGTACCAGTAATACTAAATTTGTAGCTCATACATTTAAAAATCTGCGCATCGTGTGGTCATAATTAGTTCGTATTATAGACATCTTAGCGTTCTAATGACCACAAATGTTTATACAGTAGTGGTTTATCTTGTTTATCCTATATCTTTGGTACAAAATTGGTTTCGGAAGTACGTAGACAATAAAACAATAACCTCGATAAAAATGCTTCTTTATTTTTAAAGCATATAAGACAAAAAAAGAAAAACAAAACAAACACTCACAACATATACATATAATACAATAATTCTGTGTACAAAATAAAAATAAAACAACTCAAAGTATCTGGCGATATAAACCATATCTCTTCTATATTTCGAGACATACACTCTTCTTTGATAATATAATAATTATAATAATTTATTTAAAACACACTTTTTATTATCATCATCACTTAATATAACTGATATGATACAATTTAGAGATATACCTATATATAAAAATTTTAAAATAAACACTTAGTAGAATCTTGTAACATTACATTTATACAGTCTTATAAAAAGAAATTATAATTTAAAAAACGCGTACACCAATCATTTAACAATTTTTTTCCATATTGTTTTCATGTATTTTTTTGTGATTTTTTGTATGCAAAAACTAAACTACGTTTTATTATTTACGTTGCTTCTCAATATTTGTTTTTGTTTTTATTACTTGTTCCCAATCGTCAAACATAGAAGAAGTAAAAGAAAAATTAAGTGAGAACAATACACCTTGCGTACGAGTAATTACACGAATAAATAAATAAAAAGTATCGCAAATTATTTTCTACAATAGCTGAAGTTTCAAGAGTATTGCTGATAGCTCTAAATAATGAATTTACATACGGATGACAATAAATATCAGCTAATGAATAAGCGTTAATACATATGTTTATTATTACATATATTAATCATGAATTTAAAGGAAGGTGCAATAATAGAGTTTCTAAATTATTTATATTGTTTGTAAGTACAGTTTTTGATAACCTGGTACTAATTTAGAAACCGCAAAATGTACGTACTTACAGGTTATGTAAGCATGTAGTGATGAGAGTAACAGAATCAGCAACTTTAAGCTTTTTACTGGGTTGTAAGGGTAACTTACAGAGAAAAATGTTTCAGTGTTGTAGTTGAAAATAGTTTACGAATATGTATAATTTGATAAAATTAAATTTTTTAAGCATAGAATGCCAAAATATTATCTAAGTAGTTATGAGAGCAAAGGTCTCAACACTACAACGGTTATTGACAAATTATTATACACATTATATAAAACAATCATTTACGCTAGATGTAATACATATACTTTATTATTAAACAGATTAAATGACAATGAAATGGACTCTTTAGTAGTTTTAAACAATATACTCTTGTTTTTAATATGTTGCCATTATTATATAGGGTACTTCAAAATCGATCCTGGTGAATATGACAGACCTTAAATTCGGCACTTAGAATTAATAAACAATTTTTTGTTTTCCTTGAATTTTGAATATTTGTTAACAATGTAAAACAAAAGAGAATATTATTCTGTCTAAGAGCACTGTACTGTCACATGTTTTTTAACAATATCTCGAGGAGTATAAATTTTGGGAACTGAAGTACAAAGAATCAATAGTTTCTCTCCTCGTCTTAGTTAGCAATTTCATTGAACATAATTTTATCCGACATTATTAGATTAATTTGGAGAGAAATATATACGATGTTTCTCTAGGATGTAAAATTTATTTATTATTATTATTTTAAATTACTATCATGATTTTATCTTTGCAATTTGTCTTATAAAATTTCGTTATATAAAAAGCACACAGAAACATTTATATGACTAAAGCTGCTAGTTTAAGCAATTATTGGAATGCTTTGTTTTATTAAAAATAAAAACGAAAGTAAGAACAGGATCGGCCACGTTATAAAAATGGGATATTTACTATTTTATTTACTGTATATTTGTTTCTATGTATGTAGCATATGCACTCGTTATAAATACTACATGGAAGATTACAATAAAAAGCTGCATATTTATTATCAGAAATTATGTAGAAAACGTAAGGACAAAAGAACACACGCAACGGAATACAAAAACGCCGTTTGTAGAAACGATATGTCTTTTAAACTAACTATCGACAATCTGAGTTGGACTAACATTTGACGGTGTTGTCGTCGAACTTGACGATACGTTTTGTGTGTACATAGGATACTGAACGTATGTACATCCTACCGGATGTGGTAAGTTCGGATGGTAAGCACCAGATGACGTTTCAGATTCGTGGTCGGAACCTTCAGCGGGTACGTTTTGTCCAGAATCTTTTGGAATCTGTGCGTATGGATTTATATGCGGGTATCTTATTCTGATTGCATCCACTACGTCTAATAGATTTTTCGAATCCATTGCTAGGACGTGAGCTGCTCCTAACATTCCCCTGAAACACAAGTATTAAACTGTTAAGTCGTCTTCACACACAGACACTTCATACAATGAAAATAGAATAAATATGTTTGTTATAAAGTTGTCAAGTAATGTAAATTCAATACGACCATGTCTATTTCTCTTACTTATACCGGTGTTTTAGTAAGTCGTTGTACACTCCAATATTTGAGTGCACTACTCTCACTTGGTTAATTATTGTACTTGTAGGTATTTATATTTTGCAACGTAAAATGTTTGTTCGTAGTTTCATGGTAGTAACTCTTCATGCATTCGAAGACATTTAATTTAATCGTTTTAGGAGCATCTGTTCGGCATAATTCTTTGCTACTTATTAAAATTATTTCCTGCTGTTATTTTAGAATTAACTTTTTTGCGTTAGTAGGCAGTCATTATTACTTGACATTTCCCAGCTAAGACTGTAAGTTTTACTCGAAGGTATTTGAACACTGTAACGTTAGTGGGATAATAAGTTCCCTCCATCATCATTAGAAAATTGTCTACAAACAGTTAACCGGAAATATTCATACTAAGCAAATAATAGCATTTTTTTTAATCGTCGTCTTGGAGCTAACATTTTTTTTTTTTTTTTTTTTAATATGTGGTGGGTGCTTATTAAAAACTTTCGCTTGTCTGGCTATCATGTTGCCAATGGCTTTGTGACAATCATATCGCCTTTTATGATGCCGCGCTGTTAATCACTTTGCTCCCAACAGCGAATATCCGGGATTAAACTCTCTGAAAAAATGTCACCGTCCCTCCAGAGAATTGAACCCCGGCACCTATCGTCCTCTCACAACAATAGTCAGCCGCCTAACCACTGCGGCCATCGACCCGTTAATTAAATTTGTACATGTTGCCCTGCAAAGTATACATGCCACATACTTGGTTTTGAGATTCTATTACCAATAAAAAGGGCAAAGGGAGTTTACTATAATTATTTTGGTCTATAATAATTGAGCCTATAGAATGAGTCTTATTTTAGATATGCAACTTTACCGTATTTTTACATCAATTATTAACAAACAAAATTCAAGACTTACTTTCTGTATTCCGCATCTAGAGTAGTGTTACTGTAGTTCTGCGCTAGTCTCATCGCATTAACTAATTCCGCCATATCTTTAGATAGTACTTTGTGCGCCATTTCAACTTCCCTATGCGCGGAAACCGGAAAAAAGGGAACGATTACGTCAACGCTCGCTAACAGGGCACGCAATTCCAGACCAACTTCTCTCACATGATCTAAATAAGCTTCTGCGTGCGATTGTTGAACACCTTGAGATAAAGTCATAACCGCTTTTACAACATGAGTCGTGCAATCGTAAACCTTATCGTTGGTGCGGTCTAGATCTGCAGTTGGTGTAGGTTCTATTCTCTGCAAAACGATCAGTATTTAAAATGTGTAAGGAGTAAATATTTTTAAAGAAATTTCAAGCTTACCCGTTTTTCTCTATCAATATCCTCACTAGGTGGTGTTGATCTGTCTGTTGCTTTAGCCGATACAGTTGTTAATGTACTTGTTACAGAACTAGCTGGTGATTGATTTTTACTACTGGACTGGGATTCAGTACCACTATGAACTCCATTACCTGTTACAGAAATACTGGCCAGACTAGAAGATAGATTACATGACGTAGAATTGGAAAAATTCGTCGATATGGGACTAGTAGGTATCGATACCATTGAGTGTGGATAATCGAGAGAAATATCTGTATCTGACGGTGTAGCAATGCTTAGCCTCTTCTTCTAGAACAAGGGACGATTAAAATATGATGCAAAAATATCTCTTTGTTTAGTTACTGTACTAGTATGTATGTTTTTTATTGGCAAAATATAGTATAATGATTGCATCGCACTTTATCAAGCGTACACTTACCAAATTAGTTTCAGTTTCTTGTAGCCATTTCTGATCCTCTTCGGATTCTTTCTGTTGAGCTCTCAGTTTCTGCTCTAAAATATGCTTCTCTATGACAGGTCGAGGTTTAATGTTGTCTAATAGCATATCTCCGTATAGAGATTGTTGGGAGGAGGTAGACTGTAATGATAATAATAATGAAATATATACAGCAATCAGGACTGTGTTAGTAGAATTAGGTACATCAAAGTTAATATTATTAAAAGGCTTGCTTTATTAATGATTTTTTAAAAATATGTCTCCTAAAATAGCATACTATGGATGTAAAAACTCCTTTTTGTCAAGAAACATATTAACAGGTCAGTAGTATAACATAACAAATTCCTTAAATCACGTTTGTTTTGAACACGAAACCCTGTGTGTTTGAAATGCGATGGGAGAAGTAGGATCCTGCACTGTGATGCCAAGAAACTGTTATCCGCAAATGGGCTACTGTTGTTCAGCTTGAGAGAACAAGATAGATGGAAGACTGGCGACTTAATCTGAGGTTGAGCAAATAATCTTACTGCCGAAGGAATGATAGAAAAACCTGCTTCGTAACCAACGTCCAGATCCATAGGCATATTGATATTCCATCTCTGAGCGATCATGCGCTGGCGAACTTTAGAAAGGGTCGTGCGGTTGAAGAATCCGTCGGTCCGGCATCTTGGAAACCTGGATCCACATAAGCTATCACCTCGTGTCGAGACGCTACGTATCCTGGAGGCGATGAACGGACCGGCCGCCATGATTGGGCCACTGTAGTCCAACGAAACACTAACCCAGTGACTAAATGAATCGTATAGGAACCCAGTGACTAAATGAATCGTATAGGAACGGACAAAAGGGTTTATGGACACGTACTCCTACCTTAGCTCAATTGAGACCCTCATATAATGAACCTATAGAAAAAAGACCAAAGAAAAGTTCACAGAATCCGCGCACATTTTACAGAGCTCTAACTAAATCCATAAAAAATAGTTAGTTAGTGATGGTTGTTACAGCAAGAGTTCTGCATTTTGGAAATTTAAGAATTATTTGTGTATATAATGCAAGATAATAAACTGAAGGAAGATCTTTTTTAACAAAATGGAGCTTAGAGATATATACTGTCAATCAAAATGTTGCGTTTCTAATGCAGCCTTTTGGAAACCGCAGCACTAATTTGCGTATAAAAACATCATGGTTACCACCAACAATTTATTTAGGAACTTGTGAATATTGTGATTGATTATAATAATACTTAAAGAATTCCAGTTCTATGGCTCTCAGTGGCTGTTCAGCATGATTTATAAGAAAGGAAAATGGATAAGATTGAAGAAATTAATGAGACAGCGTGGATTTTTCAAAACATAATCAATCAACACGGTTATTCATATCGATGCAATTTCGTGTTGGCCCGACACAAAAAATTATATATAAAAACGTGGAGATGGTCATTGGATTTTGAATTTACCGATTTACTGTCGTCCTATTAATATCACCTTTTGTTTTAAAAATGTACACAAAATGTGCATTTAAAAGCGTAATTACCAAATAATACTTCAAGTTAGTGCAAGCACCTTACACTGACAACATAACATGTATATATAAAGCTTGCTTGTATATATAATTAAAAACAAAACCTGAAAATATTAAACTACATTATCGACGAGAATAGGATAAATCAAAGGATGCAAACTCAAATGAAATAATGTAAGAGCACCTTTAAATAGTATAGTCAGGTGCATGAAATAAATCAACATGCTTCACAAGTCCATGCTTCCGATAATCATGCTATTGTAAATTAAATTAAAACATAAATATAAACGACTTTGATACAAAATACTTTAGTGCATTATTAAATCTACAGTATCACTTGATATTGCAAAAACTAATCGTCGATATATAATATCAACATAACTAGCCAAGGACAAGACAGAAAAATACGAACGTTGTAACTGTTCACACTGCTATTGAATTACAACGCCATATTGAAAAACTTGTTGCACCTATATTGGTCGCATTTTGCTGAGTTATTATTGTAGTCTTCCATACCATCGATAAAGTAAATTTTCGTCGCTACTCTTGTTAAAGTCTAAACATAATGAATTTTTTAAAGTTAATAAGTATAATGCTACTACCCCAAACTATTTACAGTCCACATTGCCAAAAACGATAAGAAAGAACATCAGTGACATTAGATTTAAATTTAATTGATTAAAAGTTACCACATCAAATAAGATATAGGATGGGTAAAAAACCGATATTATATAAATTTTAGAAAGCATGTTTCACTTAACGCAAATTTTAAACGTTTTTCCCAAACAAACAATGCGATTTAAAACATCCACTTTATATGTATAAAGCAAATATGTCCCTTAAATTTTGATTCAAATTTTCAACACAACTTTGAGGTATAATTTTGTTTTCAGCAATATTTCAAAAGAGATTCCCAATGAAACTACATACCAAAAACTGTATAGTTTCTAACTCATATGAAACAAACGCCTGTATTTTTGTAGTCTAGAGTTTAATTATACTAAACCACATTCTCAACAGAAGTATTTACTTGATTTTCTTTCATAGTATTATGTTACTAATATTATATAAAAGTAAACGAATATTTCCTTTTGCAATAATCTTTGTGTTGATACCGTATCTACAGTTTGTAAAAAAATTATATATAACAGTGCTCTTACAGATGGGTTATGCAGATAGTTCATAAACTATAATGTTTTAAAAGTAATATGTGGGAAACGTAACTGTAGAATATTACCTAGATGTGCAACGTTAATCAAATACGAGATTCCATAACAATTGGTTTAACGTGTAAGTGCCAGTTAGGAAAAATAATTCATGCAAGGAGTTTATTCTAGTTTCGAAATAAATATCCACCGTTTTGAAAATTCATTTTAGCTTAATAATTCAATTCTGCATTAGAGCATTTTAATAAATGGTCGTCTCAGAACATCAGTATCAAGTCGTTTGAGTATGTGAATAAAATTTCGGTAATTGATTTTATTTAACAGCGAAGTATAAAAACTTTGGGAAGAAGTTAAAATAACAGTTCGAAAAGAAAAAAATAAATTGGATTGAAAACGTAAGAACGTGCCCAATTTTTTTTTCATAAAAGCCTGTACACAAAAAAACACATGGAAAAAAATGCAATCGGAATAATGGTAAATTTGTACAAAATGAAAAACATGAAAACAAGAAGGTAAATTGGCACAAGATGTAAACCAATAAAGTGAAGTAGAGCAGATATCGCAGGTAGAACAAGATATACTAACCGAGTCATTAACAAGAAAAGTACTAAAGTCAATTATCAACAAGTTATCATGCCGAAGTACTGGGAAGGGATTGAATAAACATACAAAATGATTACATTACAAAAATTACTATGATGTTTAGATTTTGTGATAGATTAGATAATGTGACTTAAAGATTCAACTTACGAAAGCATTAAAAAGCTAGGGATAAGCACAACTTAATTGGATTAAGACTAGTCAAAATTACAATGAAAACAAATATCACCCAAAAAAGGAAAAACAAAAGAACCTTGCGTCACTGACGAAGAATGTCAGCTACTCGAGACATGTGTTTCGAGAGCTCATGCGCTCTCGAAAGACGTGTCCGGAATAATCAAATGTTTGATCTGCAATTTAAGGGCCCACAATCTTTGAAATTACACTGAAATGAATGAATCTGAGTAAACAATTAGAAAGTAAAAACCAAAACAATAGTATTGAAGCAGATGCATTTAAGTTGTAATTTTAAATAATATCTACACATATTGATATTGAGATAGAAGAAAACACAATTTCCGACGGAACATATCGGATTCCATGCTAACAAAAAACTTATTAACCTAAGCGTACAGCGGTTAGTGTACTGGCCTACTTTTAAAAGGTACATAATATATATTGGTGATACATTCACACTGAATTATTAGTCAGTCAATTTTAATGCCCAATTCTCCTAAAGATGGTTACGGCAACGAACAGAGGCTGATAACATTGGTTGTGAAGCAGTACTACTACGAAATAACTTTGTAAGGGACATCCAATTTTGATTGCTAATTAAATAAATTAATATTAATTCAAACGCCAATTTTGTCCGTAAAAATTCCATCACGAAGTACTCTGTTAGTACTATCAACACTATTCACACAACATTATATCAATGTTAACACTAAAAGGCACTTTGTCAAATAATTTCTCTGACGCCAAAACTAGTGTGATGTCGTCGAGAACACTTAAACACAAGAGTGTTTAAACAGCACCGATTACATTAGACGTCGGCGATAGCCCGCTCATAGATAGTTATTTTCAAGGACTGATAATACTGATGTTAAATAGTGGTCAAATAACTAACCAAAAACTTTGACCGGAAACATTTACCTTTGACTAGTAAAGCAGATAGAAAAGAAAAAAATTAAGTTATAACACTAATAATACCATCACGTATAAGAGGGAGGAAACGCAGATGATTGTGGCTCTGGAAGATAACAGACGGCTTTAAAGGAATTGGTATTGATAACGGGAAAACGAAAGACAGGCGCCATTTGTGAAGAAATAAAACACAAAACAAGTACAAATACTTGCACGAAAAAGATCAAGATATTTCCTACAGAGAGTTGTGTCACGATCACAAACAAACCATTTATCATATCTTTAGCAAGCGAATAAAACTAGCAGTGCAAAGTATTTTAATTACAATAGAATGGGGTCGTATGCTCCTCCTTACCAAATACTTGGCCTAACAGCAAGTGATTATATACGTAACGTTTATAACTGTTTTATTCAGATTAACGGGAGAAATTGAAAACATTTTTCTCTTCATTTGCATTCATCGTCCACTGAAGTTAGCTATGACCACATTGTTTTTGTTACTGGACGTTTTACAAATGCACAGATTCACTCTTACTTTAAATAAGTTTGACTAGCAATTACTGATTTTAAAAGTAGTTCTTCTATCTCGAAATACAAACCAAGATTTGACCTATAATTGAAAAGAATCCAATTATGAAAACGCGTATAAGTAAACATCTAATTCTTCCACGAAGATGATCTATCTGCGTAACTCATCTGTATTGCTGTATAACAACATACAGGATTAATGCACAACATCGACAAACAAAACACAGTGGAAATCCAAAAGCCATGCTCGAAATGCTTCGAACCTGAGTTCGGATTTCTCTCTCGATTGGTTGTGGTGGGATAATGGGTGCCGGTTTTACGAAATAAGGCGCTTTATGAGCGCAACTTTTCACATCAGCACCTCCAAAATCGTAAATACTCTCTTCGAAATATTGGACTTTATCGCTGGGATAAACAGTATACATTGTAGGTTCAGCATGATAGTTTGGTACACGATCAGTGTAAATAAGGTGAGCGTTACGCTCTAGAGAGCCCATTTTTGGCGAAAATGTACCGGGAGAATTCGGTGAACCACCGTGAGATTTCCTTTCTAGCGATCCCAACTTAGGACTGAACATTCCTGATTTATCCAAACTGCTGTGACTGCTGCTAATCAATTGCGCATTTCTTTCTAAAGAATTCATCTTTGGTGAACTGGATTTTCGTTCTAACGATCCCATTTTTGGAGTCCCGCTGCCGGTACTTGATCTAGAAGGGGTACGCTCTAACGTACCGGTTGTTTTTTGTTTCATTTGAGTTTGGTCGAGGGAAGTTTGTGTGGATAGTGGTGGGGTAGGCGCATCGGGGACTTCCGGATCTAGTTTCTGGAGGCTTTGGATGGGAATCGGATGTGTTTTGAGGATCGGTTCGGGAGTATCGTCTTTTTTCTCAAAATCTACGGATACTGTATTAAATACCGAAGCGGGTGTTGTGTAAGCTGATGGACAGAATCCACGATCGGCGTTTTCTTTCATCAAATGCGCTAGGACCTCCGGATTCTTCGCCACGATGTAAGTTTGAGGAACTTGATTTCCTGTACTTAGGGATGCCAACGATGTTGAATCTACACCTGGAAACAAAATAGCGATCACACATCAAATTCAAATTACTAGGAATAAATATAAAATTACAGGAAGTAAAGTTTTTATTTCCTATTTTGGATATAAATGATTGTGACGTCATTTTCGAGTACATATGTATAGCATCATCCAAGGAAGATTGTCGTATCAAAAGTTCAGATACGAAGGGTGCAACTGTATGTGTAGCAGCTTTCTAAAAATGATTCATCACAAACTTCTTTTTAGTTTTCCGGAATGGATAGATAGCAATGAGTCAACAAGGAAAGAGTATTCCCAAATACGTTAACTGTTTGTTTAGGGGACTGTCAAAATCGAAAATTAACATTTTTATATATATTAGATAGATTGAGACATCAATACGTGAGCTGTAGCTTTCGGCATTAACAGAAAAATGTTGCGTTACTATTTACCTTGCATTGGATACCTTGCGGGTTTCGGCGGTGGTGAAATATCATCTCCAGAACCCCATGACATAGCTGCTACTCGTCGATTTTCTCTTTTCAGTGTTTCTTGAGCTGCCGATCGTTCTTCGAGTAATATTTCACTGAAATATCATTATTACATTTTATTTTTGAAAATAAACAAAAGCGATTACAATTTCTTTACTATTATTTAAACTGAAACCTTTATTCAATGATAAAATTTTTATTAATAACACATTCAATCATCATTTCGATGATATCAACTGATACCAAACCACACATCTCACACTTAATCAATGAAAAGTAGTCAGACTCCTTCGTGGTTTTTTTTACTGTTTTGATAAGATACTTTAGTTAAATATATGTTGCTGATATAGGAGCAATAAATGATTACATTAGCTATATAATGCAGTGTCGTTATCAATGATCACCTGACATGTCCGATGAGGTACAAAATTCGACGGATTTTTTGAGATAATTTAAAAGATCGTCTCGAATTAATTGAGCAAAGATGATGTTGAACTAAGTCTCTTGTTATGTACAGCATTTCTATCAGGAAGTTTACTGTGTAGTATAAAATTACAATTAAGATTTTAAATTTATCTTTATTCCGTATACTGAGTTTTACATTCTGTTACAAGTTCTTGATCGGGTTCAAATTAGAGCTACAAGAAGACCGTTCACGTAGATCTACGTGCACACACATACTAAAATTTTTCCTCCAGAATCCTTCGTTGTTTTTGCTTAAATAATCATTATTATTATCATGTTAAAGAAGATGGTGAAGGTAAGAGTGCACCAGCGAGAATGGTCCAATGAAGATATATTTTGCTACTCCTTATATAGATATTTTTCTAATACGAACTTGACATAAGCATTTAATAATAATTTGTATTAAAGAGCATAATCACAATTATGTTGATAGAATTGTAAAATTATAGATATTAATATACAACTTACTTTAAAATCTCCTTAATCTCTTTAAAGGTAGGCCTCTTGCTTGGTTCATACGACCAACACAAAGACATCAATGAATACAATCGAGGTGGACATCGCGGTGGTAAAACTAGCCGTTCTCCGTTTTCAATCTTGCCAATCACATCATTATTTTTAACTCCCTGGAAAGGTTTGACGCCAAGCATCAAAATTTCCCACATGCATACACCTAAAATGACACGTTGAAAAATTCAAGAACGATAACATTCTAAATAACTTACCAAACATCCATACATCACTAGCTGTAGTAAATCGACGAAAATTGATACTTTCGGGGCTCATCCATTTGATGGGTAATTTGCCCTTAGATGCCTTATAGTAACTTTGATCTTCGCCCATCCATCTAGATAGGCCGAAATCGGCCAGTTTCACGCACGTATGTGAACTGACCAGAACGTTTCTGGCCGCTATATCTCTATGTACATACTTTTTAGATTCTAAATAACTTAAAGCGGTCGAAAGCTGGAATGCATATAGTAGTAGCGAGCTAAGATCTAGTTGATTTTTGTTGTTTTGTAAGTAGGCTCGTAGTTCGCCTAATTTTGCTAGTTCCATTACTATCCAAACCGGTGAGTCCGAACATATTCCCATCAACTTAATAATGTGTTGGTGATCGAATTTTTGCATAATATCTGCAAGGAGAACATAGAGAGCTTGTTTTGCTTATTTTATTATTTTAATTATGTATAAACAAAAGTTAATTTTATATTGCAAAAGTAATTTATTTTTTCTTAGAAACGTCTTATTTCGAATTAAATACAAAACAGTTAAATACTTTTTTGTATAGAAAGGAATTAGACAAAAAAAATCGACAAAACAAAATGTTTCTAAACGAAAACTCTAACCAAGTCATCAAGAAAAACATCTGTTTTCAACGCAATCTTATTTACGTACAAAAGAACGGCCTTAAACAAACTCGAAAATCATTTCGTGAACTCCTGAGACGAGTTTATTAAAGTTTAATAGGCGCCAGTTAGCATCTGACCGACGTTGTACTTACAAGCTTCTTCTAGGAACTTTTCAGTCGTAGCGGCGTCGGCGTCTCCTTTACAAGTTTTCACAGCCACTGGAGTTAGCAAGCCGTCCTTGTTCTTCAACGTACCCTTATGGACGTCTCCGAACTGTCCCTCTCCTAGTACGTCCGTTAGCTCGATCTGAGAGCGGTTGAGTTCGTAGTTTCTTGCTGTAACGCCACCGAGAAAAAAAAGAGGGAAGGACGGAAATTAGAAATTCCGAAAGCTGTCGTATGTTCAGAACGATATGCCATGCGGTATAAAACGAGGTTCGATTTAATTTTATTGGGGACAAATTCTATTTCCATGGCGAAATTTGAATTGATTTCATTCGTTTAAAGAAAATGTATCTGAATAGTGCTGATGTAGCTTACTTCGATTGTTTTTTTATTACAAAATTAAATGAGAAAATTGTTGGTTGTTCAATAGTTCAGGATGTCTACATTTTATTCACAACTAGGTAATAATAAATTATAATTCAGAGAGTTTAGTCCCGGATCGATTTGCCATTCGCTGTTGGGAGCAAAGTGATTAACAGCATGGCATCACAAATGGCGATATGATGCTGTCACAAAGCCATTTGAACACAACTTACACACACAAAACTACACCGCGGGAGTTGCTGTGATAGCCAGACAAGCGATACAGCTTACGGAGTCATTGCAACCAAAAATTAAAAAATTATAACTAAAAATAATATCATTAAATTTATTTTATATCAGCTTTACATTTGAAACTTTAGAATTAGATATCGGATTGCAGGTGCCGTTATGGAGTACTGTATAGGGTCAGCCAGTAGGAGAGGTAAGCGGCTGTATGTCGGAAACTATTTATGCTAGGTTAAGCGGGAAAATTTTTCATAGTACAAGTAGGCAGGAGTAATTGCTGAAAATTATTTCCAAGTTCCAGATTTTACCGCTAGAGGGTGTAACTGCTATGTTCAAATCTAAAATTCGTGTTATCTCACAAAACTGTAGAATGAGCTTCAACTTTCATATCAATGTAAATTTGTAGATAGCCTGTTAAATCTGTGAGAGAGAGTTGTTATGAATATTACTATGGATATACTCACTAGGTGCTATTTAAATACTTAGATTAAAGATGCCACTTGATCCTGAAACTCAACAACACCGTAGATTAAAGAGATTTGCTTATATGCAAGTTGGGGCTGTGGCATAACTTGTAGTGAAGAATAAAACTGGCAGAAAATCTAGCTATATCACAATGATAGAAATTCCTATAGCGAAGAATTTAAAAGCACAAGATATAGACTATATTTTTTATTTGAAGAAACATTCGTTACTATTGATTGTGTTATAAGAATACAGCACCGGAGAGAAAAATCGAAAAAACCTGTAATTGTCAAGCAATACTCAAATATCACCTAAGAAATGATATCTATTTATGTATTTGGGACTTTGGGCAAGCCATTTGAAACAATCTACAAAACGAAACGGTCTTACGGCAAAAGCCATACTTCAAAGCGAACTTTACAGCCGAGCTCAAATTGATTTAACCGTCATTATCAAATTTATCCTTTTACATGGCTTAAAACTAAATATAGCAGTCCAAGTCGCCAAACATATCAAAGACATTTTCTTGTATTTTCGGAGCGCTGTGTAGGCAGATATTAGCAGGTAAGGGGCCACCTTTGGCACCCCCACCACTACTCCTTCGGTGTCACACGTGACGCGGTCGTAGGTAGTTCCAAAACAGCCTACCTGGTTGTGACCCGGTTTCCAAAACAGCCTGGCTGGTTTTGACCTGGTTTTGAAATGAAGGTACTCCTGGACTTTATGAGGTGGTTTTAGTTGGTTTTAGGCTGTTTTCAAAACCAGGTCAAAACCAACGAAAACCAGCTTAAAACCAGTACAAAAACAACTAAAACCAACTCAAGGAGTACCTTCACTTCAAAAACCAGCTCAAAACCAACGAAAACCAAGTCAAAACCTGCTCAAAACCAGGTAGGCTGTTTTGAAACTACCTACGACCGCGTCACGTGTGACATCGACGGGTTAGTGGTGGGGGGTGCCCTAGGTGGCCCCTTATCTACTGATATTTCAGCTCAAAAACTGCAAGTTTTAGAATTTACAAATATTTTTCATTGCAACAGGAATAGTTCAGAGTTTGTAAGTAAGGTGATTCGTAGAGAGTAACAACGATTAATACTAAAGGCCACTTTATAGATATGTATTTGAAAATTAAATAAAATCCATTTTCTTATTTCAATCAATTAACGGTTCAGATAAATTGAAACCTGAATAATACGCGTAAGTAATAGAAATTACAAAAAATATTAATGCTTCTATAATGAGTTAGCCATATTTGTTAAAATTTGCGCCTTACCATGACGCAGCTACTTTTAAAATTATCTGCATAAGCAAAAACACTAGTTGCAAATAGTCAATACAATTGACGCATGATAGTCACTTGACAATTAAATGGGAATTAATCACTCTTCTTGGTGCTTTCAAGTTAGTAAAACCTTCAAATGAAGTGAAAATGTATAATTAAGATACTGAAGCTATTAGAACATATTGTTTTAATTAAAGCAATAATGATCAATTTCCGTTAATATAACATCTTAGTTGAACAATAGGTATACCATTGTAATTTCATTGAGAAGAGTCGAACAATTCACTGACGTTATTTTACGTGAACAGAATGATAAAATAGAATTTGAATCTTTCATTCATGAAAATTGAAATTCTAAAAATTACTAGCAGTATTTACATAGTAATCAATGTTTTAAATTCTTGGCATTATTACGCGTCATTTAGTGAGAAATCTGAAATGTATTTCCAATTATCAATTCATTTTTGAATCTAATCTTCGTAGAACTTTTAAAATCTTAAATTTCCTTAATAAACATTATATTTCTACAAATTGTATCACCAATCTTAATTGTAACAAATCCATTCAAAATTACCGCAAATTCCTACTACAACTTAATCCAATTTAAATTGAAAGCTAAGCTAATGTAACGAAACAGCTACTTACTTGCCGGAGTCGAGTAATCTCCTTCATCGTCCACGATTTCCGCGTAATCTTCGGACAACAGCGTTCCATGTGTATTGTCCAGGTTGTCTTTCCTATTCACTAGCAACTTTCCCGAGTTGGATTCTGCACAATAGAACAAGAATGAGAAGTCTTCTAACGCAGATACGCATAACATAATAGTACGTGTAATGTATAGAACTAAATGCGACGTTAACTACCTACGGATGAGATGAATGTGGTAAAATGAAACGTGTAAAAGATATGTACGTCATATCATCGTCTTAAGTAAACACCAGATTAGATTAAATACGCGGACCATGTGCGAGGAAGCTATAACAAATGTTGTGGTTTGTGCAGTTTCATCAAAGCGTGCTTTTCCTTGTTCACTACTAACCTTTACACGGGCAGGGAAACTGTTTCCAGACGGTGGCTTGTAAAAAATTATTAGGTGAATAATTATTTGCATTAGTATATCGATTTTCTAGGTACTATGCGCATAAGTTTAATTACTCTACGGTTACAATTTGCATATTCAGGTGGATGTCCGTGTACACATGAAAAAAGAATTAATGTACGAATAAGAAAGCACATTCGTTATTTTAAAGTGTATTTAGAAAATTATTGTGTTGTGAAGTAAAATCGATCAAGTTAGTAAACATTTTCCAGGTCTATGGTTATCATTCAGTTAGCTTATGTAAACACAGATGGACCATTTTATATAGTTACCTAACAGTGAAAAGTTGTCAATATTTACGTATACAAAGCTGTTAAAATACGGAATTTCTATTTGAAATATGTGCATACACCATACAAAAAGACTAATGTTTTTCCTATGGTTATCTATATGAAAATTGCAATTGAATTACAAAGTACATATGATGTAGCTATTATTGTATTTATAAGCATGTACTCAAAGAATGACTTCATATAGATGTATTCAATTGAATTCAAACTATGATGAAAATGTTCCATACAAATTCAAATAAAGCGATAAAACTTAAAATAAAATACTTTACTGCAATGCCACTTCTTCATTGTAATTGCCTTAAATCTTAAGTTAAATCACAGATCCAGTCTAACTGGAAATTATTCGAGTTTAAAATAAGCTACTTGGTACATTACTTAAAATAATATTTATCTAATATATGTATATAAAATAAAATAACTAAAGATAATTCTTAAAGATTAAACTCTAAATCTAGAGAACTACTAAAGTAATGTACAGTGGCCAGCAGCATAATCGATACCGTTAAATTTCTCCTAAAATCTGTGGCCTTCAGTTAGGATTTATAGTAGATATTATTATTAGTAGATAAGGTCGACGTTAGCTTGCGGTGGTGTCGATTTAAAAGCTGGCCACTGTACAGCAACAAGCTATTTTTTTTTGTAAGCGAATGAACTTAAAATTCTGAAATTATAGGTGAATGCATGGGATTATATTTTGCATTTTTTAGAGGACATACCAATAAAATTTCAACAATGTAGGTCGAGTGATATATAACAATAGGGCTTATTTCCTCCTCTTTTAAAGAATACTAATACGAGGGCGACCTGAAATGTTGCCGGAATCGGCAAGAGATAGCGCACGAAGGTTGAAGTGGTTTTATTGGTCGGCAAGGGTCAAGCTGTCAAAATTTCAAACGTCTACTGTCAATAGTTGTTGTTTAAGAGTGGGTTTCGTGTAGCACGTCAGGCGACTTTGCAAAAAGGTATAAAATCGAATTTCGTGCAGTGATAAAACACTTCTGGATGAATTTGGAAAACGGCCACGGAAATTCGAAATATTTTGCTAGATGTTCATGGCGGATCTACTCCATCATTTTCGATCATCAGCTTCTGAGTGAGCGAGTTGAAACGTGGCCACACAAGTACAAGTGATTCATGTCGTGTTAACCGATCGCCGATTGAAGCTGAAAGATATAGCAGAGACAACAAACATCTCAGAGGAACGCGTTTGCTCACAGCGGAGCAAAAACGATATCGGGTGACTGTTTCGGAGGAGTGTCTGGCCAGGATTCAACGCAATCCAAGGGACTCCTTCATGCGTTTCGTAACTGTGCCTGAAATCAGCTCCGAAGAAAGCAAAGACCGTTCCATCGACCGGAAAGATCATGGCGACCATTTCTTGGGATTCTCACGGTGTGATCCTCGTCGACTATCTGCAGAAGGGAAGGACGATCACGGAGCAATACTACAGCGATTTATTGACCCGATTCGATGCAGTATTGATCTTCCATATTCACCGAACCTAGCCTTCAGCGACTTTTCCTTATTCCAAAACCTAAAAAAATCGCTTGCAGGAAAGAGATTTGCCTCAAATGAGGAGGTCATCGCCGCTACAGATGTTATTTTGCAGACCTTGAAACATCCTACTTTCCCGAAAGCTTGAAAAGACTGGAGCACCGTTTGAAAAAGTCGAAAATTAAAAATAAAAAACCACACCAATACCGTGTTTTTCTTGTCGATTCCGGAAATACTTCAGGTTGCAAATTGAATTTTTTTATGTATAGTGTCAGAATTGATTTAATCTCAATTATGTAGATGTAGATATATGCATAGAATGCACAATTGGATGTGGCGATAAAAGAACCTACTATGAAGAAGTAAGTTATCTCTTCAATGACTTAAATCCTCCTATAAGTAGATTTATAGTTTTGAAAATAATGAATAAACTTATTAAAACTGGTTAAAAATGCAAATTTATTCTATTCTTTATTTCTCTTCTTCCTGCGTACATCGTGGCAAGTTTGGCAACAACAAAAATGCTACCACAATGTTGTCATTTGACATTTTTTGCATACACGTTTTCATTATTGTTTGTACCAAGTGAGTATATACGATTGCAACAAATATTTGCTTTGGTAACACTGAAAAATTGGCTTGCCTGGTTATTCGTTGTAGATATAACTTTGTAGGTTACAATATCATTTGTATCAGATAATGTTTTAGTGATACCAGAAGTAAGATTAATATAAAATGGTGGTTGTAATTATAAAGACACTTTTACTGATTGTAGAACAATGATACCTGGTATTACAAATTTAAATGTTATTTAATTAAAATTATTAAATTGTTTCAAATCTAATCCAATTTTAGCAATTCTACACCTGGTTCCGTGAATAATAATCAATATGTAATTATTCTAAGCATCTATTACATCCTCTACTATTTTAGACAATCACCATATAAATTATTCTATTGTATGCATCTATTCACACAAACACTAATCGCATAATTAATATGCAACGAAAAGAACAATAGTAATCGATCATGATAATCATATATGTTACCTTTTCGGTTCCAAATCGACGTTTGGGATCCCGAGTTCAGTCTACAATAACCGTCTATCAGATCTGCCAGGCTTTCGGCCACGTCTAGATTCGGACAGGTAATGAAGAGGATTTCCTGGGCGCCTGCCACTCTCAATTGCAGCGTCGCCTTTGTGTGATCGTCGCAATCACTGACTAGCGTTTGTATGGCTTGGATGTCGGAAAAATCCGCTATTTTGGCGCTTTGCACCTGACTACTTGAATAGGAAATACCCAGTTCCGGCCCGATTAAGAGTTCGACCGGTATCGACCAACTGCTGCCTAAATCCACCTTGAAGCGTTCCTCGTCGTATTTGAAGTATACCTTTAGTATTTGAAAGAAATGGAACATGCATTCCACTTCGTTATAGTTGCTAAATTTTTTAAAATGGGATTGGATGCATTTCCGGAGGGTTTTCGGTTTTACACTCTCGAGGATGCTGCGCGGCAAAAATTTGTTCATTCCGACTTCTCGTTCCAGATATTCGATATTCGATTTCTTATCTATAGCGTGCTGTCCTAATTCTTTGAAGTAGTACCTGATTTCCAAACAGCATAATTGTATAGCTACGTCTTGATCAATAATTACTGAACTGTTATGATAATCTATCCGTACCTAAACAATACAAAGTTTATGGTTGTAATGTATAATTTCATAAAAATAAATGAATTTTGAACGAAAAATAAAACTTACTTGATCAAAGAAATAGAAGAACGTTATTCTGTCTTTTTCGTAGAGATCGTGAAGACTATTTGGCAAGTATCTGACCCTAAGTTCGAATCGCCATTCTAATAGTGACTGTTTCTTGATATATTTTTCCTGTACCTGATTCATTGTCATATCTTGATGTAACCAATGCACCTGCCATAATAAAAAATATGTTATATTTTTATAAATCAAGGTTTCTTTTTACAAAAATATTTCTGTGTAAATCGCTGTGTACATCAAAGTGACAATTTGTTTAAATTACCTCTCCTGTCGTGGTGTGAATAAGGCGCATCGCATACAAGCTTTTATATAATCTTTCACTATTAGATAAGCGCTCCGTAATTAGCGAGATAATGTCCTTAATCTCGGTGCAGTCGCTGTATTTAACGACGTTGAAGCCGCCATTTGGAAGATGAACCTGAAATGAAAAAAAGAAATGATTCTACGTCGAGTGCGAATTAAAATTTACGATTTTGATTGTAAAAATTAAATGCTGGAACTTTTAAGTTTACAGTTTCTTTTCTGTGTAATTATTGGGGGAGACATGTTGTAAAATTATTAATTGTCGGCTATTTAAAATTACAACATTATATATATTGCTGATATTACCCAGAAGAAAATATAATGTGCTCACAGGAGTAGCATTTAAGACGAAATTGTAACAAAAGAGTATTTAAGGCAATTATAATATGATAGCCCAAGAAAAAATTATGATATGTTACTGGATCAACTATATATGTACTTTTCATTTCAATCTGTTGGTTGTAGATGCTTTCCAACTTCGCACTTTTCCACTACTAATAGCTGCTTATTTCTAGGACAACTTATTTCTTGCCTAGTACTAGTTCTTTTTTCTATGTTAATTTTTGTTAATCGCTCTTTTTATTTTCCTTTTTTAAAGACAATTATTTTTGAAATCTTGTGCCCCTTTATTTTTCTGATTATATTCACATTTCAAGATTTACAATCACACCATCAAATAAAAGTACTTGGCATCTTTCTCTGCAAAATAAATGTTTATGAAGATGATGGCCTTCTTATTTGACGAAAATCTCTGCCCTCCGAGAGCAATTTTTAGATTAGAGAACAAAAAGCAGTTCAAACTGTAATTCGTGTATTTTCGCCATGGCAACCGCTGAGGTGTTAGATGACGCATTGTCATGGAGAAAATTTTTTTTTTGCAAATGTGGTCGTTTTTCAGCAATTTATGCTTTTACCTTGTGATGATGCGTAGAATGTTCCTGTAATCGTTTTTCCTATTTGAAGATAATTGATTAAGATAACTTCATGACTAGCTCAAAAAACAGTCGCTACCACTTTCTCAGCCAAAAAAAAATCGTATTTTGCAGCCGACTGCCCTTTCGCAGCCCACCGTTTTGACTGTACTTTATATTTGGGCGTATAATGGTATATCCAAGTTTTATCTACAGTAATTAATCGGTGCTAAAACTCTGATTTATTGCGCCGAAACTGCGCCAATAGAGCATTGGGACTATTCATTCATTCTCATTCCTAAATTTGGATTTAATATGTAATAAACACGTTCTTTGGACATGTTCATAACCTCTGTTATCTCTCCCACTTTAATTTCGGGATCGTTTAGCACTATTTAGTGGACTTTAGGAAAGTTATCGTCAGTGGCGTACGTTTAAATTCTGTGGTAAATGATGGTGTAGAGCTCCCATACCCAATTCATCTTTAATTTGTGTTGGCGTATTGCTTTCTTAAAACAAATATTTCATGACGGCTTTTGGCGGATTTTTTCCATTTTCAGCTTGGGAGGTTTGGTGTGGATCGAGTCTTACTTGAATTTTCGAACACATATTGGCATCTGTTTGGTTAATCCTAATTCCGCTTAGTTTCTCTATGCTGATGATGCAAAGATCTGCTATAATGAATATTAAGGATTCTATGGCTTTTAAGAATGACTTAAATAGCCTTGGCCTACTACTTTCGTACTAATAAATTATCTTTATTTTTGTCCAATTGTAAAACTGTAACATCCATATGAAAGAAAGTAAGTTTTTACTCCTACACTATCTCCATTGTAGTTTTAGAAATTGAGTTTATTAAAGATTCAGAAGCGAGTTGTTATTTGATAGTCGTATTGAATATATCGTCCAAAAAGTTTTAAGGTTGTTGATGTTCTTTTGTGTTTGTGTTATGGGCTACACCGTTGTCACTTGGAGCTATTACTCTATCGGATCGAATCCTTGTTTATAATGAATTTTATTTTGGGTTCCATTAGAAATCTTCTTTTCGAAACTGAATGTTAAGCGTTAATGGTATAGGCTCTTTAGTAAGTAGGAAGCAAGTGTTGGACTTCAGTTTCATGTGTAAAATCATTAATGGTAACAGAAATAACACAAATTATATTTGTGAATTAAATCTGTGACAAGAATAATAACATATAATAATAATATGTGACCAGAACAGCTGTCATTTTCTATGCGATCAAATGCCAACAGATCACAGATGCACATGCAGATGCTTCACTATATTGTGCATGTTCGAGCTACAATAATAAATTTTCTGCCAATGACATTTCCTATTTAACCTGTCCATCCGACTTTCGTCTAGACTTATGCAATGATGATCTAGATGTAGCGCGTGTTAGTCCTATATATCCATCTAGATATACAGTTATTTGTTACATATATTTTTAGTTATATACTAATGTATGTAATGTTGTATTACTATTGTAAAATTAATTTGTGTTATACAACTACTTGTAGATGAGAATAAATAAATAAATACATAAACCTTAAAGATTAAGTGACCTTAATCAATCAAGAGTGGCATTACGTTTCTGCATTTAGATATTCTAGAGTTTTAGCCAAATACAGCGTTTTTATTGTTATCGATAATTGTTAATTTGCACAGTTGATACTTCAATTATTAATAACCCCAAACAAATCACAGAAATTTTCCATCCATTCCTAATGTTAGAATGCAAAACGTAGCTAAGAAAAACTATAGCACTGCCTGTTAGTTTTGATTTTGGCGGTAGGATATTGTAGGATGCGGTTAAGTAGTCACGGTCAGAATCCTTCAGATGAATCATCTAAATTGAATGAACTAATATATATACATATGTATATATACACACATACGAAGAAATATCAATGAAGAAAGTTCAATATACTTCAAGGTCATACGAGTTTATTCGTTATCAAAGTCGTCACGGAAATCAAAAACCGAATTTAAAACAATAATACTTAAAACATTTATCGCTGAAATAATAATTTATAGAGGCCAATTTTGTGTGAGTTCAATTTAACTGTATTTTTTATATTATTTCATAAATTTAGTCCGCACCATTTAAAATTTGACATCAAAATCAGCATAATCAAACTATAATGTATCATTTAAAATAAACTCACCTTCAATGTAGACCTATCACTAGATGCCGGGCTGTGTTGGGGCGATTTCTTCGGACTGTCCATGCTGACCCTGGATTGTGCACAGCGGACAGGCGAGCCTGCACTCACGGGGGCTGTAGGTGGTACATCACTGGAATTAAAAATTCAATTTCAGCGTCTCAATTATGTCGACTACAGCCTGAATTTCAGCTACTGATAGAATTCTCAAATAAACCAACTGTAGTGTATAATTATATTGCAGTTTATGGAACGCACTGGGACCTCGTCATACTAAAGTGGATCGTACGAGTTGCGAAGCACGATGTTACGTACAGTCGCTATCTGCTCCGCAATTTTTATTAGGAACAAGTAGAGCGTGTTCATCAATTATATTGACGCGGTGATCTGAGTCTCGTCTACACGGCAGATAGGCAACAGGACAATGGTGCGACACATATTATTAGTGTTATGGGACGCGAACTTCAAATTGATCTAAATTGGAATTTATCAAGATTATTATTTAGTGGGAAATGCTATTGTATAACACGGTTAGAACAGAGTTTATGTATTGTATGGTTTATGTATTGGTTATCGCAAAAACTAAATCAGATTTGTGTCATAAAGATAAATTATTAGTTATATATATGTGTACATACAGTGGCGTACAGAACATGTGACATTAGATGAATAGAGCTCAGATTCTGATTGCAGTACGGAAGAAAAATACACGAGATAGTTGTCCAAACAACAGTCCAAAATGCTTGATCGCTGGAATCGCTGCATCATTCTCACTTTAAAGTTTATTTTTGTGAAGAAACTGGCTGAACATTTCTTCTTTTATAGAGACATTTGGTATTGAACATTACTCAACAAAATGGCACTTGTTCACTGATTCCTCTAATGCTGGTTTAAGAGTTGTGCTTTCGTAAAATGGCAATAAATTTATATCAGTACCTGTCACTCACTCTGCCAGTATGAAAGAAACATGGAAACTATAAATTTATATTGGAAAAGGTCAAATGTGCAGTTTATAAATGGAATATTTGTAGTCATTTGTAGGTTGTTTAACTTATTGTTGATCAGCAGCTTGACTATAAAAAAACTACTGCGTTAGAAGGGAATGGCCGACATGCGAATTATCCACATCTTGGCAGAAAAAAATGTGAAATATGATCCATTGTGTAATATCAAACATGTGTATCTACCTTCGTTACATATCAAACTAGAATTAATGATGAATTTCGACAAAGTCATGGACAATACTCCTGGTTTCATGTACTTAATAGAAGTTTCCTAAATGTAGTGATGCAAGTGGGTTCATAAAGATGATCACTAGTACATGATTAAAAATTTTAGAAAAACCATCACAGTTTTTCTTTTTTTGGAAATTCTGGATGCTTTCCCGGAAAATCTTGGAGTAGTCACCAATGAGGCCGGGAAACGTTTTTCCCGGCCTCATTAGAAGATTTCAGCCATGGAAAAGAGATATCAAAACAAAATACCTATCCTAATATGCTAGCCAGTTATTGTCGTCAAAAGAATCAAGATGATCCACAACCGAAATATAGCAGGAAATCGTCATTTCTTACTTTCTAGTGAGCCGGAATGTTGTGTAGTTAAGAAGAGAAATTATAAATGCCCATCAAAAACCTTGCGTGATGGAAGAAAACCGATATCATGTTTGAATTTACCATCACATATTTTTCTTTCTGAGACAAAGAAGGTCTCGAGTAATTGGGGGAAAAAAAGTAGACCTATTAATCCGTATTGTTTTAGTAAAATTGTATTTCTCATTGCATCCATATATTAATTACACCCAAGTGAGTTTCTATAAAACATAAGTTTACATGAAACGTCCATACCATCAAAATACTTAGAGAATCATATTAGGAAGAATGATTAAACCATTGTTATGAATAGACAAGAAAGCCAACAAAAGAGTAAAAATTTCGAACACATTAGTGTTAAAACATCAGAAACTTTCAATACGTTAATGTTTATACTCTGTATATTCAATTTCCGAAGTATTTCCACTTGTAGGTCAATGAAACAGCAAATTAAATAAATACCATCAGTGGAAGAAATTGCGTCAAAATGCTATTATTAGTATTTTGACATATATTAAATGTCAATTTCTTCCACTGATGGTATTTAATTAATTTGCTGTTTCATTGACCTAGAAGTGGAAATACTTCAGGAATTGAAAAAGATAAGTATATAAAGGTCATAACATATGTAGATATATTAAGTCTGTATAATAGTTCTGCGCGAGAGCTAACATAAAATGAAATTAAAATAAATTCATTTTAATTTAAAAAATACTACAATAAAATATTCAAACAAGTTGTATCAAATAAAACCCAGAGGCGCACTACACGATATAACGGTACTCCCGCGTAAGTATCACACTAATCAATACTTTTTTAATTCTCTTTCTAACCATTAATCTTTACGACACCATGATCGTCAATCCTTGGCATTCGATAACTGCACTATGTGAATTCGCCGCGTTCCAAAACAAACCATTTGAAAAGACGAATGATGGACGTTCGAAATTTTTAGGTAATTGATTGGTCGTGGTTCTTTTTATAAAAGTGTTAAGACGCCGATCTACGAACCGCGGGCAGCACGCTTGATGGATCATGTCGGTTGGCGCGCAGAAATTGATTCTAAAACGGCAAAGAAATTCCATAACGTTTGAGTATCTAAAGTAGATATTTCGTAAGATATTCTATCTCGGTTAGACCGACCATTTATTATAACGGAACGGACGAAATTTTATAAGTTTAATATGGGATACGCAAGCGTGCTCGCCTTATTTTCATTAATTTTATTGTGATTTATGGTGATTTACTTTCCGTGATTGTAGCGTTTCGTCCTAGCTTTCGTAATTTATATTCTGGCGAATTCTGTCCCCTCCTAATTAATTCCAGGCAATTATTTCTCCGGTGTTAGGAATATTGAAGAGACAAAATGAAATTTTACAGACGTTTTAGTGCTTTACAAATTCGCGAAGAAAATTATGTTTTTGTATAATGTCTGCAGAAGATTTAGTGTTTGATTTAATTTCGTATATTGAAATGTTTTTTTTTTTAGTTCCACAGAAGCTATATAGAATATTTCTACGTGACGTTTCGAAGACTGTATTTTCTTTCAGCTTTGGGAAAAAATATTACTGACTAAAGTGACCCCGAGAAACACGTGGAAATTATTTAGAAAAGCGTAGGATGACCGCTAGAGGGCGTAACTGATCACCAAAAACCTTAATTCTTCTTTAACGCAAAATTTACCAATCTAAGGTCTATCATAAATATGAATTTTGAAATCTACTGAAAATTTTACATATTTTACATCGGACAACTTTTTTGTATTTTGCCAATTAACGGGAGGGGAGGAGGGGAAAGTTTGTATTGAAACAACGCTTATAACTCCGGTTCTGTTGAACCAAATTTTGCAAACTCAGTCTCGTTGAAAACAGAATTACTCCTCCGATCGAATGCTTACAAATTGGAACCGATCTAATAAGTGACGTGCGTGCTAGAGGGCGCTGTTTAATTTTGTCGGGAATTTTGTTTTATCTCGAAAATATTAAATGAAAACATACATTTTTGACGACAAATTAAAAAAGTAGGCTACCGCACCAACAAATGAGCGAAAACCGTGTATCGCTATCGTTTACCAATACGAAGATATCTTCAGAAACGTGTGGATGCTAAAAATTTCATCTATGAATTTAAATTATTCTGGTTCTCGTGAACGAAATTTAGCAAATTTGGTCTTATTAGAAAGAATTTTCATTGGCCTATGTTTTGTGATTCAAACTGTTTAATATTGTTGTGTCCATTACATCCCCATCCCATGGGGGTTATTTAAATATGTAAATTTCATGATTTTTTAAAAGAACAGTGCGTGGAAGGTTATATTTATGCTAATCCTATAAAATAATGAATTGGAAGCTTAAGATTTTAGTAAAGGCACAACGGTATAATTCAAATAAACAATTCAGAAAAACAACAAAAAAGGAAGCAGCATAATAAAGTTAAGATTAGTGGTGGCCTAAATATTGATGTTGTCTCCTATTATTTTCGATGCAAACTTTCACTGTGCAACGAGTGGATAGAACTCCAGTCTCTATTTCTGTTTTAGAAATACTTTGAACGATATTTCCTATTCGCATAACCAAGTTGTTACGAGCAGTGGATCGCGTTGAAAAAATAAGATAAGTTTTTTCGCTCCCATAAATAAAAGTCTAAACAAGTCAAAGTTGGGATCCTGGGTGGCCATGGAAATTGACTGGCGTGTTACATCCATCTATCAGGGGCCAGAAAATTGCGAACATTTACGGAGAAATGCGCAGCACACTCATCATATTGAAGAGCATATTGTTGCGAATTGCTAACGACATGTCTTCTATTCTGTTCTCTTTAAGGAAAATCCATGACAGTCTATTTTTTTGGCCGCCAAGCATTCCACACACTGTTCTTTTCAAAAATCTTAAAATTTACGTATTTAAATTTCTCTATCGCCATCTAGCGGTGACGGATAAGATAAAATTAAATAGCTTCAATCACTAAACATAGGACAATGAAAATCCTTTCTAATAAGACCAAATTTGCTAAATTCCGTTCACGGGAAGCAGAATAATTTATATATATTATTCATAATTTATAGATGAAATTTTTACCATCCACACGTTTCTGAAGATATCTTGGTATTGGTACAAGATAGCGACACCCAGTTTTCGCTAGGGGGGGTAATGCTGTTTTCAACAAGACTGAGTTTGCAAAATTTGGTTCAACAGAACCGGAGTTATAAGCGTTCCTTCAATACAAAGTTTCCCCTCCACCTTTCCCCTTATTTGGCAAAATAAGAAAAAGTCGTCCGATGTAAAATATGCAAAATTTTCAGTAGATTCCGATTTTCATATTTATGATAGACCTTAGGTTCTCTAGCGGTCATCCTACGCTTATCTGAATAATTTCCAGATGTTTTTTGGGGCTACTTTAGTCAGCAGTATTTTTCCCAAAGCTGTACTGTAAACCGTTCCTGAGATATGGCCGAGCGACATTCTTTGGCCACCCGGTACATACATATATATGTATAATAAAACTGTTAATTTCTTAAACCAAAAAATATAATTAATCTATAAACTTATACAGGGGAACTGCAAAAAACAAGCTTCTCAGTGCTGAGAAAAACGGCTTCATCTTTTTTAACGAAAAGTAATTTAATTTTATTGGCTAAGGAAAATAAATTAAAACAAATTTTATTCGGAAGGGTTTGAACACACAGTCATAAACATGCTAGTATTTTATTCTCACAGTTTTTGGAAATTTGTATAATACATGTAAGTATGTACAGAACAAAAGATACATATATGTATCACTATAAATATATACCTAATGAAAATATATTAATTAAAAACGATAGAAGAAACTGCTTTGCTCTTAATAGTTTAATTCTAATAATTATTTATTACAGTAGTTACGATGGCTGTCCCAACTGAAGTAAAGCTCGTTTGTTTCAATACAAATATTATATCGGTATTAATTGACATTAGCTGGTATTATAGCTGTTGCGACAGACTAAGACACGAATGATTATTGTTTCTTACACGATTACGTTAAAGTACCTCGCCACCAGAATTCGCAAACGGAGTCCTTTAAAAAATTGTGGTTGCATTTTGTGATAGTTATTGTAACAGTTATTGTAACTCTCGTTAGTCGTATATCAAGTTTCGAAATTAAATGAACGTATCCTGCCACTTCGGTAAATATGAAAGCGTTCCCGATTCACTTTAGTATGTAGATATAAACTCTTTGAGAATATCAAACTTATCTTATTGGACGTAAATATATAAGTACGTATAAACTCGATAGTTTGGCCCTAGTACCTTGAGCCTCAAAAGTTTACCCGTTTGATCTTCACTAAGCACAAACCCGTGCATCCATGCATGCTACTACACATACATACATGTATCTATACAGACACATATATCGTTACATCGACCGTAAAATACTCCGTATCTCATTAGTTGTGTAAAAGCACACGAAATCCGGTGGACACTCCTAGTAAATATAATACTTTTTCGATGTAAGATTTACAGGTAAATTTAAAAAGGATTGAAAAAAATAGCTTAATGGAATTGGGTCAAAATCTTGTGTATTTAGCCTCTTTTTTTTACTTAATTCATGTATATGGTGTCGGAAAGATGTTTAGTTTATATCGCCACTCCCCTTCTGTTATATATAGATGAAATAAGTTGGTAGAACATTAATTATTCTTTTGCTTTGTTTACATTCAACCTACACAAAATACAATAATTCAGATATTTTTAGACGCTGGTTTTCATGAACGTCTTATTAAAGTAGGTGTGTAGCCATTTCGTTAATTAAATGTCCTTTTTTTATTTGTGATATATTGCTACAGTGTGAATAAAGTTAATTTCCCTCATGCAGGGTTTACTTTTTATACGATACTAGGTTACGATATAGTAAGAGTAGCAATTACGATTAATCTAGGACAACAACAACAACACTGGAGAACAATGGCGCCATTGTTAAGGATGTTTTATCGAGGAAAGGGTAATTTTGTATCACTAATTCTGGGTATACCATCAATTTAATTAGATCTGGTTTGTAAGTTGTTATGTTATACACCTACGAAAAAATAAGGAAATATATAAAAACATCTAAGTATTGATCTTTTGGCCAAGAGTAATCTGTTATATTTAACCTACCTTGACTTCGTTTATGTAAAATCTAATATAAGCGCAACTTTAAGTTTTAGTATAGCGTCTCCTTATTTTTTATTTAAATTACCGCTTAGATTTCCGAGAAATCTTATCTAAGTAATTGTAATTTCCAATTTCTTTAAATTGGTGATAATTTGAAACGAATTCCTTATAATTGTCTTCTTTACGGTTTATTAAAACGTCTTTGGCTCCAGCGGCAAACACCACATCAAATAATTGCTTCAGTAATGTGTAATAGTGTGCAATTTAAATTGCGCATTAATATTCTTTAAGTTTATAAACTTTCGTCGAAATTGGAATTTAACAGTTGCCGATGTTTTCTATTAAGTAAAACATTGTACAGAAAAAACTTTATAGCCAAACCACAATCAATTCCAGGTAACTGCTACTCCGGGTATAGTACTGTCAACAATAAAACTTTATTTTGAAATTTCTTCTAAACAAACTTCCACTAACTCATTTCTGTAATAAGATGTAGACAATAGGAGCCAAATGTTTGAAGTTTTGAACCTTTTTTATTTCTGCGTATAGCATATAAAAATTTTTTATCGCAAATTTCAATGAATGTGTTATGGTCTAATTCGAACATTCTTATATACATATATCGTGTGGTCCACCAGGAACTCCATTGGTCAATTGTTGAAAAAATATAACTAGAAAAATTCGCCGGGAGACTATTACGATCATATAAGTGAATACATTTTTATGAAATTTTAGCCTGATATTATACTCAATGAGGCCTTTAAAATGAGGTGTCACTCGCCCCCTCATTCCACATAAAATTTTGATAGTATATCGCCCCCTGTCGTCAATCTTTGAAACTAAATAGAAAGTTTACTTCAGGAATGTAGTACATATATAATGGAACCTCTTCATTAAACCAATCAAGTTAGCAGGAGGAGGGCGAGTGGGAGGGGAGGGAGAAGATACTTTAAAACCGCACTGTATAAACTATACGTTACTGATATTAAATCATTTTTAACCGCACCATCTATGCAGCTGATTTTTCAATGCTGTAATGGAACTTTACAACCGTATCTGAGAAGACATTGAAATTTGTGTATTATCTAAATGTGCTGCTGTCTTTGTGAAGCCGTTATTGCACATATCCTTATCCTCATTCTTAATTTTGAGGACAGCAGCGTTTCCTAATATATATGGAAAATTGGAAAAGTTTGCCCAGTATTTAAAAGTGGGGAAGCGGCTGAAATATCCAACTACAGACCGATATCTATCCTATCAAATCTGGCTAAAGTTTTCGAGACCATCCTGTATAGAACTATATACCCGCAAATAAAAGATTTGATAGCGGTGGAATAGCATGGTTTTGTCGAAGGACGATCGATTATTACGAATCTCTGTACATTTACATTTGTTCAACACGCCAGTGAAGTACTTGATGCCCAGGGTCAGATTGATGTAATCCGTTATTGTTCTTGCTGTTTACAAATGATCTGCCACGAGAAATTAACTGTCAAGCGTTAATGTTTGACGATGACGTAAAATTATTTAGCTCTATAAGTACTATTGAGGATTGTGCTGAATTACAGGCCAATTTATGTAACATCTCTAATTGGAGCCTTTCCAATAAACTGCATTTTAATATATCAAAGTGCAGGATAATTATCTGCTCAGAAAGAAGAATCCTGTGGTATTCAATTACATCGGTAACATATCTGTCGATGTAAAAGCCTGCGCGACTTGGGAGTTTTGTTTGATAGCCGACTTATGTTCCACAATCATGTACAGAGCATTGTTTCTTCTGCTAATAGACTGATGAGCTGCTTAGTGCGTAATGATAGATCATTTGAGCATATACACATTTTGAAAGTTCTGTATTTTTCCTTGGTTCGCTCCAAACTTGAATATGCTGCAAGTGTCTGGAATTCAATGTATGATGCCTATATCGAGAGTCTGCAGAGGAACTTTCTAAAGTATCTCTGGGATAAAGGATATAGTACGTATCCTGATAGAGCATTTCCATATGATGCGTTGTTGAGGAAGCTTTCCCTCTTAACCCTTCAAACACTGCGTGAAAACAGCGGATTATCTTGTTTATATAAGATTCTACATGAACAGATAGATGCAGCTGTGCTTTTTTCAAAATTCAATTTAATGTAATTGGTTTATGCTATTGGGAAATAAAGATTATTATTATTATTATTATTAAAAATTTGTAATCTATTGCCTCCTATTTGAAAACAACTTTCATCAGAAATAAAAAAATGTTTTCGAAATCATCCTCTCGAAACTGCCGAGAAAAGTTTAATCTTTGTTGAACATGTATCAATGTCATTGAAGGATTTTTTTTTTCGTTTTCTGGATCGTCTCTTCAGTGGTTTCCGTATGGTTTCTGGACACAGGTGTACTCCTCGTTGATTTCTAAATCTATTGCTTAATTTCCTGCAGCCTAAACGAAGATTTTGTTATTCTAAGTGAATTAGCGCATTTGAATTGTCACCACAAATTTTATGTGGTCGCTCAGAAACTGGTGTGCGATTCATTCCAATTCCAGTTTTTGTTCTCTTGATAACTTCGTAGACTGCGCTTTTTCTAAGGTCAGCCAATTTCACCAGTCTTTTAACATTACACACTCCTTTCTTATACAAATGTTCCACCAAAAGTCTTGTGACATAGCTACGCAAGTTTCAGATCATACAAACGCTGATATATATGACAAAAGCTATTGTTACTTCTTTTAGTCAACAACCGCGTTACCATGACAACACGTACAAGTGATTATTTTGAGGTGTATAAATTAACAAAAGCAAATGCATTTACCTATTGCTTGATAATCTGTCGTTTTTAGTTTTCTAATGCGGCGAACATAAACAGATAGAAGAACTGTTTTAGACGCAGTTTCTTTAGAAACAACGAGGAAATACATGAATTACACCTGATACTTGCCACTAAGTGGAGAAAATGTACATTTAATGTTTAAAGTTGATAAATTAAGCCTGACCAACTTATCAAAACCACATGATGCTGGATTATGAAGTTTCTACTCTATACCGAAATTAAGTTGTTGACCGAATACCGAGGAAATATTTTGTGTACGGTAAGTGTAATTGAACTAATGGACGGTAGTGTATACGAATATCCTAGAAAAATTTTACATTACACGATTAATACTGTAAATGAGCAAAATTATATAATTAGCATTAAAAGTGCTTGTAGAACGAAAACTAATATAATGTTATTTATAATCCTCATGCATTCACTTTTGTATAATGCTGCAACAGTTCAACCGTTAAATGTCAGCAAATCTAAAACAAAACATATTCTACTATTTTCAATACGAAAGCGTACGATTTCAAACCGAGAATCTCTCTCATGAAACACTCCAATCCGTACACATTCATAATCTTGGCTCTGATTCAATTCTAACGAGCTGAAGCTACTAAAGTTGTTCCTCCTTAAATTACGACCGCACATCGCTAAATTTAATTCACATCAAGCATCTGGATTTGGATCTATCAGAGGTTCTTTCACTCTAGTCGCATTCAACTGTTCAATAGATTTCCTATTCTTCATTTCTTTCTCATTGCTTTTCCCTTTTCAACTCTTCACTCTAATCCAAATCGAGGGCTTGCGGCTACGCGTGCGGTACAACTCCTCCTTCGGTGATTAAATTTTCGTCGAGGCTTCACGAATTCAGATGCCGGAAGCACTTCTGCACGTTAGACAAGCATTCGAATAATCTGTGGATACATTCAGGAAATGTGATGGTTTGTGTTCGAATTGATTTGACTGCGGATGCAAAATCGAATAAGGTTTGGTTCTCGCTCATTTTACTCGTAGAGGACGTTATCTGAAATATATTTGTTTTCTGAATTAAATGTGTTATACAAACAGATTTTTCGTTTTTAATTAAATGTTTTATTTCTATTCCTCATTTACGAACAGCTATTTACAAAAATAAATTGTGATAATTAACATCAACCAAACTGTAAATTGCACAATTCTTAACCACATTTTAGTACAGCACTTAACTTAAAGCACTACAAATATAACCTATTTAAATAGCAAACATGCACGAAATTTACAAATATTTATCTGCGATTTGGGAACACACACAGAGCTTCCTGAATGAACCTACTCGAATTGAAACAGGTTATTCTCACCTACTTGCTGTTTTTAGAATCATTTCATTGACCTACAGTCTATTTTGAAAATACGGAAGCCCAAATATACTCTGAAATATAGGATGTGAATAATATTTTGGCAAGGATATAAAGGACTTGCAAACGCTTATGTGATGTTTAATATAGTTTTATTACTGAAGGAAGTAGGTACCAAGAAAACATGATTATTTTATAAAGTACTATTATTTATATTATTAAAAAATAAAACAATTGCAGCGAACTAAATGGTGGAGATAAAAATTTAAAAAACACATTAGTAGTACACTACTTATTATTACATAAAATCTTCTTGGCAGTTCCGAAATTTAACTCTATCCATAATATGTGTAATAACAGATTAAAAATCCAAAAATCTATTGTCCGTTTCTTTGGCTTTTACCACATCCTTTCCATTTCTCTCCCGATCATTTGGCAATTTCAAATTTATTGCGGTTTCACGTGTAGGTATTGTAGTTTCGCATGTGTTATATTTTTGCTTCAAAATAGCATATTAACAGGAACGTGGTGAAGAGGGGAAGGAAGGAGGGGAAAGAAATCTAAAATTTATTCGTCTGCTATTAATTGTTAGTTTATGACAGTTGTTATTAATTAAATTAAGTCCTACTTCTGTGAATTTGGAATTCTTAAAAGTACTATTGGAAGAAAAAAACTCTGACAGAGCAATAACAACAGCAAGGAGGGTAGGATCTGACAGGCCAAAAGCAAATATACTGAAGAAGGTGATGCGCCACTTTTAAACTATTTGAGATACAAACCATTCAAAATCGCATTCCACGCAATGAACATTTCTAATTTTCCTGCTTCTTTTATTATCGCTCGACGAACAATAAGAACATCGAAATAAAATAATTGTATTGCCGCACAAAAGCCCCTACTAATTGAAGACCACAAGAGACCACGTCTCATATTTGCTTTAAATTCTCAGCTGCTAAATGACATGAGATTCATGCCTCATAAACAGATTAAGTTTTCGATCCGTACTTATCAATTCGCATTTTCTAATGCGCATCTAAAAAGCATAAACGTAGTAAATGTTAGATAATTATAACCCCTTTTAAAACAATCATAACTAAACAGATAAAAAACTTATATAACATAAATTTTTGTGTACGTCGATTTTTTTGGTAGGCAGAGTCCGATACAAGGACAGAAAATCAAACAAAACCAACGACGTAACTTGTTAAAATGTGATGCACGATAGTTAATGTCAAAACTGGACCAACAAGCCAATCATAATGATGCCATGAAGGCTTCCGGGTTTTCACTGGTTTTGATGGGAGCAAAACTCGGAAGCCTTTATAACAGAGCTTCGAACCGTGGATAATCACATCATTTAATCATAAGGATGTTCTAAAAAAAGGAGTCATGAATCTTTTTTGAGCAAAAATATTTCAACGATGCAATTTTTACTAGCAGCACAGTGAGCTTTTTGAGAACATTTACAGATAAATCTCATTTGTGTGGGTTTACTAATAAACAAAATTGTGGTATTCGGTATGAGAAGGTTGCACAGAAATGATTTATATCAATATTCGAATTCGATCAGATGCAATGATATCTAATACTAATGAGACCGTAACGCTAAAATACTATGTGATTGCCGGAAAATTGAATTTGAAGGTTGTTACAGAAGCTAATAAAACAGTATCTAAATAATATCCCAAACCATTGTTAAAAAGGTAAATAAAAATAAGAATGCTGAGTATTTTGGGGATACTAGACCATTATAAAATCCGTATATCTGGCATTATATAGGTATAAACAATTATTTAAATATTAGTAAACTCTACTTAAAACTGTTTAGAACAGCTACAATTTCCAATAATAAAAATAGTAGAACCTGTAGGTTCTTTATTACTTGTTTTGCATTTCGTTCCTAGTATACAATGACCCCCAAAACAATATAATTTGTTATAAAAAATTTCATTGTTTGTGGCCTAGATTTTATACATGGTGCACAACTTGTTAGGCCTCCTTCTTTTATTAATAAAATAACAAGGCACCAACGCATAGGACCCGTTAGAATCAGCAGTTATTAATTGCTTTGCAATTTGTACTTCCCCATAGCTATATTCCGTACATGGAAATCATACCTGATTAATTTCGCTAACAAAAATGAATCTATTACATGTGGTTATTCAAAATTTAATTAAATCTCACCTTTTACAAAAATCCTTGATTTACTTTATTTGACGTAATACATTCCGAAATCCAATTTTATTTATTCTCCAACAACAAAAGCAATTCTTGACATAAATATTATCAAAATTATTTTGACATTCTGAAAATTTAATTGCTTCATCTATTTAGTACTTATATTTTTTCACGATTCCAATTAAGTAATATCTTCGGGCAAACCAAATAGGCCTGATGGGTGTGCCTCTACGCATAGATTTAATTTTACATCTTAATTTCATATGATTTTTGTGTTTTATTTATGCATGCAGCTTGATATTATAGGTACTGCAGATTATACATAAATAAATATCAACTGATAAAAATTCCGGAGTGTTATGAAAATCTGAACACCTGCTTTTCCTTGAAGAGACTGTGTGGGTTTGCATTCTATGTCGATCGCAGGTAAAATCAAGGCTACTACAATTATTACGTTATTACTGTTACAAAAATTAACAAAAATGCTAATTAAAGTGTAAATGGGGAATATTAAATAGGAATACTTAAGTGGAACGAATAGTTTATATACAATTACCGATCAATTTAATTTGAAAATTTGGAACGAAAAATATTCAGTCTATATTTAATTCTGGCAGTAAATCGAAAGTAGTATTTCTAGTTCATGGGTCCAAGTATTCATAAGTTGCCAATAATCAAAGAATATGCGGAATACAATATTTTAATTTCGGTTTTGAAGAGAGAATGCGGTAGTTTATTATTGGATAATGCGGATTAGTGATTTAAACGTTCTAATGCAATTATCATATTCAAGTAAACGAATTACTTACCCTTCAGATACATAACTTTGGAATGAAATGTAATGCTTTGTTCTTATATTACAGTATCAGTCAATGGATTATTTGTCGTTCAGCGCTGATAAATTCGCATTTAATTTCAAAAAGATAGTACACCTTTTGTCGATACCTTCGAACTTTCGCATATTACTCTACTTCATTTCACATCGATTTACCATAAAAAGCTCAAACGAGTAATATATTTTTATTACTTCCTAAGATAATCAATTAGAAAGTCACGATTTACAGTACCACTTACATATTTCTCAAGCATCATTTTTCAGAGGATATTGTGGAATTCATCGATATTTCTTCATTTCCTGCACAAATCATGTTTTACAACGTTTCCATTAATATAATATGCATTTATACATCAACATCATTTGTTTTATTGTGTTCGACAAGCATGCCCAATTAATGCGGCACGACCCTTGCTTTTACCGTATTGTATTCTGGGCGAGATTGAGATGTGTTTAACATGCCACTAGAATCCCACGAACAAGACCCGCATGATATACGCATACAGACAATACATCCGACAGGCAGAATAATATAAGTAAATTGATTGGCGGTGTTATTCGAAGTTTACAATATTCAAATTTCGTTAAGGATTATCTTAAGTAGTTGTAGCTAATAGCTAAGTGTATTATTGTTATGTACATCATAATGTTGTTAATGAATCATTCAGCTATGTATTAAGGATAAGATATTTTAGAAATTCAGTAATTATGTGTATATATACAATTCTTAACTATAAAATAAAAATCTATCAATTCTTCAAGATATAGATACAGTTAAAAATAGACATTGCAAAAATATTCGACTGAAGATAAAATATATCATCTCCAAAAAGATTAGTCACGAATACGTTCAGTACGAGTCTGTGGTATCTGCTTCAACTTTTGCTGTGTAGTTTGTATGTGTGTAAATGTGTTCAATGGCCTTGTTACAGCATTATCTCTCCGTTTGTAATGCTGCGTTGTTAATCACATTGCTTCCAAACGCGAACGATAGATCGACGGGGATAATCAAGCATGTTATGAGTTGTCTGCAATTCAGGAATGGTGTTTGATTCAAAATGTTGAGGTCCTAAGAAAATTGTTTCAAACGTTTATTGTTGGCCGATAGTTTAGAAAATTTTCGGATTCTGTGTTCTCAAAAGCGCTAATATTTCTTCTCGTTAACTTAGGCTATTTTGTATTTTAACAAACCATGTTTCCGTACTACCTTCCTTAAATTACAAATTCTTTGGGAATTTTATGAAAAAGCATATACTTAAATTTACCTAACCTTATTTGTTGGTATGTGTGTCGCCTAAACGTTTGGAAAGTCTTGTAACGGGTACCACGCCATATATATTTAATTAGTAACTAAACTCATCTGGTTTTATGGCGTTGTTTTATTAACGCAATTATATTATCGTAAAATCAAACAATAAACTGTCAGCTATTAATACTTCTTATACGCAACATAATAATAAAAGATAAAAAAATGATTGTACTTATTAACATTCTGCTTAAGAAAAGCATCTTCATGATGGAATATACAGTTCGTTGTTAATATTAAATATCAGTGAGTAATAAATTTTAATAGCTATAAAGTTAGATGTCTTCACAATTGGTATGTTGCGTGTCTATTGATTGCAAAGCTGTTTTATAATTTATTTATTACATTAGTTTTGTGCCATACGTCTACTTTCTCAATTGTAATATCTGTAAACCTATTAAAATTTTAAATCAAAAGTAATAATATTTAAATTAAAATACAAAGTATGTCTTGAAATGAAGATTTATCATTGTGCATTCTAGCAACCGTTTGGTATAATAATAAATATTGGCATTTCTAATGATTGTTATCTATTCATTCCAGAAAATGTTCTACTTAAGTTAAGTAAAATTATAAACTTTGTACAATCATTAGGTATCATATAGAAATTCATCCTCTTTATACATACATAGTTTAAAAGAAAATTAATTGTCTCCCAAGAGAAGTATGCAGGAAGATTTATCTAATTGAAAAGCAGTTTCATTTTGTGAAATATAAAATAAAAACCATTATAGTCATATAGCGAAGTCCTTGCTTAAATAATAAAAAAGGGGCTACTTTTTTCAACTGTTTCAAAACCTTTTTTAACATTAAAAACGTGCTTATTGCGCTGTTATTTATTGTTAGTTAAATTTAAGCTATTCTTATTTAATTTGCTTTATTTTTTAATCGTTTATATTACTTTTTGTTTAATTCGTATTCAACACAGTTCGTTTAGCATTTTTTTTCAAATTTAAATTTGGTCATAAATCCAACAGACACTGCCAGAATAATAGCTTTGATACAAGATGGACCATTACAATACTACGTAGCTCGAGTCCCACATGTTTTGTTGAAAGAGCAATGGAGTGGCTGCCTGTGGTGGCTACACTAGTCGAATCGATTTTAATACAAGAAGGCTCAGGATGATCGCTTTCTGAGTTCTGAAAAACAGCGACACTACAGTAATCAGTTAGAAACGATTTAGAAGAGCTACGTGATGTAGCAGTTAGTGAAACAACAGCAAGAAGAAGATTACAGGAATATGCATTGACTACTAGATTTGCATACAGCCCAGAGTTGACCAAAGAACACCGATTGCGCTTTGGTCGTGAACGTCAGAACTGGGTTAATGAGGAGTGGATCATTATTCTTTTTAAAGACGAGTCAAAATTTTATCTCAGTTATCTTGATGGACATCAAAAGAGGTGGTGACGGATTTGCTCAATACAATATTCTTCTAAAGCTTAGTTTTGCCGGTATATCAGTTATGGTTTGGGGGCAAATTAATATAGAAGCTTATACAGATTTATTGGTTCTAGATGGAGCAATTCTGAATACAGACAGATATATTAGCGACATCCACATGAGACATGAGACACATGTGGTATCTTTTGCTTCATTTGTTGGCTATCACGTTGCTCAAGTTGTTAATGAATATTTGGAAGGAGTTGGAATCATCTGACTTGGCCAGCAAGTAATCTGTATCTAAATCCGATCGAAGATGTGTCGGACATGGTTGGAATTGTCAATATTTTGTTGTAGTTCTGGATAGCACTTTCAGTAGCTTGATAACTACCAAAGTTCGAAGTGCTGAGATAATAATAATAACATAATTTAAACGGTATCGCGATTTCTGGTATTACAGTTTGTAAACTCGATACCTTTCAACACTTTTTCATTGTCTATTTCGACGAAACTTTTTTTAATTTTAGCAGGAACTCCAGAACGTTTTAGATTCATCAGAACTCTAAGAGTCATATTTATAGTCCGTGCTTGAGGTTGTGGCGTTGCTTGAGCACACGATTTTGACGTAAATGAAATTACAAATCTGTCAAAATCGCGTGCTCAAGCATCAACACAACCTTAAGCACGGACTATAATGCTATGATGCTACCACAAAATAGTTTTTTCTAAGAAGTATTGTTCATAGATTTTTCCGTTTACAAACCTAGCAAATAAATACAAATTTTAGGTCTAATATTAAAACTGTGGGATTTGAAGGATTTCGACAATTTTGTTTTAATTATTAATTATTCATGTACTACTGGTACTGTGGAACCTAAAAGAACAATCAGAAATACGACACTCATTTTTTGCCGTAGTGCTTTCTCGTTTGACATTTTTATGTGTGATGGGTGCTAGTTGCAGTCACTTCTTAAGTTGCATCGCTTGTACGACTATTACTGCAACTCTCGCTGTGTAGTTTTGTGTCCGTATAATTGTGTTCAAAAGGCCTTGTGTCAGAATTATATCGCTTTTATAACGCCGCCGCTGTTGATCATCAATTTTATTGCCCTTCCGTAAAATTGAACCCAGCTTCCTGTCGTTCTGCCACAACGATAGGCAGCCGCCTAACCACCTTTCTAATTTTTACGTCGTTTCATATTTATTGACGATTCTTAGGTGGATCACTACACGCCTGAAACCTTATATCCAGTATCTTATAAAACGAGATTACGTATTTATATACAGAATGAGGTCATATGGTCTACTGTCTTACTTAACATCATATTTAATAACAGATAAGAGCATTTATTAGGCATTCCTGCAATGTACACAAAAGGTACTATTTAATTAACCTATAATATATCATGTAACAATAAACAGAATAAGCGTAAATAACATTAAAAAAATCGAAAATTATATATGTTTATCGCGACGTAATACGTTAGACAATAATAGGCGTGTACGATATAACAACATGAGTATGATAATGACATCATTGGCTTAGACAGGTACGATCGAAGATAGTAATCTACTGACCATTTCGCATAGTATCCTCTCATCCAGTATATTGTGTAGCACGTCGAGTCGTGAGTGTTGGGCAACGAGAAGTACTATTAGATCGAAGGTTGCCAAGGCGTTCGTTTGTTTGTTTATAAATAAACAACGTAACATACCGAGGAATGTAGCGTGCAATGAAGTAAGAAGTGACGGTATTTTTGCTGTTTGGATTTCTTTGCTTTTGATTTATGACGCTCGTATACATTGAGGAATGATTGCTTGGAGATACGAGAATTTTGAGAATTTATTATTTACCTTTCGCTATAGGTTAACTTGGGCGTCTATTTGAAGTTATCCAGCGTTATTAGTCACATTTCCCTGCTGTTTTATTGTGAGTTTTTATAGTCTATGTCTGAAAAACACAATGTAATAAAAGAATAAGTTTGGCAGAGATTTTATTAGGAGTTTGTTGTTATTGTTGGTGGGACGAAGACTATTTCGACTATACATTAAATTATGATAGGCTGCGATGTTTGTATTGTTAAAAATACCTGCATGATATTTTGAAAAACTGCAGAAACGACCACCCAGAAAGTTTCATTTTAGTTATTGTTGTTTTCTCTCTTCAAATTGTTGAGAATAATATAACAAAAATTGCAGTAAAACTACATTAAAGGTAGTGATTTCAGGTCGTAACAAGTATGCATTTTCTTACGGATTCCATTAAAAATCTTATACATACATACAGGGTGGGGCATTAGTGTGAGGAAGTCCAATTACTCCGGTATTATAAGAGAAATGAGAAAATTAAAATCAAATCCGTTTTTGTTTCGAATCATGTTTTCGTTATAGAAACGCAAATAACTCAAAAACTAGCACATTTAGCTATAGGGAATGTTTAATAAATAATAAAGCTTGTGAAGAGAGGAGTGTCCTGCAATAATAAAATACAGGGTATTCCATTTGAAATAGGTGAGAAAATAAACATTCCGAGTTATGACTCGCCCTGTAAATAAATATTGAATACGCCGATGAATAAATAATTTCTGATAAAGGAGATCACATTAGAAATGTTTCTAGCGCAAATAAATTATTTTATGTAGAAGCCGCAGTACGGTAGGAGACGTCAACTTTGTTATTAAATTCATACAAAATTTTCTATATCTTCTAAAGTAAACCGAATAACATAGAAAAACCCTATATTATAATAAAGGTAAGACCTAGAAGAATCGTAAACAGTAAAAATATACAGGGTGTTCTATTCAAAATAAAGTAAGTTTAGTTTACCCTGTCTTTATTTGACACCCTGTATTGTTAAAATATTTGTAGGTTATAGCCCCTCATCCGCTTCAACTTTCATCTTAATAACATTTTCTCATTTCTCTTATAACACACGAGTAATTGGACTTCCTCGCACTAATGCCCCACCCTGTATATATGTATATTCTCAAGTAGGTATGCATATTGTATATACTATAGAATTCAATTTCAATTTGTTTCCATTCCGCTTTATTCTGGACAATACTATAGATACCTAATAAATTAATCTTAATTTATGAGCTTTGTACCTACTGTCCGTCTATTTGAAGTTATTATTGTGTCGATAATTTATATCTACCAATTAATCACATCTTAAATGCACTTTTATATGAATCAACTGAAATCGTAAATTAAAGAGTTATAAAAATTCCTATGATCAATGCATCACTGTTTAAAATATATCAATTTGAGAAATTTATTTCCTATGTGTAAAGTGTTACAAAATTACATACATCGCGCATAAAGAGATCATTATAATTATTATAACAAATTGTTTTCTAATCTCTTAAGTTATCAGGATACTTTAATTTATTTCTCTGGATGCTCTTATCTATGTATAGAGTTTATGCAACGACGCCCAAGGCCGTCACTCACAACATTAACAACAAAAACACGCAGCTAGTTTATCGAATATTATAAATACACCCAATTAATTTCATTTCATTGCTTCGTGCGTACAGAAATACACCATAATTTTCTCTCATTATTACAATAAACAAGGTCAGATTATTATATGTACATAAAGCTTGCAGTATTTTGTACAAAATGTATGCTTTCGTACTTCCTCGGGATTATAAGCTACTTGGAAGAAAGTCGTTAACTCTTTTTATACTCTGGATCTCGTCCAATTTTGTACGTTATTTTTGAAATGTTTGAAATAAATTGTTATTTTTTTATTTCAAATTGAGTAACGTAACGTAAATAAATCGTTTTCTCCTGTTACACGTTCCAGGTGGTAGCGACTTTTACATCTATAGCTGTAAGTTATTTCTATATTCATCTTGTTCCTTTATTGGACGTCTGTTTTAAGTGCTTCAATAGTTTTGCTTTCACATAATTTAGTGAGAATCTTTATTATTAATAAATCGTGGTGTTGTAGGTACAATAGAGGTACTTATTACATTACACAATCGAATGTCTTAATACTGGATATTAATTTTGTGTAGATATCTTTCAAACATTTTAATTTACTTAGGTGTGGCTTAACTAAAGGTGCAGGATAAGTGAAAACTCTATGGAACTAAAAAAATTTTCACCAAAGAATATTAATTACTAACAGATAACGAGATTGCGTTCACACGATTAAACAAATACAATATTATTACTGCAACAAGAACCTTGACAGAAATCCAAAAACATAAAAAGGAAACACTAATTAGTTGTATATACCGAATTGTTGCATAATGCTTCATGATTTATAAATTGCATAACTTTGATGAATTGTTAAATACCACACTTAAGTGAATATTGAATGTATAACCTTTCCGCGTATTTTATAGACTTGAAGTGTCTATTATTTATACTGTGGGAAAATGTTTAACATGATTATAATACACGCTTGAAATGAATTAAGTTAGGTAGTAAAAATTAACACCTGTAGTTTATGAACATGTGCAAAGCAATACAGTTGTATAGAAAGTTTGTGTTGATGGTTGGTACCTCAATACATTTTACTAATACGAACGATTGCAATTAGCGTACAACAATTGATTAGAGCAAGAACTTGTACTCTCAATAAAAAATATTTATTCAATCACTAATACCAATATGGACCCCTTGAAAGTACTCTTTAAATAATAAATTATAGATATGTCGCTATTTAACTATAACTTCGCAAAATAGTTGTGACACTTTTTGGTATTATCTTTAGCTTATAGTGGAATATAATGTTCAACTTAAAATTATAAAGAAATTGTTTATGTATGTAATAGCGTATATTCACATTGAAATTATGAACAAATTATTATTTGTTTCAAACAGTAAAATTCTCAAACTTTTAAACATGAAACTATTCGAACACTAAACACTTCAACCCACTAAACACCACAAACTTTTACCTAAATACCGCGTTTCGACAGCAAAGCTGTGATTATCAAGGCGATAATAAAACTGTTTTTAACGTTTTATTATCGTCTTGATAATGACAGCTTTGCTGTCCAAACGCGTTGGAGTTTAGTTAAAAGTTTTTGGAGTTTAGTGGGTTGAAGTGTTTAGTGTTCTACTTCTGCACCAAGAAGATCCAGTGAAGAAATTTTCTATGCAGCTATTGTTGACATACATATATTTCGATAGCAAAATTGTATTTTAAAATCGAATTGGAATAAAAATAAAAATTTGAGGGGCAAAGGCGAAACTATGTCCAAGAAATATATCTTATCTAGGTTTATATAATGACCTACTATACTCATTATTTTACGCCAAAGAGGTTGAATCATATTCTAACACGAATTTCATTAAATATTCAAAAGGAAACGACACATCTAAATATCAAGCTTTCAGTTCAGTACATAACAATATTGAAATGTGGCTAAAATCTGCATTTTTTTATTTTAAGAAAACTTAATTTCATTCGGACTTTATTGATATTATGGCACTAAATAAATTTAACTGCTCATTATAAAAATATATATATGTGTTTAATTTGAAAATGCAAATATTTAATTCAAGTGATGCAGCTTCATTTGAGTCATATCGTTTGAACCTTGTATTTTTAATGGAAATGTTGTGATGTGTTTGATTGAACATTGATACTCGCGAAATGAATAATAGTTGTCGCTTTTGTGTAAGTGGAAAACATTGCTTTTGAAATAAAGGTCTCACTGAGTTTTTGTCAAACTTATCAACGAGGACACGCGAGACCATTTACCAGGACCTACGATACGGTTTTCCCAATGTCATGGTCGTTTTTCATAGATTTCATCATGCAAACTGTATTATGGCTTAGGGATATATTAGCGTAATCGAAGAAATTGGCAACAAGATTATTTTACCAAACCAAATAGTAAGCCTTTTACGATCTCTTTATGATATAATATTATTTTCAAACACAAAAAAAGTATAATAGGCGTACCTATACTTCCTTGTCGAATACAAATTGCGTGTGAAGTAAGGCTAAAAGTGATCTTCTGGTCAGACACCGTATATACAATATGAGCACGTTGTTAAGGAATGTTTTTCTGAACAACCACAAGCAATTTTCAGTTTAACTGAAAATGGAGAATGATTATTTAAATCAAAAATTCCAAATTAGTTGATCTGCAGTAGAGGATATTATTTTAGTTTTGAAAATAGTTTTTCTACTTGTGTACACTGAAATTATTTTTAAATATGTATTTAGAATTTCTAAATAATCTGCAAACCAAGTGAAACGTAAGCAAGGATTTACCAAGGATAAGACAAACTTCACATTATTAAAACGGAATTGCTACTTTGGAAAATCCTTGGATGATATCCAAAGGTCTTGTCTTAGTAAGATGTATAAGGTTCGTACAAAGTGTCGTGTTATGCTCGATTTTAGTTATTCCGTGAAAATAGACGTCATCATTATACGAGGATAGAGCACCGATTATTTCTGCAAAGTAATATATCTACTGTATCGAAGGAATCAAATATCAAACAAATATTTATTGTTTTATATTTTGACAGTTCGAATTTAGTTTTAATAATTGCAAGAGTTATTTTGCCAGCTAATTTTAAACCGTGTGGTCTGCAGTAAAAATGCATTTAATGAGAGAAAATGTTAGTCAGGCGCTATTATGATTTTAAAAGTTCTTTAACTCCAAAATTAATATATCTATTTTCTGACCTTTAGGTACTTATCTTTTAATTCCTGAATTATTTCCACTTCTAGCTTAATAAAACAACAAATAATTAAATACCAATTTATTCCAGAAGAAGTTTTTTAACGAAAACATATTATTATATGTTCTGGAATAAATTTGTATTTAATTACGTGTTGTTTTATTGACCTACAAGTGGAAATAATTCAGGAATTAAAAAATTTAACTCCAAAACAAAGTGTTTCAAGACATCGTGTTGCATTTGGTGATCAAGTTCCTTCTCAGAGGAGTGTTTACAACTGGTATAACAAATTTAAATTTCAGAGGGTTTCACTTACAAGGAAATACAAGCAAGTGGTGGTGACCGATTTAAATGGAATTTGGTGGGTTTGTAGACTGATGCAGTGTAAGAACAACGGTAACTTCCATAGATGCTAAATCGCCCGTTTTTGGGGGCTGGAGCGCCCTAAAGCCAACGCTACCCTTCGCTATTTGCTTTAATATCTGCAAAATTATAAGACATATCAAAAAAAAGTTAATACAAATATATAACTGTTTTGTGAGTACTAAAAGATATTGGAATATATATATTTTTAAAACAATAGTTTTAAAAATATATAGGGGGTGGGGGTTGTTTCTGGAAAACAAGAACTATGACAGGCAAACTATTGTCGCTATTTTTTAGTACTCATAAAACAGTTATATATTTGTCTCAACTTTTTTTGATATGTCCTTTAGTTTTGGAGATATTAAAGCAAAAAGCGAAGGGTAGCGTTGGCTTTAGGGCGCCTCACCCCCCAAAAACGGGTGATTTAGTATCTATGGAAGTTACCGTTGTTCTTACACTGCATCAGTCTACAAACCCACCAAATTTCATTTAAATCGGCCACCACCACTTGCCTGTGTTTCCTTGTTAGTGACTACTTTCGCAGAGGAAATGGTAACCAGTTTCTTCCCCAACCACTCAGCATCTATCACAACAGCCGTACTTGAAAATAAACGTAAGGTTACCGCAGAATGGTACACGACGGCTCGTTTGTTAAGTCCTAGATCGGAGATTATCCTCGAGATAACTAGTTATATCGAATGTCTAAATGCATTGCGTTTAAGGGCGAATATTTTGAAAAACAATAATAAAAATAATTTTTCACTACAACATTTTGTATTATTAGTTTGCAAAAATAATCGGCAATGATAAACAAATGTTGTTTGTTAAAAAATAATAATAAAAATAAGAAACGAGCAAGATAATTTTTTTATATGAACTTTTTGTAACATTTCTTATGTATTTAAATCAAGTGATAATACATATCATTTTTTGTCAAACAGGTACAACCGAAGCTACAAAGCGAAAGATAAAGGTAAAGTAATTACGGTGATTGTAAGGTAACGTCACATCTTTAAAGTTTCATCGCAAGCTGAATCGACTGCTACTGAATGTCATTAAAGTTTGTCATAATTTTATAGAAATACAACCTCAAATATTCATATAAAGTTTTCTTTAAATTCACGTCCAAAATATCCAGGTGTTTCCGACAGTTAATGCGAACGTATCTTTTAATATATTGTATGTAATTAGTACATATAAAATAAATTAATATGCAAGTATGATATTATCCCAAAAATTATAGGAAAAAATAGACTGGATTTCATACCATATTAAATCAACCAATTTGAACAGCGAATTATAAAATATAGTCACTTATGTATATGTATATAATCTCGTTTTATGAAACAATATAAAATAGCTATTGCACTATGCAATCAATTACATCGATTTCTGTTATCTTAAGTATTGTGTTATATCTCACCTTGATCTTTTATGGAAAAGTATTACCATTGGATAAAAAAATAAATTCCTTCAAAAACACTGAATTGGCACTAATCAGAATTTAACACCGATAATCCACAGAGCTTTTTTATAAGATTCTAAATATACTAGTCAGAAGCACATTGTATTATTAATTGTAACGAGAATCGCTTACGATAAACTTTCGCGTATATTCCGCGAACACTTTATGTCTGATACTGCGTTCCCTTCAGGCCATAATTACTACTCGAGTATGGTGCGTCTAGAATCAGCTGATTACGTTAATAGAGTAGCGAAAACCGTCGTCTGTTTAGACGGAGATAAGTTATTTTCGACAACCTTTATGAGTGGCAATAATCATTTTACCTACTGATTAGAGACGAGATTGTATTTTAAGCGACGTTTTCGCTTAAGGTGTTGAAATAACTTATCACAATATTTTTGTTTTCGTACCACAGCAATGTTGTTTAATCTATAGATGATTATTAGTGAAATCTGTTAGTGTTAACTTAAAAGTTATAATATGAACCTTGATTAAATTTACAATATTACATGTAGTTTCCAAAATGTTATTAAAGCCTTGTTGTACTGTTTCTGTTCTGGTCTTCCTCAGTGATTAGCTGCCTTTACAGGAGCGTCTTTTCGTATATTGCAGTTTACATGTTGCTCCACACAATTTGCCAACTACATAATTTTCAACATGTAAACTGTTTCCTGTAAAGGCAGCTAATCACTGAAACAACAAGGCTTTAATAACATTTTGGAAACTACATGTAATTTGTAAATTTAATCAAGGTTCATATTATAACTTTTAAGTTAACACTAACAGATTTCACTAATAATCATCTATAGATTAAACAACATTGCTGTGGTACAAAAACAAAAATATTGTGATAAGTTATTTCAACACCTTAAAAACGTCGCTTAAAATACAATCTCGTCTCTAATTTAAATTGCCACTCATAATTGTCGAAAATAACTTATCTCCGTCTAAACAGACGACGTTTTCGCTATTAACGTAATCAGCTGAATCGAGTAGTAATTATGGCCTGAAGGGAACGCAGTATCAGAAATAAAGTCAATTATTAAAAGTTTATCGTTTCTCGTTACAATTAATAATATTGCTACTTATATTTAGAATCTTATAAAAAAGCTCAGGATTATCGGTGTTAAATTCTGATTATGTATTTGTTTTTGATTTATTTTTATCCAATGGTCTTTTCTTATTAGAAACAAATCGATGTAATTGATTGCATAGTGCAATTAATATTGTTTCATCGTTATATACATATACATAAGTGACTATATTTTATAATTCGTGTTCAAATTGCTTTAATTTGAAATCCAGTCTATTTTTCCTATAATTTTTGGGATAATATCATACTTGCATTTAATTTATTTTATATGTACTAATTACATACAATATATTAAGATACGTTCGCATTAACTGTCGGAAACACCTGGATATTTTGGACACCGATTTAAAAGAAAACTTTATATGAATATTTGAGTAATATTATCAAACTTTAATGACATTCAGTAGCAGTCGATTCAGCTTGCGATGAATCTTTAAAGAACGTTACCTTACAATCACAAATTTATTTATCTTTTTTGTAGCTTGTATTTTGACAAAAAATGATATGTTCTTGATTTAAATACATAAGAAATGTTAATTTATTTGCCGATTATTTTTGTTAATACAAAATGTAAAATGTATTTAAACAATGCATTTAGACATTCGATATAACTAGTTATCTCGAGGATAATCTCCATCTTAACAAACGAGCCGTCGTGTACTAACCTTTTAAAGTCTTTGTGATAGATGCTGAGTGGTTGGAAGAAACTGGTTATTTTCCTCTGCGAAAGTCGTCATGCATTTTAAATGAAATTTGTTTGTAGACTGAAAATGTTCAGTTTTTGGGGGGGTGGCGCCCTAAAGCCATACCCTTCGCTGATATCTCCAAAACTAAAGGACAAAAAAAAGTTGAGACAAATTTTGTTTTAAGTACTAAAAAATTAATAGTTTGCCTGTCATATTCTTGTTTTCAGAAACAACCCCCACCCCCTATTGTTTTAAAATATATATATTCCAGTACTCACAAAACAGTTATATATTTGTATTAACTTTTTTTTGATAATAATTTTGCAGATATTAAAGCAAATAGCGAATTATTTTAGCCACTTCTAGTCTTAATAAAACAACAAATTTAAATTTGTTAAAGTTGTAAACCTCCTCTGAGGAATTGATCACCAAATGCAACACGATGTCTTGAGAGTTAAATTTTTTAATTCCTGATTATTTTCACTTGTAAATAAAACAACACGTAAAACAAATTTATTCCAGAACATTAATAATATGTTTTCGTTAAAAAACTTCTTCTGGAATAAATTGGTATTTAATTATTTGTTGTTTTATTAAGCTAGAAGTGGAAATAATTCAGGAATTAAAAGATAAGTACCTAAAGGTCAGAAAATAGATATATTAATTTTGGAGTTAAAGAACTTTTAAAATCATAATAGCGCCTGACTAACATTTTCTCTCATAAATGCATTTTTACATACCACTCGGTTTAAAATTAGCTGGCAAAATAACTCTTGCAATTTTACCAACTCCTGTCAAAATATAAAACAATAAATATTTGTTTCAAGATTCCTTCGATCTTAGATATATTACTTTGCAAATAATCGGTAATCCTCGTATAATGATTCTATTTTCACGGAATAACTAAAATCGAGCATAACACGACACTTTGTACGACCCTTATACATCTTACTAAGACAAGACCTTTGGATATCATCCAAATTTTCCAAATAATTCCGTTTTAATAATGTGAAGTTTGTCTTATCCTTGGTAAATCCTTGCTTACGTTTCACTTGGTTTGCAGATTATTTAGAAATTCTAATACATATTTAAAAATAATTTCAGTGTAACAAGTAGAAAAACTATTTTCAAAACTAAAATAATATCCTCTACTGGTGAATTTTTTTTAAATAATCATTCTCCATTTTCAGTTAAACTGATTAAAAAACATTCCTTATCATATTGTATATACGGTGTCTGAATCACTTTTAGCCTTACTTCACACGCAATTTGTATTCGACAAGGAAGTATGCCTATTATACTTTTTTTGAAAATAATATTATATCATAAAGAGATCGTAAAAGGCTTACTATTTGAACTTCGAACGCTAACTATCCCTAGATCATACAGCATGATGAAATCTATGAAAAACGACCATGACATTGGGAAAACCGTATCGTAGGTCCTGGTAAATGGTCTCGCGTGTCCTCGTTGATAAGTTTGACAAAAACTCAGTGAGACCTTTATTTCAAAAGCAATGTTTTCCACTTACACAAAAGCGACAACTCATTTCGCTAGTATCAATGTTCAATCAAACACATCACAACATTTCCATTAAAAATACAAGGTTCAAACGATAACTATCTGCAAAAAATATAAAATTAAACACATATATAAAAAATGAGCAGTTAAATTTATTTAGTGCCAAAAATTAAGTTTTCTTAAAATAAAAAAATGCAGATTTTAGCCACATTTCAATATTGTTATGTGACTAACTAAAGCTTGGGGGATGTGTCGTTTCCTTTTGAATATTTAATGAAATTCGTGTTAGAATATGATTCAACCTCTTTGGCGTAAAATAATGAGATAGTAGGTCATTATATAAACCTAGATAAGATATATTTCTTGGACATAGTTTCGCCTTCTGTCAATATAGTATGTCAACAATTATGAAAGTAGCACTTTCAACCCACTAAACTCCAAAAACTTTTAACTAAACTCCAACGCGTTTCGACAGCAAAGCTGTCATTTAAGTATAATAAAACGTTAAAAACAGTTTTATATTTGTCACATTTAAGTAAAACTTTGTGGTGTTTAGTGGGTTGATTTTAGTGTTCGAATATGTTTAAAAGTTTGAGAATTTTACTGTTTGAAACAAATAATAATTTGTTCATAATTTCAAGAATATACTTTACATAATAAACAATTTCTTTATAATTTTAAGTTGAACATTATATTCCACTATAAGCTTAATAGTGTCACAAAATAGTTAAATAGCGACATATCTATAATTTATTATTTAAAGAGTCCTTTCAAAAAAAAATATTGGTATTAGTGATTGAATAAATATTTTTCTTGAGAGTACAAGTTCTTGCTCTAATCAATTGTTGTACGCTAAAAATCGTTCTTATTAGTAAAATGTATTGAGGTTTCAACACAAACTTTCTATACAACTGTATTGCTTTGCACATGTTCATAAACTACAGGTGTTAATTTTTACCCTTGTTTGTTAAACATTTTCCCAGTATAAATAATAGACACTTCAAGTCTATAAAATACCAAAGGTTATACATTCAATATTCACTCAATTCATCAAAGTTATGCAATTTATAAATCATGAAGCATTATGCAACAATTCGGTATATACAACTAATTAGTATTTCCTTTTTATGTTTTTGGATTTCTGTCAAGGTTCTTGTTGCAGTAATAATATTGTATTTGTTTAATCGTGTGAACGAATCTCGTTATCTGTTAGTAATTAATATTCTTTGGTAAGAGTCTTCACTTTCTTCCACACCTAAGTAAATTAAAATCAAATATCTCCATTAATATCCAGTATTAAGACATTCGATTGTGTAATGTAATAAGTACCTCTATTTACCTACAACCACGATTTATTAATAATAAAGATTCTCACTAAATTATGTGAAAGCAAAACTATTGAAGCACTTAAAACAGACGTCCAATAAAGGAACAAGATGAATATAAAATAACGTAAAAAGTCGCTTACCTGGAACGTGTAACAGAATTTGAAATAAAAAAATAACAATTTATTTCAAACATTTCCAAAAATAACGACAAAATTGGACGCTCGTTTTAACGATTTCTTCCAAGTAGCTTATAATCCCGAGGAAGTACAGCATACATTTTGTACAAAATACTGCAAGATACATATAATAATCTGACCTTGTTTATTGTAATAATGATTATGGTGTATTTCTGTACGCACGAAGCAATGAAATGAAATTAATTGGGTATAATATTCGATAAACTAGCTGCGTGTTTTTGTTGTTAATGTTGTGAGTTAAGTTGCATAAACTCTATACATAGATAAGAGCATCCAGAGAAATAAATTAAAGTATTGATAACTTAAGAGATTAGAAAACAATTTGTTATAATAATTATAATGATCTCTTTATGCGCGATGTATCAACACTTTACACATAGGAAATAAATTTCTCAAATTGATATATTTTAAACAGTGATGCATTGATCATAGGAATTTTTATAACTCTTTAATTTAATTTCACTTGATTCATATAAAAGTGCATTTAAGATGTGATTAATTGGTAGATATAAATTATCGACACAATAATAACTTCAAATAGACGGACAACAAAGCTCATAAAGCGATTAATTTAAATCTATACCAGAATAAAGCAATAACAAATTGAAATTTCTAAGTATATACAATATGCATACCTACTTGGTATACATATATACAGGCTCATTGTGCGAGAGTCCAATTACTCGTGTATTATAAGAGAAATTTGTTATTAAGATGTTGAACAGGGGCTATAACCTTATTTTTAACAATACAGGGTAAATAAAGACAAAACTAAACTTACTTTATTTTGAATAGAACACCCTTATATTTTTACAACGATTCTTCTAGACCTTTATTATAATATAGGGTTTTTCTATGTTATTCGGTTTACTTTAGAAGATATAGAAAATTTTGTATGAAAATAACAAAGTTGACGTCTCTAATCATTCTACATAAAATAATTTATTTGCGCTAGAAACATTTCTAATGTGATTTTCATTATTTATTCATCGGCGTATTCAATATTTATTTACTGAGTCATAAAATTCACCTATTTCAAATGGAATGTATTTTATTATTCCGACAGTTAATAACGCGAACATATTCGAAACAAAAACGGATTTGATTTTAATTTTCTCATATTCTTATAATACCGGAGTAATTGGACTTCCTCAATTGCCCCACCCTGTATATAAAATTTTTAAATTAATATGCATACTTGTACGACAAATCACTACCTTTAATGAATTTTTGTTATATATTCTCAACAATTTGAAGAGAGAAAACAACAATAACTAAAATGAAACTTTCTGGGTGGTCGTTTCTGCAGTTTTCAAAATATCATGCAGGTTTTTTAACAATTTGCAGCCTATCATTTTAATGTATAGTCGAAATAGTCTTCGTCCCATTAACAACAAACTCCTAATAAAATCTCTGCCAAACTTTTCTTTTATTACATTGTGTTTTTCACTATAAAAACTCACAATAAAACAACAACTAATAACGCTGGATAACTTCAAATAGACGCCCAAGTTAACCTATAGCGAAAGGTATAATCTCAAAATTCTCGTATCTCCAAGCAATCATTCCTCAATTATACGGCGTCATAAATCAAAAGCAAAGAAAAAACAGCAAAAATACCGTTTCTTACTTCATTGCACTATGGTATGTTACAGAACGCCTTGGCAACCTTCGATCTAATTACTTCTCGTTGCCCATCAAACTCGACGTGCTACACAATATACTGGATGAGAGGATACTATGAAAAAATCAGTAGATTACTATCTTCGATCAACCTGAATTAAGCCAATGATGTCATCATACTCTGTTGTTATATCGTTATTATTGTCTAACGTATTATCGCGACATATATAATTTTCGATTTTTTTTTAATGATATTTACGCTTATTCTGTTTATTTTACAATAAATGCTCTTATCTGTTAAGTATTACCATATGACATTCTGTATATAAATACGTAATCTTTTCAGGCGTGTAATCCACCTAAGAATCGTTAAACCAGATCAAAAATAAAAATATGCTTTTCCGATCTAAATAATTAGTAAAATGGTGAAGGCGGCTGCCTATCGTTGTGGCAGAACGACAGGAAGCTGGGTTCAATTTTACGGAAGGGCTAAAATTGATGATCAACAGCGGCGACATTATAAAAGCGATATAATTCTGGCACAAGGCCTTTTGAACACAATTATACGTACACAGCGAGAGTTGCGCGTACAAGCGATTAGGCCCATCATTGTCAAACGAGAAGCACTACAAAAAATGTCGATATCCTTTTACGTCTAGAACATGCTTTAATTAAAACAAAATTGTCGAAATAAAGTTTTAATATTAGACCTAAACAAAAATCTATGATATCATCATCTATATAGACGGAGATAACTTACTCGTTTGACAACCTTTATTGGCAACTAATCTAATATCAGCTATTGATTTTAAGACAATAATGTGCATAAAATCGGTTTATTGAACTAACCCAGCGAAATATCGATTGAGCCCCTTCCTTTCACTTTATTTTTCGCGATTTAATTATTTTTCTGACAAGTTTTACGATTAAAATATCTGTGAACCACATCATTGAAAGGCATTTACTATCACAGCAATGTAGTTTAATCTAAGATGATTATTATGTCGATCTGTTAGTGTTAACTTAATGGTTTTAATATGGGGTACTTGATTAATTTACAATTTATTGTAGTTTACATGTTGCTCCAAAATTTGGGCACAATTATTAAAGTTTCCAACTTTGTTTCGACTCCACCTGTTAACAGTGATTAAAGAAGAAGCAAATTTATATTTTTTTGATGAGCTCTTTTCGGATATTGTTTCGGATTTTCCATCATAAACTTATAACAACACCTTAAATCACTCGCAAAACGATGCCCCAGGGCAATGTATGTGTACATGCATTTTAAATATAATAAACTAAAGCAGTATTATGCTGTTTACACTTCAGGTATTATTATCAATGGTATTTAGTATTTATTTCGGTATTATATATGTATTTTATAATTTTCTTTTACTTATTAGAACAACTTTTTGCTTAAATTTTCTCGTATAGTCTAGGTGTGCTAATTTAATTACCTGATCTATTCATTCTAAAAAGAGTGAAGTCAAGAAGCACTCTTTTTGTAATTTATAGAAGCATGAGAAAGTTAATTTAAATTTTACAACTGTAATCAATATTCTCAGTTTATTTTAAACTTTATGTATTTCACGTTCTAATTAGTTTATAGTTTTTTCCATCATACAAACGTACTTCGACGCGACATCTTGAATAAAGGAAGGAATTAAATCTATTTTCGGTGTATAAAGGTGAACTTCGTAACATTGATCGTGACCATGATCTTTTCGAAACCTTTAATATTATATAGCCACCCGTAATTCGAACCAATATCAAGATCGGCTTGTTGTGTCCAACACTTCTAGTTCGATGCAATATTAAAACGTTTCATCTAACCGACATAGATTTCTGTTATATACAAGTTTGCAGTAAAGAACGGTAGTCGTCGAACACAAATAGATATTACCAGTTCAAAAGTTAATTATCTTTAGGCGTAAATATAACCTTGTTTTATTGCTCGTAGCGCCATGTGAATCATGTAATGCTTTACGGGTTCATGAACGTCCAAATTACATCTCTATTACGCGCATGCAAATACTGCAATGATCCCTTCCTATCCTGACATGTTGTTTTTGTAGGAAAACGCCAGGAGCTAAGGGGGATGCTTGGTTGATGAGAGAACTCGCTTGAAACTCGAAGCAGCATAACTATTATGAATTAACTTAAATTAGACGTTTCAGTTGATGCTTAAAATTTTATTGCTACTAGTTAATGAAGAAACGTGAAAAACGAATAAGAGATCAAAGACCATTTGAATTAGTGTTTAAGTGAATAGCTTTATGCTATATTTAATATGTATACATTTACATATATTATGATTTGAATCACGAAATTCCATTTACTAAAGACGAAAATTAATAGTTCTGTATTAGTATCAATTTTATTCGTTTGTTTTTTTTCGAAAAAAAAAAAATGTGCGTAACTGCATTTGTTTGCAAACGACAAATTTTACAATTACAACAAGCACAGCAAACTATGGATTCCATTAAATTTATAGCAAGAGTCGCCACTCATGATTAAAGTGAAATCGAATTAATGCTAAATCAATTCCATGATTTTCGGTATGATACTCTGTTTTTTGAAACCAATTCTGTCATGTTTAATTTAAAAATTGAATTTCCTTGTGTTCTTTTCTCTTAAGATCCACATTTAGAATCTGTACAACGCCATCAGTTTCAATTTCATTTTCTATATATTAATATATTTCTGACCATGGTTTTGATGTTTGGTGTGAGAGACTTAACAAGAGCATAGTTGGGCAGATTATCTATAAAGAGATATTTATTTTATCAATGTACCTATCATTTTTAATAACTACTTTTGAAGACAGAAATGCAGAGACAGAAGTATTACAATTTTAGTACTTCTTTTTATAATCTAAAGCAGCTCTAACCATTATTATTACATTAAATTATATCGTAAAATGTCTCTGAAAATACCAAAAAAATGTAAAAACAAATAGGTACATATATGAGAGTTTATCATAACATCTATGCTACAATACTGACACCAGAATCAACAAAATGATGTTTATTAAAATTGTAGCAATCATCTTTGCAATACTTCAGACACGTTCTTGTATTTAAAACATGCTAATCTACCCTTTTTGCATCGCCATATTGTTAAGGTAAGAATTCCAACGTAAATATTAATTGGTGAGGGCAAAACTATACTCGACGTGCAGTTTGCATTTTATCTACACATTCGACTCGATGTTTCGTCAAGCGGTTCAATTCTCTTTCGACGTGTTGATTTGGACGCTGTTCATTTGTCACTAGCAACATCCCACGTTTTACCAAATACGTGAACTAATACGCCTTCTACTGCACTAATTGGTCAACTTTTCCTCTGTAGCTCGCATCTCCAGTCATTGGCCCAACTATTACACGGAAAGATTTTAGTTAAAGAACTAGGCACAAGATCATACTGCGTTGGATTTAGACAGATCTCCATATATCAGTACACGCATAAGCCTTAATATAGATGAATAGAATCTTGGCTAACAGAAATAAACCAGAAACAAAATGTAGTCCATCTGTTCTTCTCAGCGAAATAGCATCAGCATCGTTTCGCATTATTTTTCGCCATTTAACGGTTCTCAAGTTGGAACAATTAAAAGATAATCCATGATATCACATCATCTATAATATCACATGCCCCTTGGAACAGAGTAGGAATACACATTTATTTTCCTACATGTTAAGTTGGTAACTAATGCCAATAAGAGTCTGCTATCTGACGAAAACAAGACAATATTGTGCATAAAATGGTTATTGGAACATACCCAGCATAAATATCGATTGAGCCCCTCCTTTCACTTTATTTTTTCATACCTCCTTTTTTTTTGGTAACTTTACGATTAAAGTATCTGTGGATTGAAAGGCATAGACTATCTCCTAAAGGTCAGCGATATAAAATGGCGTCGATCGGCCGCACAGAGAATCCCTGGTTTCATGGGATGGGGTACCGAGGTAGGAAATTTATTACGACAATGTGCAGCTTAAGATTTGGGCACAATCAGTTAAAGTCTCATTTGTTTCGACTCCACCTAATAGAGAGTTCGAATTGCGACTGTGGCAAAGAAGAAGATGTGACTATATATTTTTTGGATGCCAACAGATAAACGCCCTCCAACAGGAGCTCCTGAATCACGGATTGCATCCTCCTTTCGATATCTCCAGAATTCTAGCTAAAGAAGACGATAAGCTGTTTATTATATTATATAAACACATGAAAGCAAATAATCTTATAATCTAAACACATCCAATCCTTGCATCTCTTGTCACTTGCTGTTTTTGCTTGTTTTTGTTTTCCCTTTCGCATAACAATATAATTTATTTGGACACATCAATGTTTCGTGAGGATATGGGTATTTTCCAGACGAGCTTTACTGCTCAATCCTCACGTGCTCGAGAATGGGTGAGTGGATCTCTTATGGATCATGGTGCCAATAAGAAGAAGAAGAGGAAGAACTTTGCGGTTACTGGTAGTCTGACAAATACAGTCATATATAATTGTTACGTTTATTATTCCAATATTTATAAAAAAAAAGAAAATAAACATTTGAAAGTTTCATTTTTATTAATATACACTGCGCGTCTAAAGTTCCTTAGGGGAAGGTGGAGAAGCCTTCCTAACTTTTGAATGACAAGACGGAATTGAAATAAAGTTTGTTCTGTGAACAATTCAAACAATCAATATTTAATTAATAACATAATTATAACAACACGAGTGAATATTTTTAAAATACAGAGAAAATGTATTTCCAAATAAGTACAAGAACTAAAACATCTCCATTTTTTATAATCATTGAAATAAACCTATCAATTAGATATGACTGTATTTGTAAGACTATTAGCAACCAAAAACTCACGAAAAAAGAAGTGCCAATTAAAAAAGTAAAGTGGTAGGTGGGGGATAAGAGTATATTCAGTATTCTAGTATCTTTAGATAAAATTCTGCAAATTTTTATCACAATTAGTTTCCAAGTAAATACGTGGAAAAATATATGTGACACCCATTACATATTTATTATTACTACACCAAAATCAACTATTATCATTTTTACAATTCTCAGTTGCAATACAGTTTTATTAAAATATAATGAGGAATATAAACGGAATCAAAAAAAATAACCGTTTTAATTATTTCTTAATGTAAGATTTTCCAAACAATAAGTAGTAGTAGTTATAAGCCATCCTAGTTAGCACTTTTGTGTCTGAAATATGGTCTTCTAGTAATAATATATATGCAGTCGTGAAATACTAAGTCTAATGCATTTTTAGGAAAGAAACTGTAATTGCTCCAAAAGTAAATGTTTACTAGATTTACGTAGAAACCTCAATCTGGTTGAATCACAATTCCAACATCGTCTGAAAAACTGTTTCTATGTTTAAATATCCGGGTTAAAGGCCTCGTAACTAAATCAAATTCAGTTTAGGACAATCTAAATTAAGTCTCATCTCAACTGTTTTATTGAGATGGAAATAAAATTAGCTTCATGTGTTTCAGTACCGCGAAGAATAAAGATACATCCTTAGTAATGCTTCTAAAATATAAATAATGATTATTTTCATAGTATACGATGATAATTTTGCTAATCGTAAAAATAAGTTAGGGTCAATTTAAACAACAAATCCACAATTACATTTTCCAAAATAGAATATGCCTACACGCTAAACACATTTACGTAGTACATATATTATCTTATTTTACATATTTTTGACATTTAAAATTAATAGCACATCTTTGTAGGCAAAATATGTGGGGTGTGATTCATTTTCTACTTCCTTATAAAGAAAACTCTCATAGATCATCATTTTAAAAGGATAAACATTTTGTAAAGTACTTTAAATGTATGCTATACCTCGCAAAAACACCAATATCGTAACTTAATATAAAGATCAATAAAAATGGCACAAATGACGTCTTGTTTGCGTTAGTACGAATTTAATCAAATACCAGAACAATATCTTGCATGACAACATATTAGAATGACACAAATCGATACAAGTATTTTCTATATCCAACGCCTACTTTAATTCTTACGTCCTACCCGGATACTGTATGTATCAATGAACAATAATGTTGTAAAGAGTTAAATTAAATTCTTTTCGCAGTAGGTAAATGAGCTCGTAAGGAATTAAGAGCTGTTTATGTAGGTTGGACTGATTTAGTTTTTTTTTGTTTTTATACCTTTCCAGATTCCTTTCAGTAAATAATATCACAGTTTGCTGATTTACTTTGTGGTAGTGTGAATATCCTTTTAATCGGATTTAATTTCTATTAAACGTTAAAATAATCAGTGATATAAAATTCCTAATCACTTGTAAGGCAACTCTGGATTCGTCGATATTTATGGAGCTGTTTAACAGTAACTTTTTAACTTGTCATGATACGAATACGCACGCACATTTGAGTAAATAAGTAGTGTCTTTTTTCAATTTTACAAGGTTTTCACGTAAACAATGCCAATAAGTATTACATAGAATAGTATAAGATATAAGGTGTTATTTCCTGCAGTTTTTCTACTATCTTTCATGACATACTTCTTTCGCTCACGTTTAGTCAGTCATTCTTTAGCCTAACATTGTCACCAAGCGATCACTTCGATTATTGTGTTTTAATTGTATGAATTACCTATATAAGTTTTAATTAATTTCCACTTTTATATCGCTAAATTTTCGATTTTATGTTCTGAATTGATGTGGAGACTCACATCTTTAAGTTATTATTGGCCTACATTTATTTATATTTTATTTATATTTAAGAAGCTATACTGGAAGCTGAAAGCAATTGAGTATACAAAATATAAACACACGTTTTTTAAATTGATATAAACTCGAAGTGCTCTGGATGTTGCTAGTCTATTTTATGGTCTAATTTTTCTTATCCACTCTCCCTTTAGATTGACATTTTTTGAGCATATACTACGATGTTATTTTGAGTTGACTTTTTAATTAATAAGTAGTTTTTTTCGATAGAAAGTTATTTTTACTTTGACAATCATAGACATTGACTGGCAATACTTACAATTATCATTAGCAATAAATGGTGAAAAAGAAAACATCTAATATATGTATATGTATCAAAATTGAGGATACTAACGTAGGCAGATTGGATTTTTACTAAGTCAAATATGTTAGACATCCTTGAACCTGCTTCTATGTGGTGCAATCTTCTTTTAGGTACCTCAGAAAATGAAAACTCTTGGAGTTTGAAACATCCTGTTGTTCATAAATGCACGTTGGGGAGTCTTATTTTATTTCTACATCATGGAGCAATAGTATATAGAAATTGCAGAAGTTGTAATTTTTTTTGAGCTTGTAAAAAAAACTGTGCTACCCCATCAACAATATAGTTTTTTGCAGTATTTTATGCTACAAGTTTTGCTGAGAGTTACTATCACACTCATAATTGTTCTTAATGTTAAGGGGTAGTTCTGATTTTGGCAATTTTCTGTGAATTTGTGTATGAAATCCACGTTGAGTAGCAAAAAAAATTATGAAATAGTTATGTTTGTTTCTTTGCAGGAGTATCTTCAAATAGACGTTAGTCATGTCGTGGTGTATTCAAAAATTGAAACAAATACATAATCGCTATATTGGTGGTGTAAATCTATGATACCACGTTGTACGAGAAGAATACGTAATTGATGAAGTGCTTAACGAACCATATATTAGTACTAGAAGAATTGCCACCCGTCTGCAAGTTTCTTCTTTTGGAGGATTTTAGGAGGAGAAATGTTGCATCCTTACCATTACCAACGTCTCCATCGCTTACAACTAGAAGTTGAAGTATAAAAATTAGCATTCTCGCGATGGTTTCTCAACCTGCACGAGCAAAATACTAAATCTAATTGTTCCCAATTTGTCCTCGAGAACCCAATCACGAACGTGAATTTTTATTTTTCGGCTTTTGTATGTTACCCTGCAAATATATAACAATGACTCTGAAGAGTTCGAATTCGAAGAAGAAGATTTATATAGAATAATCGAAAAGTAGTTTGGAAGCCGAGATCCAAGTCTTTGAAACAATTGATCGAAACAATGTTCCAAAAACGTTAACAGGAAGTTTCCTATAAGATAAGTACGATATTAAAATTAATATTATTTCTCTTAAAATAGACACTCTGTTCTGGATTTAATTACATAGAATTAACTATAACAGGAAAATCATGAGTGGAAAAACTCTATTTCAGAGTGTTCCTAGAAATGCAGGATCACATTACAAACTAGAATAACTGTATCCTGTGGACTACAGCAACTCGTTGCTGTTCTACCAATCTGACATATTTTAAGTAAAGTCGAATGGGATGTATTCAGATTTAAAATCAATTCGAGCGGGGCTATATACAGTGACAGAAAAAGTGTTTGCTCACTAGCTCAATTTGAACAATTTCAGTTGCTTTTACTTTCAATAAAAGGCACTTACATTGTAATACATAAAAAATGAAACTACATTACTATCCCAATGCAGGGTAGTAAATATTAACTCTACAAGTTATAACGACACACATCAACTTTTAGTCAAGATAACTTCCTTCTGTATTAAATATTTTTGAAGCATGGAGTATTTAACTGGTATTTTACTGCACGTGCTTGAAACTTTATAAGAATAATTAGAAACTATTCAAGATTTACATACATAGGTTCCTTCAATATGTCAATTTGAGTAAGGATATTGCGAACATATTTGCTCTTGTCTCGTTAGTATATTCAATGCATATATTATACGATTTTTATATACGCACACATCAAACATTATCCATATTTATACATACAGGTATGTATATGTATATACATACATATATTGTACAATCGCGAAAATTACCGGCCTTTGTAATCGATTCTCGTTACCGAAGTCGTGAGCAATTACGATGATTACCTCATATATTATACAAGTCCTTAGGTACGCATTTAACCAGCAATATTACATACAAGCTCGCACGATATAGTACGCGAACGAAGAATATTAACGTCGGAAACAATAAGTTATAATAACTCACAATCGTTTCGCGTTCACCATCATTCGGCTGACCTTCTCGTTCTTCAAGAGAGATGGACGAGTTAGAATCGCGTTATAAATAGATTGTTATAAATAAACAATCGCGTTAAGCACCGGCGTTAAAGCATAGGTATACAAATTACCGTAATACGCGGCCTACAACGAACTTTTATTGCATGCGACAATTGACAGATTACGATGCGGTTAGTTTCACAGAGATATTAATCCCCGTCATCGCTCCGTGCGTATCATACGGGAAAATTGCAATTCCTAAATAGATGAACTAATTCAATGTATTGTTGTCGATAGTTTTACGTTGAACTTTGCGGTTACATACCATAGAGATGACATAGACAGTGATTACTAATGGAATGTTATACATTGTATTTATCCGTGCAATTGATATAAAGCTTTTGAATTGTTTATGATAATGTTATAATTAAAATAAAATGGATTAATGATTTTGTGTACGATTGTTTTGTTCGTTTCATTTAGATTTTCGAACAGGCTTTGACCATGACAAAGTAGTGAAATATTTATACAGTACAAAATAAACTAAATACAAAATAAAGCAAAATACATAAATGCACAAAAATACAAAATATACTAACTCGACATTCCAATATTAATAGAAGTGGATCTTTCAGGAGCAAAAGTGGGATAGGGGATACCAGAAGGTCACGGTAATTCGACGTGTCAATTACGAAAGGTAGAGTGAGTAAATTTTTGTATTTATGCGCACTTATTGTAATTATTACTGCTATTTCCAAACAAGTATTTGATCGTAGCAACCTTACAGATATTCACATACATTCAAAGGTTGGTTGATTTTGACACATTTCTAATGATACTTGTGCCAAAATCGCGTGCTATTTAAGTAATTGCTGTTTCATTTGACCTGAACTGGAAATATATCCTGGATTGAAAGATGTGTACTACTAAGTAAAAGTAAACAAAAAAATACCACATGATTGACTGTCAAATGTAAGAAAATATATGATGCCGTTAAGTCTTATATGTTAACCGATCATGATGAGCCTCGCTCGGGTTAATTTTTTGCGACTACAAATAATTTGGTGTACACAATTGCCAACATAATTCACGAAGTCGTTTTAAAATCTGTTTAAATTGCACAAAAATTTGTTCTCAATGGACTCCAAAACCAAAAACCAGTTAGACCAGTGTGTTGATGTTTGAATTGATTCAATAAAATTTGATAAGAGGAAAACGTGATAAAAAGGCAGAATAGAACCACCATGAATAACGCTAAAACAGCCTGTTCAGGTTACTGTTTGATAGGGCTTCTCGAAACGGAAATTCGGGGCTTTGTGCCTCTTGTCATAAAATCTGAATGTGTATTAAGATGCAAAACGTTCAGAATAACTATAAATTGCCAAAATCCGATCATCGAAGGTCAATTGCAGTAGTTATACGAAGGGGTATCAATATATTTGTAACTTCTTTAATATATGATAACTGTTTCGCCAAAAAAACTTTAATTGTTAAAAATAGGTCCCTTTGAGCTCAATATACTTTGTCGAAGCCCCTGACAAGGTCTCAAAATAAGCATTTGTTTGAGCGCCGATTTTATTGTAGGTGCAAAATCTCCTCATTGAGCCAGTTCTTCAGGTTTAGCAACAAGAAATAGTCATTGAGACTTACGTCAGGAGAATATGACAGATGAGGGAGTAATTTTGTAACCTAACTCATGAAATGTCATGATACACACCTGCGCACCCGCACATTGACGCGATGGCAGAACATCTTCTTGAAAAAATAGAATCGCTTGTTCTTAAAGTCGTCGTTGAATCGGTCTAATAAGTAATATTCGCTGTTGATTGGCTTTTCCTTTTGAAGGTAATCGCTACCGCCTTAATATTTACCAAACTTAGACTTGGTTTGAGTGAAGATTGTCTGCTTTCAAAGTCTGTTTAACTAATAACATAGTTTAGTAACAGATGGTAATTGACGAAAGCAGTGTTGCCTTTGAATTTACAACGCCGGAAATTCAAAAAGTCGCGCAGATCAATCTTCGTATTTGGACCAATCATCTAAAACATTTGGTTCGGAAACGGGAAAGTCGAAAATAGCGCGGGTAGGTCTGCAACTTATTTAGACACAAATCCCACAGATAATCTACGAAAGAAACAATCTATCAAAGAATTATTTTAAGTGGCGTAAATTATTGCGCCAATATCACTAAGGTGTTGTCGCAAGAATGTTTTGCAAATACCAAATAATAATAAAGAGTACGGTTCATTGGACTTTGTACTGAAAATAACGAATAATCTGCTTCTTAAGAGGGTTAGAGTCATTAGCTATTGAAAATACAATTAAATTTATTTTTATTACAACCCATCATATATTTTACTACGCAATTACTGCTATACCTAGATTTTTACAACTCCTGTACATAAATAAGAAACAGCCAATAACGAGACAATTATCGTTAATTGAATACAACATTAATTATCGCTAGTAGCTTGATAATACCTAACGTGTTGTTATAGAATTCCCGAAAGTTCGAAAACAAGGATTTCGTGGAACAAGTTGTATATAAACCTTCACGCACCAATTATCGGTCACAATAATTGGCAAAATTCTCAGTAGCAGACTAGAATTGTTTCAATTTAGTCGTACAGAAAAATTACTTCGTTTATAAGTTCTAACGTAATCTCTACCTACTCGTTAAATTTTTCCTGATAGTTAGTAATCGTTCTGAAGGTAGGAATAACAAAAATAATATAAACAAGATACTTTAGGTGAACTTAGGAATAGGACATAATAAAAAGAAAACAAGAGATACTGGTTGCTGGGAGAAAACATATTTTTGAACTATGTATAAATATTATGAGAACTCTGCTGAGTATTGTCGAATCTAACCTCGAATCAAATCCTTCAGTTTGTAGCAAGGTGACTACTCAATAATTACCACTTGTTTAGGTACCCAAACATTGTAGTAAACAACTGGTCAAGCATAGGAATGGGCAGCGCTTTATTAAAAGTAAAAACAAGGTATTTAGCTTAAACAGTCATCATCAATTTCCCATTGTTTGAAAGTTACTTTTCAATAAAATGTCCAAAAATAATCAAGACAAATGTTGAGCATGTGCAGCGGTTATTTTGTACAATTTCTGAGGACGGTGACATTTTTTCAGGAGATAATAACTTGTTTGCATCTATCTTAGAGAGGACTATATCCCAAAATCTAAAGCAAAGAATATTGGTTATTATTATTCCTAGCTGTTCTTAATGTGTAAACTTTCATCGAAATCTTAATTTGCAAGTTCGTGATATTTCCTTGTAAATTTAATGCGTAATTCATATAATCAGATATACATACATATATTAAAAAATCCAAGAATTAACCGATAAACGTACATACATATATGACAAGTTATATGTTCCTTACGTTTAAATTAAATATATTCATCAGTATTCTGCGATAGTATCAGCAGATGATTAAGAATTCACAAGACAATATAGTAGGAATACCTGTCTGTAAATATTTAATTATCAATATAAAGAATTGGCAATTAAAGACTTCCGTACTACATTTATTATCAAATATTTATCTAGCGATAAAGTTCCATTTTATTTTTACACGTCTATTGGCCTGATATCTACAAGATATTGTGAATAGTCAAGAGGCTATTTCCGACAAACATGATTACTACGTTTTAAATATTGATACGAGAATGGGGATTTTCTACTAAGGAGAAGAATTGGGTCAGCTCCGCTATTTCAAACTTTAAACTTCACAAATAAATTCCTAGCTGACGTCTTTGGCGATGTGAAAGAAAGATGACACAAGATATTGGTAAATTGTTCATGTACAAAATTTATGCAAGAAGAGGAAACGTAAAAGGTTCCAGAATTTACGTGATTAAAAATCGATTAAAATATTATGAATGATTCAAAGCTTGGGGTTTTAATCTTATATACAAATTAATAACTCAATACGTTTCTAATATCAGCTGTTTGTGGTGTGTGGTGCATGCCTTACGCAAAATAAAATAAACAGCTTTTTCACACTAAATATACGCAGACCGCATGTTAATTGATATATAAAGAGCTGGTAATGAATGTTGCACAATTATAGGAATTTGTAACGTTAAAACGTATTTAGCCATTAATGAAAAAGCAAATATTCCAACAGCAGGAATTGCTTTATGATTTTATGGGAAAGATAAATGAGTAATTTTAGTAGAATTATATTCAATACCAACAAATCTGTAAATATTTTATTCAAAAGAAGTACAAGAAGTAAAATTATGTTAAATTTTGCTTATTAGGAAATATATATTTGCATTATAAAAAAAACATTGTTATACCGTTATGAATTTGATATTGATAACTTTATTATTTGGAGACAGCTTTAAAACATGTTTTACCTTTGCTTTTTTCATATTATGTTGTATTTGTATATTATATTAATTCTTATAAGTTTCAAAGAGACTTGATGAACACTATTATTATGTATAATACATTTTGTATCATACGGCGCCTTCGTCAAGCTGTCAAGGTTGACCTACCCAAATTCCGATGGCCAACAATGACTACTTGATGACTTATAATATAATATACATATTTATTTTAAGTATGTAAGTATTTGTGCTACACTTATCGTATTTCTGAGATTGCGTCTAAAAAATTAAGTTCATTTTATTTTATATTTTTCATTATCACAAAAGAGAGTGTACATTACATGGCCCGTTATATACATATGTATGTATACTTTGCAACAGATTATTTTCAGAGCGTGGTTCTGGAAAAGAAACAGTAAACACATTAACAAAGAAATAGATAAATAATAGTGACAATAGTTGTCCGACTGTTTGAAAATAATTTCTTGCCATCTAATATCACAAGTTTTAGTATTAAAATTCCAAATTATCTCGATATAAATACTAGATATTAACTACAATATTTTAATTCAGTTTTAGCTACTATAAGTAGGATACCAATTAACAAAATTATTTTTATTTAATGATTTATATGATTATTATATTATTTTTTTATTCTTGTCATTTTATTTCATTAGAGAGTAGCTGTGCTGACTTGTACAGTTTGTGTATTAAATAATGTCTTCCCCTTCGAAAGCATCAATCTTTCTTCCACTCATGCCGATTCGGTCGTTTTCGTTCTGTTGAGATATTCTTAAACCCCAACTATACATCTCAAGGAGCATTTACGAAAACGACCGAACGGGCATGAGCGGAAGAAAATTTGATGAGCGATGTACCAAATTTATAAAAAGCTAAAATAGTTAATTTATTAGATTGCATCTTAATTATCCAAGTTTATATCTGTCAAATAAGTGTTAAATGGAAATAATTTCTACAGCATTTTTAATGGTAATGGTTCCGCCCGCTCGTATTAGACTATTAAAGTAAAAAAATATGTACCAAAAACATTCTAAAATTACTAACTAAACGTAAAGTTAAGATGATCCTATATTAATGGGGATAGCAGCCAATGGTAAACTCTTACAGAGAAATAAAACTCATTAATCTTGACCTTAAGCTTTCGAATTTTATTAAATTCTTCATCAGAAGGTTACGATAGAGTAAGAAGTTAGCATTAAAACAATGTAACCTTTAAACCACATAAACTTATCTCTCTGCAAGAATTTACCATTGGCTGCTATCCCCATTAATTTAGGATCATCTTAACTTTACGTTTAGTTAACGTTGTGACAGCCGTTACTTCCCCTTTAATTCTAAAATTACTATAAACACTTGTTTCCTCTTTGCAATTTATTATATGTATATGCAATTATCTTAAGTAATTGATTAAAATCAAATAAAATATGGATATAATTCTTTAGATTTGATTGAGTTAGGATTGACTCACTAATCTGATATATGAACTAATACAACACAAACACAAGTGCCACAGTTGAAGCGAACTTAGTAAGGAAGGTGTTAAAGGTATAAGCTCGGTTTGTGTAAAAGCATAGACGGTTTTAAATTAGTTTAATCAGATTAGCTACCATATACCAATATGTGTGTTTCAATAATAACTTTGCTCACTGAAAATGATTGAAAATTTTGGAGATAAAGATAAAATTTATTAATTGTTCTCGAGTGGAGGAGAAATGAAGAAATACATAAAGATAACTGAAAGCTATTAAGGAACTTACATTGTTTGGTGCCATTTGCAAAAAGAGTGTCAGAATGGACCAGATCAATTAGAATCAATCAGGCTTTTTGAACGATCATGAAGGATATTTGAGAGACATTAAGAAAAGATTCAGAACTGAAACAAAAAATGAAAAAAAAATGAACCAGAAATCAGTTTTAGAAATTACCTCAAAGCAAGTGTGCATGCAACAAATGTTTCATTATGAACGTATTATTTATGAACGCCTTTACTGAAACCCACCTGTCATTCGAAAATATTTTATTAAGTCACAGTCGTGTGCTACAAAAAATGTATTGTTCTTGCTTAACTTTATAAAATGTTTAATAGATCATGTAGATTCAATTGTGATCGTTTGTGGACAATTACTTTTGCAAAAAAGGTAGATCTACATCAGCAGTATTACAAACAGCACATCTGTATTATTTTAGATTTGCAGCGTCTACTCAAGAGAAAAATAAGTATCATCCGTTTTTTGTGAAATATGTATGTAGGTTGATTTTACTGCGAAGAAGACCAGGAGAAAATGTTTTCCTTCGACTTGGGGTTTCTCCATTATGATGAAGACTGAATCACGAAAACGACTGGTACTTCTACATAACACAGATTTCTGGATTAATTCTAAAAACAAACGTAAGATTGTTTATCCTGATACTCCGTCTATCACAAAGCCAATACTTTATTCCGACATCCAACCACACTCTGTTTGTCCTGCAGCTAGTGTAACGAGGAGCAAATTTTTTTGGCGACGTTGAATCTGATGAAACCTTCAAGATGGGCGAAGATAAACTGCGTTTCATTGATAAAAGTAAATTGAATGAGCTGCCACAACAGTGGAATCTGATGCCGACACCAAGCATACAAATGAGGTATTATAGGAAAAGAAATAAAGTTACCGTTATTTATTTGTAAAAAAAAGATGAGTTTTATGTGTGTCAAACTTTCCAGAACTTTTCAATGCTAAAATATGACCCAAACGGGTGGTCAATATTCAATGGTTCCTCAAGAGATAACTTAAATATCGTATTTCCTCACAATAGTCATAAAAACAGACATGCGGAAATCGTTGCTGGATTATTGCAAAATTATGACGAGATAGATGTGAGTAGGTCTCGTAAAATACATTTCTTTCACTCGCATTTGGCCTTTTCTTTTCTCAAAACGTAGATAATATGTGTGAAAAGTACGGTAAACACTTATACTAGAATCTGTTGTGGTTTGTAAATATCGAAAAAAGTGTTTTTGGCATGAAAATATGTTAAGCAATTACTGTTGAAAATATATCCAACAAATTATAAGATATTTAATTAAATAGTTTTGCTAAGATGACGGGTTCGATATTTTAAAATATTTTGATGACAATGACAATTAGTTAATGGACAAAAATTAAACTATCAATATATTTCGTTGACAATGTTTCGTTAACGAAATATTGTTATATAGTTTTAAACTAAATTCTTTAGTAAAAGAAAATCAAACTTAATCCTTTACCTTATAGATTTTGGTCTTGGTCTGTGAAATTTCCACGTGTTACTTTGGTTATGGTAGCTCCTTGGATTAATCGTATCTTCAGAATACGAAGCACATAACAAACTTCTCGGTCTGATATTTAAACTAATAATAGGCTTAACATGTTGTTTTTCCTTCTTCCGTATATTGATGTAATGCGTTGGATATGTCGGAGGACCTCCGACCATACTGCCGCCTTTTCGAAATTCCAACATTGAAGATGCTAGCGCAGATGCAACGTCGCACACTTCAGTTAAAAATTAAAGTACAATCCACATATCCATCACACAAACTAAAAGTTAGGCACGAATATACACCACAATCAACACAGAACGGAATTTTTAATTTGATTAATATCTAAAAAAGGATATATCTATTAACAATAAATACGCTTATTTTTTTTCTACGATACGATAATATGCGCGGTACAATGCGTAATGGTGTGGAAATTCTATTGAATTAGATTCGTAATCGGATGGTAGAGAATTCGTCATACTATTACAATGTACGCCTTCTAATTTCGCGAGGAATCTAACCGAAATTAACTCGACAATCGCACTAAGCGTTTATAAAACTATAAAAATTATATATTCATCTCGACATACCTTTAGCGAATGACATCATGGGCAACAACAGTTTGTGCAATATTTATGGAGGTGGTGTCCTCAAAGTGGGGTTTTCACATTACTAGATCAATGGTATGAATACAATGTTACATATTTTATCTCTGCGAAATTAGTAATTACATTGCACGATAAGCAAATAGTGAAATGATAATTACGAAAAAGGCTCGTTTCATAAATGGAAATGGCAGGCGGTCGTAGTCATTAACAAATTAAATTAGTTATGTAGGTTACGCCAAAGTCTGTATAAGACAAAACGGGTTAAAAATGCAATGTATTAACTGTCAATAAAACATACATTCTATGAATGGCGTCTAAAGATTCACGATCAACATTTCTACTACGATAATGATCATCAATTTCAAGAATTAGATATTTTTATTAATAACCTGCGCGATTATAAGTTGATTAATGTCTCAAAGTATTGATATGTTAGAGTTTATTTGATGTGAGGTGCAATATGTATTTATGTAAGCAGATATCATCTCATTTTAGCCAATAAAAATCTTAAAAACAGGAATATTTCGATTTTAAAAATTCCCTTTCAAGTATAAGCTAAATTTGCAATTATTTCAGTTTTAGAATATTTAATTTGGGTTATATCCCATAATAGCCGCGAAAACACCAACAGTGCAGCGATTGCCTCAAAAAAAGTGGAGAGAATTATTAAAAATTACATAAGAAGGGATCATCTATCAAAATGATCGCTACGTCATGACTTTGTTTCCCAACCTAACGAAACGACCTTACACAATTACGTAAAAGATATTAAAGTGACTTTTGCAAATCAAATGTATAGGCTGCTGCATAGAGGGAGCTCGATGAACTTTGAACCAGTAAGAGGATGCTTCCATAGAGGTATACTATCGTCTTTGTTGTGGTTTCTAGTTCAAAGAGGTGCATGAGGAATATTTAAATAACTCTGCTGATGGATATGTAAATGACTGCATTCTAGTGGTCTATTGCAAACTTAATTCACTAGCAGGTTGTATTCTAAGTTTCCGTTAGTTTTTGTTGACACAATTTGCTGTTTAAAACAATATGTGTTATTGGAAGCAAGGCTATAATCCAATGATTACTACTAGAGAAATATGTGCGTACAAAAGTAACAGGATTAATACTGTTAGATTTGTTTAAGTACTTTTCTGGTGCGAAAATCAGGTTGAAAGATAATCCCTCTTCAGGCTTATCACCCATCTGGATTCAGGAGGTTATTCACGCTCAAGTGAAAAATAATCCCATGTAAATACTTGTGGATTATCAAGGATGTCGTGGTCTTCAAAATACAGTATTGTTCGATACTCTCTGGGGTTTACAACAACCAAGCCCCACGGCGTGTAAAGATGGACAGAAAATTTTTCTGAGTAACCGGTTGACGACCATTTTAGAGAATAGATTATGATTGAGATGAGAAGCGGATGTCGTCCTTTTGAATTACAAGAAAAAAAATTAATATGATGCCATCCATTACACTATGGTTCCATATTGTTCCCTGTAGCAAAAAAGATAGAAGTACTCTGTGCGTGCAATATATAACAACTTTAAAACGGAACTTGGACGCGTTAGTAGGATTTCACAAATAAACATTACAGAAAACTAATTGATTTTCCTAAGAGAGTAAAGGATGGTTACTCGCTTCCTGAAGGGTCAGAGTGCTATATCAAAGATAAATGTTAACAATGGCAAATTGGCACCCAAGTTAATCCTTAAAATTTATTAAGAATGTCGCTTTGCAAAGATAATAAATTACAGTTGAATATTAAAAATAAAACCTAACTTCACTTAAATGTACTTTGATACAGCAGTTTGATGTTATGCAGTAAGTAACGAAATGGCCATCCAATTAAAGTGTACATTTAAGTGAAGTTGAATTTTATTTTTTAATATTCAACTGTATGTTTGATACTTCACTAGCTCATCAAGCTCTATAAAGGAAATAAATGAATTGGATAATCACAATAGATCAGCTGGACGCAGTGAGAAGAAGTGCATATAAAAAAGATAGTAATGATAGTTTTAAAATACAATATTTAAATTTGGGTGAAGGTTGCCACACTGAGGAGAAATAATCTTCTTGTCCAGAAACTCCAAACTCTGAAAAGCTAGTCGCAATACGACACAAAAAACCACGGCTTTTATATCGTGTTATGTACATTTTGATATATAAACAAGGGTAGTATTTTGAGGATCTAGTTGATTGGATTCTGAGCGTTTTTATGTAATTGTAATTAAAATTGAATTAAAAGCTGTATGAATCTATCATGAATCTCTTAATATAGTTTTATTAGAAATACAGGAATACACCCTCTTTCTTTAGATAACACCTCGTACACTTTGTCTCTGAATAGTCGTATAGGCCAGTCACTTTAATCTCGCTGAATAAAAAAGAGGAGTGCTGAATTTCTTAGTATTATAAGAACCGCATTTCGAAACAAAAGCGTTTAAAATTACATACACGCAGGACGCACATCGCGCGCGAGGGGGTCAATAAACCGTTGTGATTTCACGATAATATGGAACATCATGAGGAACGTGTTAGTAATGCGTGATTAAATATTAACGACTTTCAGACGTCTCGATTTATGGAATGATGGTATCATAATGACGGTTATGTTTTGTTTCCTATTCTAGGAGATTTTATACAGCTGATTAAGGTTGTCAATCAATAGGAATCGCATAAATACCTATTAATCATGTGATATGGAAAATAGATAATGTTACTTAGAGATGTATTCTGTATCGTAAACGATGTCAACGTATTCTATAAGTGATTTACCGAATTACCAGCTTAACATCGTACACCTCTTTGAATCTGTATCATGATGCTTAAAATTATGAGGTATAGATAAAGGAAATTTTGACGTTTCTTCTGCAGTTCTTAGAATTTTTTTGCAACTACCCATTTTTTTCATATTCTGAAGCTAAATTAAATTTTGCATCAAAGTTTATTAGCATTTTCTCCGTACATCTGTAATAATTTTCCAGTTGTTAAGGATATTGATAAAGTTTTGAGAAAATTACATTTTATTAACACTGGTAACTGTCTCCAAAACCTTTCATATCGGGTTTTGTAGTGTCATTCGAAGTGGAAAATAAAGGGTATTCAAACACGCATATTTTAAATGTAGTGTATATTCAATGAGGGTCCTTACTTGAATATAGAAATTGAGAAAAATCTTCATACTTTGAAAATTGTTTGATAGACAAGAATGTAAATATTTTTCGATGCAAAGTTTAATTCTGATTCAGAATATAATAAAAAAAATAATAAAAAAAAAAAAAGAAAATTCGACAAAATCTAGTTTTTGTGGTCTCAAGTTCAACTAAAAGATAATTAAATTTTGGACAGTTTGTAGAAAGTGCATCAATTCTAAAAGCTACCGCAGAAACGTTAGAACGTCTTTCACACTATCTATAACCGCAATTTTAGAATTTTTGTTCGTAAATTCAAAAAAACGTAACAAAAATTTCTAAAACGATTGCAGTAAGCTATACTCCCTCTGTTACAAAGTTTAGAGTCCCGAAATGTAAAAAAGAAATATACCATTCCAGATAGATTTTATTATTCCATGCTTGTATGCAATGTAGCATTAATTAATTATTATTCGAAGGTGCAATCTTTCTGAGGGCTACTCATAATCAATCACCCTGTATAACAATCTGTAATTAAAACTGCACGCTTAGTATTCTCAAAATGTTTAACTTCAAAACATAGTATGTACTTCCCATAAGTTACACGTTAGCAGGGTGTATGCCATTTTCAATTTACACTTACACTTCTTCATTGTGATTTTATTGAATTAAGAACATTCAGTTAACACAAAGATAAGGTATCTTACGAAGCGAAATACATTTTTTTACTTGAACGAACGGGTTATTTATTTTACGATGTTTTAAGTTTTATGAGAACGCCGTTAACAAAGCTATTAAAAAGCTCCCAACTAAAAACCGACTTTTATAAAAATATAGTTCATTTTATAAATAGAAATGGTATACAGACACGAAAAAATTAACCCGCTAAAGCATTGTATTCCTTTCTAGTCGGGAGCGTTGCCGAAATCGTGTTCCCGGCCATTAACAGACAAAGCTGTACAATACTGTAAGCAAAAGTTTGAACATTCTCTTTATACGTCTAAGACAACGTTTATTTCTGGAGCAGTGTCACTATCAATATTTTCCTATTTAAGTTGTTTTCAATTTTCCACGTGTGTCAGACGATTTCTTACAAAGTTAGTTAGATAGATAGATAAGTTTTGCAAACCATATCACCTATACAACTTAAGTTAAAAAAACTATTATTTAATTAGATAAATAGGATAGTGATCACATTGCAAGTTGTAACATTTTTTGTAGCGAAACCGACAAGTTTTATTTTTAGGTACGAGGACATTCATCTTTCAATGGTTGGGAGCCTATCTTTAGATGAATCATTGGAAATGATATAGATTTTACTATAAAATTAAATTAGCTACTAAAAAATCGTATACAGTCATCAGGATAAAAAAAAGTTGTTTCAAAATATTATGCTTATAATAAATCACAGTTAAATTTCTCATTGGACAGTTCTGCGAATCAGCTTCTATACTCACTTAACGGCATTAATTGTCTCGCAAAGGTCTAATAACAAAGTGAGTAAAAATAAAAATTCATACACGTTATTATAGTAATAGAAAAGCTCAAACGACCATTTTAAAGAAATTGGGTTGTTGTAATCTGTAAAGTAATATGAAAATAATTGCTGCTGGCCAAAAAGGTAATGCAATGATGTCAATAAAACAAAGATACCACACGATCGAAGAGTGTTCAGAAAATAACGGGAATTTTATTTTTTTGAAAAAAAGATTTATTTATTCGTCTATATTAAGGTTGTCGCCTTCAAAATAGTCCACATTAGATATTATGCACTTGTGCCAGCGCTTGTACCAATCCTCGAAACACTTCTCAAATTAGATCTTTGGGATAGCCTTTAGCTCAGCGATGCGCTTTTAACGTCATATATGCTTGTAAAGCGACGGCTTTAAGGCTGTCTTTATTTTTTTGGAAATAGGAAAAAGTCAGTCAGATGGAGCTATGTCTGGCGAATATGGAGACTGGGCCATCGTTACAGTATTGTTTTTGGCAAAAAATTCACGAACAAGCAATGTCCGCAGGTGTGTTATCGCGGTGCAAAAGCCATGAATTGTTTTTCCACAAATCGGATTTTTGGATTGCTTCACGCAAACGGTGTTGAACTTGTAGGTAGTACTTCTTATTGACCGTTTGACCTCGTGGTAAAAATTCATGATACACTATGCCATTAAAATTGAAGAACACAGTGAGCATAACCTTCACTTGTCAAGCCTTTTTCGGTGTTGGCGAGTCAGGATGCCTCCACTGGGACGATTGAGCCTTAGTCTCGATGTCATATCCGTAAACCCATGTTTCGTCACCTGTTATAACACGTTTCAGTATTTATGCATCGTCGTTGACTTCATTTAGTAATTCCATTCGCCGCTGTTTTTGTTCAAAATTCCACAATTTTGGAACAAATTTTGCTGCCACACGTTTCATAATCAAAACATTCGAAACAATTTCATGGCATGAGCCAATCGATATGCCAACATCATCAACGACTTCTCTGATAGTGATTCGGCGATTGTTCATAACCATTTCTATCACTTTTTCCACGTTTTCATAGGTTGTTGTTGTGCTGGGGCGTTCAAGGTCTTCACGACCCCCTTGGAAACGCTTATACCACGCGTAAACTCTTGTTTTACTCATAGCAGAGTCACCACAGGCCTTTGTAAACGTTTCATACACTTTGTTACATTTTTTTTTGCAAAATGATTGATCTTTGATCCATTTCTTTTAGCACACTGTATATAAATTTCACATGCTGCGTTACTTACAAATTACATTTATCCAATACTATATCGATCACAACGAAAGAATATAGTATATATTCTTAATAGCTGTCAAGGAACTTGAAGTTAAGCGAGTTGGAATCAGGTAAAAAGTAAAAAATGATGGTATTAGTTAGGTTTCCTGTACACAAACATGTAAATACTTAATGTTACGCAAAATGCTTGAGTATTTTGACGTTTATTTTCTAAATTTATCTAGACCCATTGGTAACTTTTTCGTTTTGTATGTAATTTGACCCCATGTCGACTCTTATTACACATGACTAGACGTATTTTTGTGTAAATCACTAAACAGGCCGTCGTCTCTTTATTTTTAACCTTACCTCCACTTCATCAGTTTCTAAAATTTCCGAATATATTATTCATCTGTAAGCCCTCCCATATGTTCGAAAACCAGAAAAGTATACGGAAAAAGAATACAACAATCTCACCACATATCTAAAAACGAACTTGCTACGAAGTAAACTAAATATAACCCGGAAGGTAGCTCGTCGCTTAATCCAAAGGCAAACAAAAAGAATTCAGAGGAGCACATGTAGACTATAAATTATTTTAATTGCAATTATGTTGGGTTGAGAGAGTATACCTTCATTAAAAATGAGAAAAAAAGATGGATGAAAAGATAAAGAAAATTCCAGAAGTGAAGTAGAATAGGATGTTCATAGGTCTTATATAAAGTCGAAACTAACTAATGAACTTTCTAATAAGCTTATCCGTGTAACGTTAACTTTACATTACATAATTTTTTCAGTTAATTAGTGCATTGTTCACCGCGTATTTCTATACTGAATTTTAGTCAGGCGTATAGGATTAATGTATTTTTAAGAAACGCTTGAAAGGTAACGTAGAAGCATATATTCATACGTGTGTTCTGAGAGAGTGTAAAATTTTTCAATTCCCACGACGATGATTTTAAAGAGACGCCTTTTCAAATGCATGAAGTGCGTTCTAAGTGCTTCAGGAGAGCTGTCATGCTCGTTCAAAGAGAACCGCTTGAAATCTAATCTCCATAAACCGGCGCGACAATTTCACTTTAAGCTCGCAGAATAATATGTTAGGTATCATTTGAAAGGTTAGTTCTTTGCAGAATTTAATAGAATTATTTAATTGACTTTTTTTGTAAAATAACTAACGGATGATAAACTAGGAAGTGTTCTTAAAGAATATATTGTCGATGTACAAAAATAGTTTTCATGAAGATAATTCAATTAAAAGAACATTAAAAAATCATTATGCGATAATGGGATAAAAATTAGTAAATCTAGTATTCAATTGACTTTTTGACCTAGTATCAAGTTTTTTCCTTAATAACATCAATTAGTTTGGAATGCCATAGGATTATTTAATTTACAAGAGAGATAATGATCAAGATTTGCCGGAGAAAACAGACCACCTCGGTAACTTTGCCATGAGTTTAAGTAAAGTTTTAGTAAAAGATGTTACTAGGTCATAGGCTACAATTAACTGGGTAATTGCCCAGCCTAATTACATTCAATATGTCCATCTATTACTACAGATCCTTTAGTTTATTTGCTTTTTCATTTAAAAACACAAAACGACAAAGAACGTCAAAGGAAGTTATCTCCGTTCCCAGCTAGGTATCTTCTATGGACGAATTTTTTCAACGATATGTCATATATGGTGTGACATACACCATATATGACTGTCGCTATTAGCCTTTGTTCTCTTTTAAATTAAAGCACTTAATAAACATAATTTTAGAATGCAAAAAAGTTTAGTTTCCATGGAATTACACCAGAACCCGTAATGTTTGTTCTAGTAACTTTCTTTTGTTATTCAGTTTATATTGTAGCCTATTTAATCTATTAGTTGTATGATATATCTCATGTTTTACCATATTGAGAGCTAGGCCAAGTATTAATACATCCTTCCGTACTGGATATTAGTTGTATCGATTCCCGTCTGCTAACGGAGGTATCGATTCTAAAGTATCCTAACCAAGAAATCAATACTAGGGTATCAATAACAAGGAGTCAATTACAAAGTATCAATACGTTTCGATACTTGACAGATTCCAATCCCAAGAATCGACACCTTGCATGGAATCGATGCTTCGATTAACGCCGCTACCGAAAATTTTGGTTTAGATTAGAGGGAAGAATAAGCACAGTAGCCGCTATGGGAAACCTTTGTTAGATAGCAGCCTTCCGGCTGAATTGTTTCTTTACTACTGTACATAAATACGAACTAAAATGCTTATGTAACAGATTTTATACCCTTATGCTCAGACTAATAATCTCATTTTTGGTTACATTCCATCATCTTTTGAAGCCATCCTCAATATTTTCCTGTTTGTGTGTTGATGGTAAAGAAGATAGCAACCGAATTCTGCATTGAACAACGCAATTACCACCAATTGTTCACAAAAAACAAAATACACTAAAGATAGTCGAACAGAGACGCAAGTTCTAACCTGTTGAGGTATTAATCATCAGTCAATAAAGCGTTTCTCTCGCCTAATTGGCAAGCGCATTCTTTTTGACTCGTTCTCCAGTCCGTTCAATTGAATTAAGTACGCGTTTTAATATACTACATGACATAATTATTATTGGCGCCGTATAAGGACTCCAAAGCGTGGGCAACCAGCTCGCAGTTCATACACTTGCGTGTCCCCCAGAATTTATCGAAAATAAAGGTTTACGTAATTTTTTCGCATACTCCATCCAGCGGTCCGCTTAATGCTTGAGTAGGATTCGAGATAGGGACTCAATGTCGTTTAGTACATTCATTTTCAGTCTAGTACATAATGTTTTACATAAACCACCGTTATTAATGCAGTTTATCTTGAGATCTCTACCGTTAGCATTTAATTTGTTAAATTAATCCTGGTTGGGTTAATTACAGATACAGATAAATACCTAGAATTAGGATTTGCCAACAATTTTAAGGAGAAAATCTGATTATGCAATTTAAACAGGTGCTAGTTTCGCAACTTTTGACATACCGGAAACAATTTCAAACCACAGACAGAAAAAAGCCCAGTCTGAAGTAAATTACGTACAAAGTCCAAGATAATCCCTCTGTACGCTTCGACTCCTTAAAATTAATTACGAAATATACGCCTTAAAAGCGGAAAATCGAGAAAGTTCTACGTTTTCCACAGCCGCCTGGCACGCTGCGCCCTACTCGCCACCTTATTTCTGAAAGCTGTTCTCGCTTTTCCGAGTTCCGGCGGTCGAAACTAATTTGTATGTCAGAGAATTTGCGATAATAAAGCTTGCTAGGCACGCGTCATCTAACTTGAAAAGAGCAAGCAGAAATTATTAAAATTTAGATTAGAAATAATTTTGCAAACGATGAATGAATGATGCGAAGAATAAAGAACGCAGAGGCGAAACATTTTGCTCTTTAGAGATATTCAATTACTGTAAAATGTACTTTTGTAAATATCTTGAGATAGAAATAAATTTGCTATTAGCAGCAGAAATATTCAATTATGTCAGGCTGGTAATTAAAGTGTAAGTAGGAAACAGGAATAGAAATCTGGTGAATAAGACGGATCGAGCATGAACCGAACCTCGATTGATCATTGACTAATTATTACTATTTTCTTTATAGCAACACAAATGTGAGACCGTGTATCGTTCTGAATGTCAAAAGTCAATTTTTTTGTCTTTTGTAACGTACTCAATACCAAACAAGTTTTGAGGCCTAAAAATGAAAGAAAATGAACATATTGCATTCGTTCTGCAAACGCCACTTCAACGAAACAGTAAGAATAGAACAAAACCAACACTTATTACGAAGCCCATACAACCTGTTACTAGTACAGATATACAGAAAATGTTTTTAAAAACATAGTGTCAACAATTCGCGAAAATGGCCAAGATGATTAAGCCACTAACATCTAAAAGATGACGATTAGACGAATGATTTCGGGATCGATGAAAAATAGAAATGAAAGCCACCGCAGTATCAAGCCTCGTCTAATCCTAATGATAAATTGATAGAAGCAATCTTTTGGTAATATTTCTCCCAGAATACTGAATAATACGTTTACAGTTAACGGGTCTTACTTACAAGTTTAAAATGCAGTAACGAAATTACTGGAAAACCCAGAAACTAAGACTTAAAATACAAATTAGAAATAATGTTTTTAACTTATTTTTTAATTTAATCTAGTTCTTTTTGTTCTTTTGCTACTATTACTATGGGACAAATTTAATTTGTCAACTGCTATTACTGTTGTGTTACAGAGAGCGTATAATTTTTGTAACTCTGTGAGTTCAGTAAAGTTATCATTAGAATGTGTTGTGGTCAAATGAATCTATTTTCACGAGACCTGAAACATTGCATACGTAGAATATTATTGAGCAGATGGAAATTTGGTAATCAACTTAAATTTTTCATGATTTTAGTTTAAATTGTGATTACTAACCGAAGAGTGATTGGACTATTCTATCTTCCAAACGAAGCGGAAAATTTCCGCAATTCATTGAAAACTTGTTTAGATGTTATTCAGAACCAAAGATTTATGTTATAGACAAGACAGACAGTACCAACTTGCCTGCAAGATGGACCATGACCCACAAGATCAGAACTTAATCTTGCCGTTTTCTTTGTATGGTTTGCAGGTTTCAATGGTTTGATAGACAGAATAGATGCATCAATACCATTAATCACGCCAGATTTATTGCAAAAGGTGAAGGATGCCATCCTTATACGACTTGCAGAATGCCTAGCAATAGATGGTTTTCAATTTCAGCATTTATTGTAATATAAAAGTCATTCATTCAAAGTTAGTAGTTCACAATTAAATTAGACTCAGGTAATTGTTATATTGTCACTGAATTGAGCTATTTACTCAGTACGGGCTTCTGCCAAATCATCAGTTTTTAGTGTTGGGAAGAAGCAATTAAGCTTGAAGGTTCATATTAGAATAAAAATAGTTTGCATTAATACTAGTGCTTTTCCTTTTATTTCAAATATTTCCAACACTGATTTTATACAGTACTACAATTATTATAGTTGATGACGCAAAGAAATTTGAATCAAATGATTCGTTGAGAAATTTGATCAGTTTCGTTATAGAAAACAAGAAGGAAAAACAGGAAGCTACTAAGATTAGATCTATTGTAATAGAAAGCACGATGTGCAGTGCTTGTGCAATAGAAATCATTCTTTACTGACAGACGAGTAATTTGTCTCTGAGATTTTATTAATTATGTCGTTAGAAAACGAATTAAAGTAAAAAATTTATTGCATCATCAAATTCCGCCGACAGCATTTACAATCATCAATTAATTTTTATAGCGGGCTTTGCACAAGCGTAAAGCATATTCTTAGAATAAGATAATGCGCTGTAAAGATTTAGATTGTTCAGAACTTAATACCACGAACTTACCAGACACAACATCGAACGAATAAATTATGCTCACATTTTAATTAAATATTTCCCTACTTGCATACAAACGACATATTCGAGAGGTGAAAAATAAACATTAACAAAAGAACGGCGACGATTTTATGTTGCTTCACTCCGACAATACGCAAATTATATACTAAGAATTTATTTGTAAATCAGATTCACGCATAACACAACAAGCAGTATATTGTACCGACAATTGCGAGAGTAATGCTTTTTATTTTTTCTGGGGAATATTTTAGACATTAACCACACATTACATTATGCAACTTTTTCTCAACATCGATAACGAATAATTAAAAAAATTAAATTAAAATTAAGGTAATATATAAAAGTTATAGGAATCTTTGGGTAGCTTGTAATGCTTCTAATATTACAGATTTTTCAGAATTTAAATACAGAGATGTATACATCACGAAAAATCATAATGTAAAAGATTCATACAGCACGCAGTAAGTATGAAAAAAATAGTAATAAAGTAAGAAAATTGTAACAGGAAATGGTGATAAAAAATTAAATAAATTAAAAACCTCTATAGTAGGGATCATTACAAGATAAATATTGCTACAATTTAACGTTTAGAATACTAGTGCACTTTTTGAAGTGTTTAACTTACAACGCTTAAGTTAAACAAACAGACCCATATGTTAGGACATTACCCGCATAACAATCCAACAAAACTTGTGATAAAAAACACCACTTTAATTGTAGTTTCCGGTTAATAAACTTCACCGTATCAACGTATCAAATAAAATATTAACGTTACTTCGGGTTTGTGTGTATATATTTAGAGGAATTATAGTGTGTTAAAGTTATAATTTTATGCTAGAACGCGTAAGATACTCTTTATGAGCGCTTTCCGCCAGCTGTTCAATATGCCAAAATATTTGGTGATTAGTGTATAAACCAAGAGACAAACTATTCTAAAATTAGAATCTTACACGTTACGTTTTTCTTCGGATATCTATTACCCACATATTTCTTTAGCGTTCATCGCGATAATAAAAATAAACTACATCTTCCTTTTTAAAATACTTATGATGATACATTTGTCATGTAATTTTGTGTAAAGTAGATAGTTTTTGCATGTTTGCTATAAAAAACATATTTTCGGATAATAATTTAGTAAAAAATGTGACGTCTAGTTTAAAAGTACTATAACTTTTGGAAGAAAATTATCTGGCAACTATTTGCTAACAGGTTAATTAATTAATGAAAAGAATATCAAAACTTGGAAAAGAAATCTATCCACATCCTCCACATTTCGCAATATGTTTATAAAGTCAGCAAAAGTGTGGAACCAGTTGCCAATAACTGTTATACATTTGAGATAGACAATACAAATCGTGGGTCCATGGTAGGTGTTCTGTTTAATCACGGAAAAAAATCATTTTTGTCACACTTTCTTAATCGGTATCATTCGAAAGCTATAACGGTTAAGCTAGTGATCTTGCGGTTTCCATAGAAAATGTGCTAAGTTTTTCGTTATATTGTACCATTCGTGAAAAAAAGGGGAAAATATCATAAAAATTAAGCTTAAAATTTTGTGTCGAGTTATTATTCTTAATCCTCTACAATCGCCGGTATCTCAGTATAGAAATTTAATATAATTTGCTTATGCCCCGCTTAATTACATCAAATAGGTATGCAATTCAAGTAACAAAATAACTTCACTTTACTAGACCAAAAAGCATTTGTCTCCTTCTGGAGCAAGTATTCGAATTATACATTACCAAATCGGAAAACAATAAAAAACGTTAAGCAGAATTGAAGGATAAAAAATTGTGGGTATGTGTTATTTGAAAGTGTTATTGACAAGGATTCAGATTTTCTCATACTAAGATAAATTTGTGAGGGTGCGTCGAAAGATCCATTAAGTTTTCACAAGGATTACTTTAATTTTGCCAATATAACATCATTCGATGTAGAACAATCGTTTTCATTAGACTGAAACAAGTGTGAAACAGCAGTTTGTGATTTTACGGAAGCTTCTTAAAGCAGTATTTCAGCACGTTATATATTTTTTATCATTATTTTATGTATAAACATGCATGCGTCCACATCGCTTATGCTCACTCATGGAAGTCACGAACATAAATGATGCGAGTACGTAAACGTTACTGAACGACCGCCTTGATACGGCTGCTCGGCCGCTCCACGTTGCTTGCCGCACTGCATTGAAATTTGCCCCTTTTTGCCGACTCTAATCATAAATGCAGGATGCATTCTTGTAAATTAACATTTATAAAAAACACCACTTCTTCTTTCATAAAATCCAGTACACTAGGCCTTTTACCATTTACAAGAAATAAAAACAGAAATAGTGTACATGAATATATGTACACTCGGTTGATTTAAAATCGACTCACCCGGCAAGCGATGTAGACCTAACGTCGCACACAGAAACTTTCAACATTTAACTGGATATTTGTAGTAATAAAGCAATTTGCTTATGAGCAGGTAAAATAGCTACGTAATGTGAAATGAATGGGAAAATCGCTGCAGAAATATATTCTTTTTCAGATACTTTTAATACCTGCGTTATTACGTAGTATAGCGTTTGCCAACACCCATTACCATTAATGACATATAAACGCAAATAAAATAATAATACAAATCAATTTTAGAACCATAAGAAAAATTATTTATCGAAGCAGATAGACAGGAATCTATGTCCGTCTTCAGTTTATTTCGTTAAAAACACTGATTTTATTCGAGAATTAACAACAAAACACACAGTAAACAAATAATAATTTATTTCAAATAATAGAGAAGGTAAACGAAAAGGCAGTCAAACTGAAAACAAATGAACACACAGAAAAAACTTTTGAATTATTGGTTGGTTCTGAAGGACATTTTCTGCACCATCATGCGAACATTCATTCTCTAAAGTATATGTAATAGGGTCAATCGAAAACAATACAATTCTAATAGCACGGAAAACTTGCGCATAGGCGTCATTATAAATAAAAAAATATTTAAAAATTCTTTTTTCAAAATTTGAAATCGGGAAGAAGGCCTAAACTTTCCAAAAAAAGTCAAAATCCCGGTAAATTAAAAAAAAAAAATGTAAAAATTACAAAAAAATACATTTTTTGTTGTAATAGTGAAAAAAGTGTTTTTAAGAGTGTCCTTAATGCATACAAAAAGTAATTAGACCCATTCTTGTTTTACTGAATTCGCGCAAAAGACCTAAAGTTGCGAGCAGGGTTGCCGCCCTGAAAATATTATGTTGGCTATCATAATAGGTGAGAGACCACACATTAGAGAACTTGGCTACAGGAGGATCCTTAAATCCAGAAATGAGCCATCGGCTGAAGGTTACGTAAGAGACTTCAAAATACCTTCAATAAATTTTAGTGCAAACGACTATACCGAAGTAATTGATTGGTCAATCTGCAAGTTAACACCCCCGCCACTACTGTCCAAGATGCCAACTGAACACATTGCTTCTTTGTTGAAAGACAAAGCGCTATCAGCGTTTAACTACCTCAAATTCCCATGCCACACCCAGTCAGTTGAGAGGTATGTAAAACTGGTTACAGAAGCAGCAGAAAAAGTGTGCGGCTATGAAAATCGAGATGGTTATATTAGAGCTACTTTAAAATCAAGACAACTGATGCCCACATTTAATTAAAAGTCAGAACTCAAAGGAGCTTCTATGTAAATAATCTTTTGCCTACAACTAACATGTGCATTGTACAAAGTAAATAGTTACTGTAAATATTGTAAATAAAATTCACCCTGGTTGGTTGGTAGCGTAGGGTGGATGTGGAAATCACTTGTTAGAGTCTTATTACAAACCTAATGTGTTAAATAAACACTCATCAGATATGGAAAACGGCGTTTTTACGAGACTATAACTTAACTTTTGCACGAATACAGTTAAGGAATAACAGGTCTGAAAGTATTTTTTCTGGATTGGTAAACCTATTTTGAATGGTTTTACACTACTACAAATTAAAAATAAAACTTTGATGGGTTTTGGCACATGTTTAAAAATCGTCGAAAATCATGAAATATCGTTTTTTTTTGCGATACAACCCGCAACCTTGACCTTTTGCGCGAATTCAGTAAAACAAGAATGGGTCTAATTATTTTTTGTATGCGTTAAGGACACTCTTAAAAACACTTTTTTCACCATTACAACAAAATTTTTTTGATATTTTTTCATTTATAATGACGCCTATGCGCAAGTTTTCCGCGTTATTAGAATTGTATTGCAGAAAAAAACGCGTTTTTCGATCCACTCTAATATGTAATAGACTTTTATATCTTGCCCCCATACTTGCTTACTTACTGCATACTTAGAATTATAGTGAAATTGTATGCGATAGCGATTTAACTATACATATGTTAAGCTCGCATTAAGAAATTATCGGTTTAGGAATTTATAAATGATCCCTTGCATATGAAACTGAATTTAAGAGAAAAATATATTGTATATACATAGATAGTAATTTACATACGTAGTAATTTACATACAGTTGATCATACTATTACTGCTTTGCATTCGGGGGCCGCAATAAAGCATACTTTTAACGGGTTTTATGGCAGTTTGAGTCGATTCTAAATCAACCAGTGTACTTATCCGTGTCCTTGACTGGATGTATGTTAATATTATTAAACAACTGTGGTGAGCTCTGCGAATTAAGTGGATTCTACTCAAGAAAAATCTATCTAACAATAAAATAAATATACTCAAGTATAAATAACATGCAGTGTAATTCTCATTTTTTTAAGTTTTCTGCTGTGTGTTTATTACATAATATTTTCATTTGTCAATTTGTTCCACCCGATAGATTAAGTATTACCTTCTTTACTAAAAACTAATTAGAACATGGAAGTTTCTATAACATATAGCACCATGAGAGATAATAAATAAGAAATACTGCAATTTGTTTCATACTTGCTCGTGAAAAGAAGGTAGAAATACTTTGCAAGAATGGTTTAAACAAAGACAGTAGTTTACCTTTCTACAATTATTTTTAGATTGTATGCACTCCCCATATTTTACACATACGTCTGTATGTAGGTAATTGATAGTGCTAATGTTCTCTGGTTTAAAATTGTTTGTTTTAAATACAAAACGTTCGTAAACATAATGTGCAAGTTCTCCGTTTAATAGTTTTTTGTACTCCTATACAAAACAAACTTATTTTTTTCTAAAACTTCATTCAAACTCTTGGTTTTAAAAGGTCAAACGTTAAAAATGGTAAAACTCATTTTAACGTGTCGAAACGTCGCTGAATATAAAGGAAAATACTGTAACATAAAGTCATTCTCGTTATATGAGCACTGTTTAACTGTGTCGCCTTTACCACGACCTGACTGCGAAACATTAAATTCTCATCACGTTAACACGGATCACAAAGTGATTTCATATTACAATAATCCGGTAGGCGTTGCAGATTAGCATAAACGTTGTGAAATTGAGAAAATTGCTTCTCGTTTAAATTAAAGAAATATCTACAATGACATTAAACGAAATTGGGTTTATATACGTTATGGTAATTGTATCTTGGTGGAGTTGAGCAAGGTGATAATGTTGGAAAAAATCCCAAAAACGTAGTTCTATAATATTATTCATTGTAGTACAACATACATACCAGTATAGTGGATAGGTAAGCTAGTTCTGTTACCCAGTTTCTAGCAGTTTCTGGTTAAAATCTTTATACTTATTGATAATTCTTGCTACTGCGTTAAGAATGACAAAAAAAGAGTAAATGATAACACCAGTAATTAATTGTGGATGATGCTGCAACAAAGTTATGGAACGCTTTACAGGCACAATTATACTGCTTAGGAAATCCATACAGCTGCACCCACCACAAAAAATGGAGTTGGAACTGTGTTCCGAACACGTACACTATTGAATTGGTTAAGTGGGAAACAATAAGGTGTATTTCAGACATTTAAAAGTCATCTTGAAAGAATAAAGTGCAACCAAAATAGTCAAGTGATGTACGATGAAAATGTAAGTGAAGGTTGGAAAGTTTAGTTTTAAAGATTCTACATTATAGAGAAGGCCTTCCTTTATGCGTCAAAATCAAATAAAGACTTTAATTGAAGACAATCACGGCTATACTATGCAAAGGCTGGCAGATTTAGCGACGATTTTAACAGTTTGAATCTTCTATTTTATTTTAGAGAAAGAAAAATTTCTCTGTTAACAGCTAGGTGGTGGTAAAATATTTTCAATAATTTTGTTTTTATATTGTTTAGAAAACAGCACAAAATAAATACAATTGAAAACTCGAACGTGAGGACACTTCAGAAAAGTTATTAGAATACCCGATTTAGTCATTGAAACTCACGAGCTTTATTAAATGAACTAATTGAAATCAATTGAGGAATTACTATCTGCAACTGTTGTTCAAATCAGAGACCAAACAATAATGACTCTTCATGACAATTATATTTGGTGGAAAGGTGCGGAATAATAATTTCCTGGTACCGATCATGACTTGGTGTTCTGTGATCTCAACTTGCAATATCCTAGACCTCAGCCTATTTTTAAAGTTATACGTGATTTTCGTAATCTTGACTATGCCGAACTACAGAACGATTTAAAAAGAATTCCTTTCCAAACTATTTTTCATATAGATAATATTGATGCTAAGCTTGATTTCGTGAAGCGCAATATTCTGCTACTGTTTGATAAACATGCTCCGTGTAGGACCATTAGGATCACGAAAAGTCGTGTTCCCTGGTTAACTGACAATATTAAATTGCTCATGTCTTTGAGAGATAAAGCTAAACAGAATTTTAAAAGAACTAAAAGGTTAGCTCATTGGAACTATTATAAAGAATTAAGGAATCTTACTACTCTGAGTGTTAAGAACGAAAAAAAAGGCTTACTTTAGTTATGTTGCTAGGCAATTTCGCCCGAAAATCTTATGGAGAGCGTTGAAGGGACTTAATGTCATGGGTAACAGAACTAGCTGTATTCCTGAGGAGCTGTTACTGCCAGATGATATTAATGATTATTTTTAGACTCTCTGCCGCAATCACGCGGAGACATTGGAATCATTTTATAGTTCACACAGGCTGGTAGAGTCTCGTTTCAGCTTTGTTCCTGTTACTGAGGGTACAGTTCTTGAGCTCTTACTTAATATCAAGACTGATTCCGCTGGTTCCGATGATCTTAACATTACTATGATTCGTTTATGTTGCCCATATATAATTCCGTACCTTACTCATTTGATAAACGTGGCGTTGAATGAGAGTTATTTTCCAATTGCATGGAAAAATGCTACGGTCATTCCTATTCCTAAAAAACCCGAGCCATCCTCATTTGGTGACTTACGGCCCATTAGCATCCTGCCAATTTTGTCTAAGGTTATGGAAAAGATTATCTGTAGTCAAATTAATAGTTTCTTAATTGATAACAATATTCTTCCTGCTACACAGTCGGGGTTTAGGACTGGTTATAGCTGTGAAACCGCTCTTCTTGGTATTACTGATGACATAGTTGGGGCCACCGATCGGGGTGAGATTACTACGCTTGTCTTACTGGATTACACTAGGGCTTTTGACACTATTTGTCACTCCATGATCGCAGCTAAACTTCATTATCTCGGCTTTGGTACTAAAGCCATTGATCTAATTAAAAGTTACTTGCATGATCGTTCGCAAGTAGTGAGAATTTCGTGTCGGACATCTGGTTCTCGACGAATTGAAAGTGGTGTACCCCAGGGTTCAATTCTGGGTCCACTCTTGTTTACAATCTATACTTTCGATTTTACTAGTCAGCTTAAGTTCTGTAAAGCCCACATGTACGCCGACGATACCCAGATCTACCATTCCTTTGCTCCAGTTCGGTGTGGTACTGCTATTAAAGAAATTAATGATGACCTTGAAAAATTGCATTCAATATCAACTAAACATTCATTACATTTAAATCCGGATAAATCCGGAGTTTTATTGTTTGGTAATAGGAACGACAGATCAAAATTACTACATGAAATTAACTGTGTTGTTGGAGGTACACGAGTGAGTATCTACGACGAAGTTAGGAATCTAGGTGTATTGATGGACTCTTCTCTCAGATTTAGGCATCATATTTCCAATTGTGTTAAGAGGGCTTACTGTAGTCTGCGGTTGTTGTATCCACACAGATCTTATTTGAACTATAAAACGAAGATACACCTTTGTGATACTCTCGTACTGTCTCACTTTAATTTTTCTTCTACCTTATACGGACCGTGTTTGGATAGTGAGACCTCTCTTAAAATACAACGAGTACAGAATTCATGTGTTAGATTCATTTGCAGTCTGCGTAAATATGACCATGTATCAGGTTGTTTTGCTCAGTTGCCCTGGTTAAACATGACTTACAGGCGTAGATTGCTCTCGTCATCTTTATATCATGAAGTCATTATTAATCGCCAGCCTGAATATTTGTACAAACGTGTCAATTTTCGATGCACGATTCACAGCAGAAGCCTGCGTCATGGTGGTAAACTAATCACACCTCCACTTCATCGGACTGCATTGTATGAACGAGGATTTTCATACAATATTTATAAAATTTATAACGGGATTCCTAATACATTTAAGAACTATAATTTGAGGAATTTTAAAAAACGTTTGAAGGAATATCTGCTGATTGAATATAGGACGAGCCTCTGACCGTGCGTTTATCTTTAGTATGCGTTTTTTTAAACTTTATTGTGTGGATTACGATCTTACCGACTTGAGTAATGCTATGTAAATTAATCTGCGGTGCATATCACAGAAACTAGATTTAAGTTAGATTTTAGGCAATTCTTTCGTTTTGTTACTTTCATTACAAGTCTAGGATTGGGTTTAAAAGCAGGGTTGCATCTTTGATGCACATCTGAACCCCTCCTTGTGGTTCCTTCATTATGTAGCTATTTCATTCTTCTCATTAGTTATTATTATTATTTCTTGTATTATTAGTTTATTGTTATTTCATTTTATGCAATGCAATTGAAGGAATAAAGACTATTATTATTAATAAGTAATGGTTGGTCAGTGATAAAGTCTATAGAAGTCCGATGAGAGCTATTGAAGAACTCGTTGCGACTAAGTACCGATACGGAATTTAGATTTTATGTATTGGGTTCCATAGCGACCATTCGTTTAAGGCGCCTCTGATGTGGTATCAATTATTTTATTGTCTTATGAGCATTTGTGTCGTCGTTGGCTGTTAATTAAGCTGGGACTCAATTAATCTCCGATTAAATATTATTCTTTGTTTATACTAACTACTAATACAAAAAGTCTTTGCCAGTTGCTGCGCTTACCATAAAATTTGTGTTTTACAGTTGATGTTCATATCGTAAAAGATGAAGAGTTATACGACCATTGTCAGTAAGTCATGACAAATTTACTTAGTGTGTTCTTCTGTTTGCAATAAGTAAATTCTGTTTGTTAAGTGAATTTCATAGCCATCATGATAATCTTAGTAAAAAAACAAATTTGGCATATTGAGCAACATTTTAAATCAAATGGTGTGCTAGTCAAGTCCTTCAGCATGTGTCGAAATGCCTGTTCGTACGAGATTATAAACTGCAATTCGTGAACATATGATTCAATTTCCCAATCTGCCTATTTCTCATCTGTTACGAGGAAATGACATCTTTCAATTATCAACACGGTTTGAGTTGGGAAGTCTGGATCTGTGCCTTTAAAGAAAATTCAATGTAAAGGGCATTATCCTCCATCACAATAAGAGATAGTCGTATGCGCTTTATTACGAGTTAATTTTTCTTGTTCACCTTTTTCCCTAATTTAGATCTACTGAGTAAAAAAGATTCTAACCATATGGAGGTCTGTAATGTGTATTCAGATCAAATTTCATTTTTACTGTTAAATATAACAGACGTGCATCTTGTTCGACTCTAATTGACTTTTAGAAAAGAGGTGATAACATAGTAAAAGCCCTAAAATGATAACACTTTTATGGTCTCTTCTTTAAAACATGAAAATTGTGTAAAAATTATATTCTAAATTTAGTAATGGGTGAGATAATTTACTGGCTTTTGACTAGAGTCTAAAGGATATTTACAACATAAAATAAAAGCGGTAAGTACTCCGAAATACCCGTAAAACTATAAATACTGCACAGGTACTACTTCATTGATTATTACTACCCATTTTCAATACTTCGGTTTAATGTTTTTGTATGACCTTCCAAGGACATTGCATGATTTCGAAACGATGAAATTGAAATCCTAAACAATATTCATTTGAATTTTATATAGCGCCTTAAATCGCTTTCGTGTATGGGTTGAATGATCAACAAACAAATAAAATAAATCTCCAATACACACAAGCTAAAAGGAATTTACAAGTCATCTTGTCGTGACAATAAGCACCTTGTATCACGAAACGTGTTTGTGTATTAGTCGAAAGGGATTATTTACAACACGTCAAGTGTTCAAACGGAGAATATGATCGTGGATTAAGAGGTTGTGTTTGCTTACGAGAATGAGTAAATAAATATTATGTATGGAAGGATACAATAAAGCATCATACGGCATAAACGCATATAAGGAACATTTCCTGACAAATTCTATTAATATTAACATACGAGTTTCATTTGCGTTTTAATAGAGTGTTGTATACAATGTTGAAAGGCAACTTTTTAAATTATGGATTTAATCAATTCATTGTGATCACGGCATGATTTTTGTGGCTTAGATGGCTTTATGTAGGAAAAAGGATGATTGTTATACTGACTTTCATGTTAGTAATATAAAACAATGTATCGTTACCGGTTACTCTTCCTTAAAAGTATATCGCTGTGATCTAATGTTACGCATACATATAATTAATAATTATAGCAGTATATAATTTTTAATGGATAAATTTAAAACTCTACTCCTTGTAAGAAGTATTTTTATTAAATAGTGATCGTGAACTCTGATAAAACTGTACCCATAGCAGTCCTCTAGCATGCAAAGCTTTGGAACGACTTATACTTCTATGGAATTCAACATTTTATTTACAGGCCAAACCGGTAAGAGTACATATTTGAAAGGCGTCATTTAAGAAGAGATTTTTCGAAAGAAGATGGCAAAGAAAGGTTGTATCGAAAAAGCGTTTTTCTAGTCAAATTTACTTGAAACTTGGTATTATTTTTCTTTGGCGCAATTCATTAAACACTTGTTTCGGTGTTTTGTTTTAATTCAACACGTAAGGGCGGTGAAAAGGGATGACAAAAAGTGAGAGAGGATGGCAAAGTTTGTGCAGTAAATAATATTTCTACAGTCAAATTCGCTTCAAATTTAGTACCAATGTTCTTTGACACAATTAATAAAACATCTGTTTCGGTGTTTTTGTTTTTAATTCTGCTCTTAACGGCGTGAAATGGGGTGGCAAAGTTGGGTATGAAAAAAATTGAAAAATACATTTTTGTAGTCAAATTTGTTTGAAACGTGTTCTTTGACAAAATCAACGAAACAAGTTATTCAAGGTTTTTTAGATTCAGCCCCTACGAGGGTGAAAGGAGGTGGCATAAATTGTATGGGAAGTAATATTTTCATTGAAATTTACTTGAAATTTGGTACTAATGCTCTTTGACACAAAATAATGAAACACGTTTCTCGGTGGTTTAAAATTTAACCTCTCGAAAAGTGGAAATGTTTATATGAAAAATAAAATTTTGTAGAATTTGTTGATTTATTTATGAGCAATGGACATGGAAATATATAAATTCACGGGCAAAAAAGCTAGTGATGATATAAAAAACTTCTATTCGTTTACTGAATTCATATTACTTCGTGTACCTTTTTGTAGTATGTAATTATCAAGGTTTTAAAAAGATTGTTGCTAATTTGTGAATACTAACCCATCGCCCTAATGAGCACTAGCTGCAACGATGCAAACCCCAAAATTGTATAATGTCACGACGTCCGCCAGTGTTGTTCATGGTGATGGCTTCTCAAACGTTATTCCTTTTTTTCTTGGTATCTTATGTGTGTCTTCATTATAAATTAAAGTGTATGATTCCAGCCATAAATGTTTTAGATACTGTAGGCAAAATTGAATTGAAATAGTTTAAGAGATATGTACTGTCGCTGAGCTCATTTCAGTTAATAAAATACTACAATTTACTATTGTATTTATCCGCAATCTCTAGCTGTGTATATGTCTAGCATTCCTACTAGAATATGACTTAGGATATATGGGAGGCTGATTAACTATTGTACTCTCACTTTGCAGTGGTCGACCAAGTCCGGACCATGATCCTCTTCTACATGTTGAAGGACTATGAAGTCGTATTGAAACAGGATGGTTCGCCATTCCAACGTGTCTAATATACTGAGTGATTAACTTTATGCCACCTCGTGTTCCTGTTACACTGGCGCTTCGAGGGAAATACTACTGTTGCCCCCTCCAACCTCATAATATACCATCTAAGTGCTTCCGAGACTACAGGGTACTATTTCTTGTGATTTAAGTATTCTATACTATGAGATAAACGAAAATAGTATAATATAAAGTCTATAAAACTGGACTAGTCATGATACACATGAAGCAACTAAACAGATTTAGTCAGCTACTTAAAAGCGGACAATCAACTAGAGCTATACACTCTCTGTGACACGACGAAAAGAATAAATATTGTTAATAATTTTATTGATGTTATTGAGTTTGGGATTAAAACCTTCTCAATAAATATTAAAATAGTCATTTGAAAAAATATTAGCATATAAAAGAGGATAAGGCAAATAGAATGCTGTAGCTTTATCTGCAATGTTATGTCGCACAGCAATACTTTCCCTTTTAACATTTGATATATGTATGCACCTGACCATAATTGCATCTACAGTACTATATTTTTTTGCATAAATAGATAAAATTATAAGTATCACGTTAACCTTTTATCGCAATTATATTTATACGTATTTCTTCAGTACTACATCTGAAACTACGTCCTAGATCTTTAACCATGCTTTACGCAAAGCTAGAAACCCTATTACCTAAAAAATGTAAACGCATCAACCGCAACTGGAGATTGTATAAACTTATATATAAAATAATTCTCTGACAGGTTATTTATTATGTTTATTCAGTGTTTCAAAAGTCCGTTTGTATATGCAAAGAAGAATTTCAAGCAAGAGCACTCCTTTAGCCTACTTTTAAGTCAAACATTGTAAATCACATTATTTGAGCAAGACTACCTAATTAATACTATAAATTTTATTATCTCTTACCGTGTACAAAATATTTTCATCATTCTAAAGCATTACAGAACGCAAAGTTTGTGCTTCCTGTACAACAAAAAAAGACAATTACCCTAGATTAACGATAAATTAATATTGCCATAATTTGTGTTTTAAATACGACTTCCGAATGTTAAATTGGTAAGTGAAGTGCTTGGCAAATATTATTTAAGAGCCTACTTTTTATAGTTCAATGATTTTAAGTACGTTTATATTTAAAATGAGATAACGGTCGTCTTATTTTCTTTCTCTAGATTTAGGTTAATATTAAATAAGGCGAATGCACAGAGATTACAAGAAAAAAATTAGTATATGCAAATTGAATGAATTAATAGCAACAGAAATTACTGTACTTCCTTCATAGATTGTAATTACGGGCATAATCTAATTTATTGCATTGAAAACTGTTAGAGGAATACATAATATATACAGTTAGTACACTGAACACTACCATAACGCAAGTTAGTTTGTTAACTTACAACAGACTAACTACGTTATGTTAAAAACGTATCTGCTACATATTTTTTTTTTGCAATCGAGTGAATTATTTTTTGTGATTTCTCAGAATGTAAGAGTATGTATATAGGAGTACTGAAGCCAAATTTTAAGTTGAGCAAAATCAGTATCAACTATCAACAATAAGATATGGATGACAAAATCAACATAATTTGCTCGGACGAAGGATATATACAATTAGATGGATACATCCAATTATGTTCCAAAAACTTGTAGATAAATGTCCAATTGTCTCTATGAAATGTTTTCTCCTGAAGATATTATGAATGTTCTGAAAACTTCATAGAAAGTATATGTAGAAGGATGCCGAATGTACGAAAATATTGCGGTAGAGTATTAATATTTTCGACAAAACAACGTTCTTTATCGCAAAGAGAAATTGATTATCTAGCGGTTCAATTGAAATTAAATAACATTTTCAACTGATTATGACAACCGCGTAAGCTGTTTCCACATGTACATGGAAGGTAGAAGCTAATTTAGGATTTAGGGAAGCTTCTTCGTATGCGTGAATTGACGTTTAGGGATACATCACAGTAGTAGCGATGTTCGACCTAACCCCTCAGATTTGCAATGCAGGCCGTGCGTCGAAGGATAACGACGAAAATAAGGATCTTTATTTGGTTGAATAGGTAGAATTATTGTCAAACACGGACCTAATTAAATTTAACTATTTCTCAGGAATCACAGCAAGTTAAGTACGTAGTTAGAGAACTAAATAAAGAGAAATATTAAGTGGATTATTCATGTTAAAAAATAATATTATATAAAGTAGAATCAGTCATTTTTAATAAATGCTTATTAGTATAAGTTTTCAAAATAATCTATTCCAAAGAAACAAAAATCGAGGTAGTTAATTACAATTATGTAAACCCACGTTATCTCTAACTACACACTAAATTAAACTGTATCAATAAATACTAAATACTAGTTTATTTAAACGAGAAATTTAGATGAATCGATCAATATAATTCAAAATTAACAATAAATGTTCGAGAAATAAATAATGTTCATATAAATATTGGATACTTAATAGTTAAAGACAATAGATCTACGCATGTAGAATATTTTGTACATGATATCATCTATAATTGTTTCACAAGAAAGCTCATTGTATAAATTACTTTGTGCAGGAGTATTTTCATACAATACTAAACAATAAACGCATGAACAATTAATAATCTTGCACTATATGTATTCTAGCAATTCAATTTTTTTGCATTGTGGTTATTGTGTACGCTACTTGCAAAACGATAAATTGGACCCGGAGTACTGTGTCAATATCAAGAGGTAGATGATTTTCGTACATATAATTGTTTCGGAACAAAGGGGACGCGCTTTGGTACCACAAATAGTCATGATTCTTTGATTTTTTCTTCAGTTTCTAAAATTAAATGAAGGTTGACAATTTGTAGATAAAATGATATACAGTAACTACTTAGAAATTTTTACCATCACTGTCCGAACACGATTAAATTCGTAACGTCCACGACTGACATGACGCAAATAATTTCAAAAAAGCACATTTTCTAAGTTGTATGACTATTAACGTAGAGTACAGAATTTTTTCGCCAAGATGCTTTTATTTTCTTCTTAATCTAGTAGAATAAAATGCCTGTTACCTATTGTCTGTATAGATATACATACAAAGAATACATACTGGGGTTTTCTGTTCGAATTAAAATTTTATTCATCAAAGTTTATTGACGGTCATACATATTTATAAAATTTTTATGTTGTTATGCAGCAGGGTTTACTGAAGAAGTAAAAAATGATGGTCAACCCAAGCAAGAACAAAATACTTTCCAGAAAACCTAGCAGTAACTAACAGTACTAGCTAGGGCAACAAAAAATCTACAATAAGTTACAAAATCTGCCACTTCCAAATATTCCTTTAGAAGAGATTTTCTATTACGGACAGTTTTGGGTGTACTTATTTGAGGTTTATAACCTGAAGAATAAAGAATGCTTTTTTTGCATGTATCACGAAAGGCAAGCCGAAAAGTCTTCTAATGAAATATGAACATTTGTATATGATATACTACCAAACAGCACATATTTTCTGATGTTTATCCTGGACAAAATCGAAACAGTAGTATGATGAAATTATGGTTATGTTTATCAGCTGATAATGTGTTGCCAATAGATACATATATATTCCGTGTGATCTGGTTACGTATTAAGCCTTCACTAACTTTGAAACGCTGCTTATACCATGTAAACTTCTTGTTTTACCTATATAGAGTCACCACAGGCCTTTGTAAACGTTTCCATACTTTTTGAAATGGTATTTTTTTTTGCAAAATGATTGATCTTTGATCCATTTTTAGCACACTGTATATAAATTTCACATGCTGCGTTACTTACAAGGCAAATTACATTTATCCAATACTATCGATCACAACGAAAGAATATTATATATAGTATATATTCTTAATAGCTGTCAAGGAACTCGGAAGTTACAAGCGTTGAATCAGTAAAAAGTAAAATGATGGTGGTTGAAGCTAGGTTTCCTGCACATGCTATGTAATACTAATGTTACGCAAAATGCTGAGCATTTTGACGTTGTTTTCTAAATTTGTTTGACTCCATTGGTAACTTTTTCGTTTTGTATGTAATTTGACCCCATGTCGACTCTTATTGCACATGACTAGACGTATTTTTGGGGTAAATCTACTAAATGGTACGCCTGTCTCTTTTTATTTTTTAAACCTTACTCACTTCATCAGTTTCAAATGAAGAGATATTATTCATCTGTAAGCCTCCCATATGTTCGAAAAACCAGAAGTAAGTGATATACGGAAAAAGAATACAACAATTCCACCACATATCTAAAACGAACTTGCTACGGAAGTAAACTAAATATAACCCGGAAGGTAGCTCGTCGCTTAATCCAAAGGCAAACAAAAAAGAATTAGAGGAGCACATGTAGATTATAAATTATTTTAATTGCAATTATGTTGGGTTGAGAGAGTATACCTTCATTAAAAATGAGAAAAAGATGGATGAAAAAGATAAAAAGAAAATTCCAAGTGAAGTAGAATAGGATGTTCATAGGTCTTTATATAAAGTCGAAACTAACTAATGAACTTTCTAATAAGCTTATCCGTGTAACGTTAACTTTACATTACATAATTTTTCAGTTAATTAGTGCATTGTTCACCGCGTATTTCTTAGCGTACCAATTTTAGTCAGGCGTATAGGATTAATGTATTTTTAAGAAACGCTTGAAAGGTACCGAAGCATATATTCATACGTGTGTTCTGGAGTAGGTATGCGTAAAATTTTTTCTAATTCCCGACGACGATGATTTTAAAGAGACGCCTTTTCAAATGCATGAAGTGTGCTCAAGTGCTTCAGGAGAGTTTCGTCATGCTCGTTCAAAGAGAACCGCTGAAATCTAATCTCCATAAACCGGCGCGACAATTTCACTCTTAAGCTCGCAGAATAATATGTTAGGCATCATTTGAAAGGTTAGTTCTCGCAGAATTTAATAGAATTATTTAATTGACTTTTTTTGTAAAATAACTAACGGATGATAAACTGGGAAGTGTTCTAAAGAATATATTGTCGATGCGGCCAAAAATAGTTTTCATGAAGATAATTCAATTAAAAGAACATTAAAAATCATTATGCGATAATGGGATAAAATGACTAAATCTAGTATTCAATTGACTTTTTGGCCTAGTATCAAGTTTTTCCCTTAATAACATCAATTAGTTTGGAATGCTGGTATAGGATTATTTAATTTACAAGAGAGATACGATCAAGTATTTGCCGAGAAAACAGACCACCTAGGTAATCCCACATGAGTTTAAGTAAAGTTTAGCAAAAGATGTTACTTAGTCATAGGCTACATAATTAAATCGGGTAATTGCCCAGCCTAATTACATTCAATATGTCCATCTATTACTACAGATCCTTTTAGTTTAATTGCTTTTTTTCATTTAAAAACTCCAAAACGACAAATAAACGTCAAAGGAAGTTGGTCCTGCTCCTGTTAGGTATCTTCTATGGACGAATATTTTCTTAAGGATATGTCTATATGTGTGACAGACACTTATATATGGCTGTCGCCATTAGCCTTTGTTCTCTTTTAAATTAAAACACTTAATAAACATAATTTTAGAATGCAAAAAAAAGTTTAGTTTCCATGGAATTACACCAGAACCTGTAATGCTTTATTTAGTTCTAGTAACTTTCTTTTGTTATTCAGTTTATATTGTGGTGCCTATTTAATCTATTATTGTATGATATATCTCATGTTTTACCATATTGAGAGTTGTGTTGCCATTAATACATCCTTCCGTACTGATATTAGTTGTTTGATTCCCGTCTGGTAACGGAGGTATCGATTTTAAAGTATCCTAACCAAGAAATCAATACTAGGGTATCAATAACAAGGAGCTAACATAAAGTATCAATACGTTTCGATACTTGACAGATTCCAATCCCAAGAATCGACACCTTTGCATGAAATCGGATGCTTCGATTAACGCCGCTACCGAAAATTTCGGTTTAGATTAGAGGGAAGAATAAGCACAGTAGCCGCTATGGGAAACCTTTGTTAGATAGCAGCCTTCCGGCTTAATTGTTTTTTACTACTGTACATAAATACGAACTAAAAATGTTGAGGTAACAGATTTTATACCCTTATGCTCAGACTAATAATCTCATTTTTGGTTACATTCCATCATCTTTTGAAGCCATCCTCAATATTTTCCTGTTTGTGTTGATAGTAAAGAAGATAGCAACCGAATTCTGCATTGAACAACCCAATTACCACCAATTGTTCACAAAAAACAAAACAGCACTTTAAAGATAGTCGAACAGAGAGACGCAAGTTCTAACCTGTTGAGGTATTAATCATCAGTCAATAAAGCGTTTCTCTGCCTAATTGGCGTTTTATTCTTTGACTCGTTCTCCAGTCCGTTCAATTGAATTGAATTAAGTACGCGTTTAATATGCTACATGACATAATTATTGGCGCCGTATAAGGACTCCAAAGCGTGGGCAACCAGCTCAGGTTCATACACTTGCGTGTCTCCCAGAATTTATCGAAAATAAAGGTTTACGTAATTTTTTCTGCATAGTCCATCCAGCGGTCCGCTTTAATGCTTTCTGAGTAGGATTCGAGATAGGGACTCACAATGTCGTTTATAGTATAAGAAGTACATTCATTTTCAGTTCAGTACATACGTTTTACATAAACCACCGTTAATGTGCAGTTTATCTTGAGATCTCTACCTACTGTCAGCATTTAATTTGTTAAATTAACTTCTGGTTGGGCGACTACAGCATACGATAAATACCTAGAATTAGGATTTGTCAACAATTTTGGTTAGGAGAAAATCTGATTATGCAATTTAAACAGGTGCTAGTTTCGCAACTTTGACATACCGGAAACAATTTCAAACCACAGACAGAAAAAGCCCAGCGCTCCGAAGTAAATTACGTACAAAGTCCAAGATAATCCCTCTGTACGCTTCGACTCCTTAAAATTAATGACGAAATATACGCCTACAAAAGCGGAAAATCGAGAAAGTTCACGTTTTCTCGCGCACAGCCGCCTGGCACGTTGCGGCCCTACTCGCCACCTTGCTTTTAAAAGCTGTTCCGCTTTTCCGAGTTCCGGCGGTCGAAACTAATTTGCATGTCAGAGAATTTGCGATAATAAAGTTTGCTAGGCACGCGTCATCTAATTGAAAGAGCAAGAAATTTGTTAAAATTTAGATTAGAAATAATTTTATAAACGATGAATGAATGATGCGAAGAATAACAAAAAAAAAAAAAAGAACGCAGAGTGCTGAAACATTTTGCTCTTTAGAGATATTCAATTACTGTAAAATGTACTTTTGTAAATATCTTGAGATAGAAATAAATTTTATACATTAGCAGCAGAAATATTCAAATTTATGTCAGCCAGGTAATTAAAGTAAGTAGGAAACAGGAATAGAAATTCAGATATACGGATCGAGCATGAACTCGAATCCTCGATTGATCATTGACTCAATTATTACTATTTTCTTTAGAGTAGCAACACAATGAGACCGTGTATCGTTCTGGAATGTCAAAAGTCAATTTTTTTGTCTTTGTAACGTAATTCAATACCAAACAAGTTTTGAGGCCTCTCCTCTCCCAAATGAAAAGAAAACAACAACATATTATAGGTATCTGTTCTGCAAACGCCACTTCCAACGAAATAGAATAGAACAAAACCAACACTTATTAAGCAGCTTCCATACAAATCCTGCGTTACTAGTACAGATATACAGAAAATGCTTTTTAAAACATATGTCAATAATTCACGAAAATGGCCAAGATGATTAAGCCACTAACATCTAAAAGATGACGATTAGATCGAATATTTTTTTGGATCGATGAAAAAATAGAAATGAAAGCTACCGCAAGGTATCAAGCCTCGTCTAGTCCTAATGATAAATTGAGACAGAAGCACCTTAAAATATTTCCCAGAATACTGAAATAATACGTTTACAGTTAACGGTCTACTACAAGTTTAAATGCAGAAATTGAAATTACTGGAAAACTCAGAAACTAAGACTTAAAATACAAATTAGAAATAATGTTTTTAACTGCATTTTTAATTTAATCTAGTTCTTTTTGTTCTTTTGCTACTTTATTACTATGGGACAAATTTAATTTGTCAACTGCTATTACTGTTGTGTTACAGAGAGCGTATAATTTTGCACCTGTGAGTTCAGTAAGTTAATGCTAGCTTAGAATGTGCTGTGTCAAATGAATCTATTTTCACGAGACCTGAAACATTGCATACGTAGAATATTATTGAGCAGATGGAATTTGGGTAATCGAATCCTTAAATTTTTCATGATTTTTTTAGCTTCTAAATTTGTGATTACTAACCGAAGAGTGATTGACCATTCTATCTTCCAAACGAAGTTGAAAATTTCCGCAATTCATTGGAAAACTTGTTTAGATGGTCTGTGGAAATCAAAGATTTAGGTGTTGAGATGGCGATGATATACCAACTTCGCCTGCAAGATGGACCATGACCCACAAGATCAGAACTGTTTTCTGCTGTTTTCTTCAGGTTTTATTTCTGCAGGTTTCAATGGTTTGATAGACAGAATAGATGCATCATCACTTCATTAATCACGCCAGATTATTGTAAAAGGTGAAGGATGCCATCCTTATACGACTTGCAGAATGCCTAGCAACAGATGGTTTTCAATTTCAGCATTTATTGTAATATAAAAGCTTATTCATTCAAAGTTAGTAGCTCCTACAATTAAATTTAGACTCAGGTAATTGTTATATTGTCACTGAATGAGCTATTTACTCAGTACGGGCTTCTTGCCAAATCATCAGTTTTGTGTGTTGGGAAGTAGCTAAATTAAGTTTGAAGGTTCATATTAGAATAAAAATAGTTTGCATTAATACTAGTGCTTTTCCTTTTATTTCAAATATTTCCAACACTGATTTTGTTATAGTACTACAATTATTATAGTTGATGACGCAAAGAAATTTGAATCAAATGATTCGTTGAGAAATTTGATCAGTTTCGTTATAGAAAACAAGAAGGAAAAAACAGGGAAGCGCACTAAGATTAGATCTATTGTAATAGAAAGCACGATGTGCAGTGCTTGTGCAATAGAAATCATTCTTTACTGACATAGACGAGTAATTTGTCTCTGAGATTTTATTAATTATGGTCGTTAGAAAACGAATTAGTAAAAAATTTATTGCATCATCAACCTTTGCCGACAGCATTACAATCATCAATTAATTTTTATAGCGGGCTTTTTGCACAAGCGTAGTTATTCTAGAATAAGATAATGTACAGATTTAGTAATTTGTTCAGAACTTAATACCACGAACTTACCAGACACAACATCGAACGAATAAATTATGCTCACATTTTAATTAAATATTTCCCTACTTGCATACAAACGACATATTCGAGAGGTGAAAATAAACATTAACAAAAGAACGGCGACGATTTTATGTTGCTTCACTCCGACAATACGCAAATTATATACTAAGAATTTATTTGTAAATCAGATTCACGCATAACACAACAAGCAGTATATTGTACCGACAATTGCGAGAGTAATGCTTTTTATTTTTTCTGGGGAATATTTTAGACATTAACCACACATTACATTATGCAACTTTTTTCTCAACATCGATAACGAATAATTAAAAAAATTAAATTAAAATTAAGGTAATATATAAAAGTTATAGGAATCTTTGGGTAGCTTGTAATGCTTCTAATATTACAGATTTTTCAGAATTTAAATACAGAGATGTATACATCACGAAAAATCATAATGTAAAAGATTCATACAGCACGCAGTAAGTATGAAAAAATAGTAATAAAGTAAGAAAATTGTAACAGGAAATGGTGATAAAAAATTAAATAAATTAAAACCTCTATAGTAGGGATCATTACAAGATAAATATTGCTACAATTTAACGTTTAGAATACTAGTGCACTTTTTTTGAAGTGTTTAACTTACAACGCTTAAGTTAAACAAACAGACCCATATGTTAGGACATTACCCGCATAACAATCCAACAAAACTTGTGATAAAAAACACCACTTTAATTGTAGTTTCCGGTTAATAAACTTCACCGTATCAACGTATCAAATAAAATATTAACGTTACTTCGGGTTTGTGTGTATATATTTAGAGGAATTATAGTGTGTTAAAGTTATAATTTTATGCTAGAACGCGTAAGATACTTTATGAGCGCTTTCCGCCAGCTGTTCAATATGCCAAAATATTTGGTGATTAGTGTATAAACCAAGAGACAAACTATTCTAAAATTAGAATCTTACACGTTACGTTTTTCTTCGGATATCTATTACCCACATATTTCTTTAGCGTTCATCGCGATAATAAAAATAAACTACATCTTCCTTTTTAAAATACTTATGATGATACATTTGTCATGTAATTTTGTGTAAAGTAGATAGTTTTTGCATGTTTGCTATAAAAAAACATATTTTCGGATAATAATTTAGTAAAAAATGTGACGTCTAGTTTAAAAGTACTATAACTTTTGGAAGAAAATTATCTGGCAACTATTTGCTAACAGATTAATTAATTAATGAAAAGAATATCAAAACTTGGAAAAGAAATCTATCCACATCCTCCACATTTCGCAATATGTTTATAAAGTCAGCAAAAGTGTGGAACCAGTTGCCAATAACTGTTATACATTTGAGATAGACAATACAAATCGTGGGTCCATGGTAGGTGTTCTGTTTAATCACGGAAAAAATCATTTTTGTCACACTTTCTTAATCGGTATCATTCGAAAGCTATAACGGTTAAGCTAGTGATCTTGCGGTTTCCCATAGAAAATGTGCTAAGTTTTTCGTTATATTGTACCATTCGTGAAAAAAGGGGAAAATATCATAAAAATTAAGCTTAAAATTTTGTGTCGAGTTATTATTCTTAATCCTCTACAATCGCCGGTATCTCAGTATAGAAATTTAATATAATTTGCTTATGCCCCGCTTAATTACATCAAATAGGTATGCAATTCAAGTAACAAAATAACTTCACTTTACTAGACCAAAAAGCATTTGTCTCCTTCTGGAGCAAGTATTCGAATTATACATTACCAAATCGGAAAACAATAAAAAACGTTAAGCAGAATTAAAGGATAAAAAATTGTGGGTATGTGTTATTTGAAAGTGTTATTGACAAGGATTCAGATTTTCTCATACTAAGATAAATTTGTGAGGGTGCGTCGAAAGATCCATTAAGTTTTCACAAGGATTACTTTAATTTTAATATAACATCATTCGATGTAGAACAATCGTTTTCATTAGACTGAAACAAGTGTGAAACAGCAGTTTGTGATTTTACGGAAGCTTCTTAAAGCAGTATTTCAGCACGTTATATATTTTATCATTATTTTATGTATAAACATGCATGCGTCCACATCGCTTATGCTCACTCATGGAAGTCACGAACATAAATGATGCGAGTACGTAAACGTTACTGAACGACCGCCTTGATACGGCTGCTCGGCCGCTCCACGTTGCTTGCCGCACTGCATTGAAATTTGCCCCTTTTTGCCGACTCTAATCATAATGCAGGATGCATTCTTGTAAATTAACATTTATAAAAAACACCACTTCTTCTTTCATAAAATCCAGTACACTAGGCCTTTTACCATTTACAAGAAATAAAACAGAAATAGTGTACATGAATATATGTACACTCGGTTGATTTAAAATCGACTCACCCGGCAAGCGATGTAGACCTAACGTCGCACACAGAAACTTTCAACATTTAACTGGATATTTGTAGTAATAAAGCAATTTGCTTATGAGCAGGTAAAATAGCTACGTAATGTGAAATGAATGGGAAAATCGCTGCAGAAATAAAGATACTTTTAATACCTGCGTTTACGTAGTATAGCGTTTGCCAACACCCATTACCATTAATGACATATAAACGCAAATAAAATAACAATACAACTAATTTTAGAACCATAAGAAAAATTATTTATCGAAGCAGATAGACAGGAATCTATGTCCGTCTTCAGTTTATTTCGTTAAAAACACTGATTTTATTCGAGAATTAACAACAAAACACACAGTAAACAAATAATAATTTATTTCAAATAATAGAGAAGGTAAACGAAAAGGCAGTTGAAAACAAATGAACACACAGAAAAACTTTTGAATTATTGGTTGGTTCTGAAGGACCATCATGCGAACATTCATTCTCTAAAGTATATGTAATAGGGTCAATCGAAAACAATAAACGCACGGAAACTTGCGCATAGGCGTCATTATAAATAAAAATATTTAAAAATTCTTTTTTCAAAAATTTGAAATCGGGAAGAAGGCCAAACTTTCCAAAAAAGTCAAAATCCCGGTATTTGTAAAAATTACGTTGTAAGCAAGAGTGTCCTTAATGCATACAAAAAGTAATTAGACCCATTCTTGTTTTACTGAATTCGCGCAAAAAGACCTAAAGTTGCGAGCAGGGTTGCCGCCCTGAAAATATTATGTTGGCTATCATAATAGGTGAGAGACCACACATTAGAGAACTTGGCTACAGGAGGATCCTTAAATCCAGAAATGAGCCATCGGCTGAAGGTTACGTAAGAGACTTCAAAATACCTTCAATAAATTTTAGTGCAAACGACTATACCGAAGTAATTGATTGGTCAATCTGCAAGTTAACACCCCCGCCACTACTGTCGAAGATGCCAACTGAACACATTGCTTCTTTGTTGAAAGACAAAGCGCTATCAGCGTTTAACTACCTCAAATTCCCATGCCACACCCAGTCAGTTGAGAGGTATGTAAAACTGGTTACAGAAGCAGCAGAAAAAGTGTGCGGCTATGAAAATCGAGATGGTTATATTAGAGCTACTTTAAAATCAAGACAACTGATGCCCACATTTAATTAAAAGTCAGAACTCAAAGGAGCCTCTATGTAAATAATCTTTTGCCTACAACTAACATGTGCATTGTACAAAGTAAATAGTTACTGTAAATATTGTAAATAAAATTCACCCTGGTTGGTTGGTAGCGTAGGGTGGATGTGGAAATCACTTGTTAGAGTCTTATTACAAACCTAATGTGTTAAATAAACACTCATCAGATATGGAAAACGGCGTTTTTACGAGACTATAACTTAACTTTTGCACGAATACAGTTAAGGAATAACAGGTCTTAAAGTTTTTTTCTGGATTGGTAAACCTATTTTGAATGGTTTTACACTACTACAAATTAAAAATAAAACTTTGATGGGTTTTGGCACATGTTTAAAAATCGTCGAAAATCGTGAAATATCGTTTTTTTTTGCGATACAACCCGCAACCTTGACCTTTTGCGCGAATTCAGTAAAACAAGAATGGGTCTAATTATTTTTTGTATGCGTTAAGGACACTCTTAAAAACACTTTTTTCACCATTACAACAAAATTTTTTTGATATTTTTTCATTTATAATGACGCCTATGCGCAAGTTTTCCGCGTTATTAGAATTGTATTGCAGAAAAAACGCGTTTTTCGATCCACTCTAATATGTAATAGACTTTTATATCTTGCCCCCATACTTGCTTACTTACTGCATACTTAGAATTATAGTGAAATTGTATGCGATAGCGATTTAACTATACATATGTTAAGCTCGCATTAAGAAATTATCGGTTTAGGAATTTATAAATGATCCCTTGCATATGAAACTGAATTTAAGAGAAAAATATATTGTATATACATAGATAGTAATTTACATACGTAGTAATTTACATACAGTTGATCATACTATTACTGCTTTGCATTCGGGGCCGCAATAAAGCATACTTTTAACGGGTTTTATGGCAGTTTGAGTCGATTCTAAATCAACCAGTGTACTTATCCGTGTCCTTGACTGGATGTATGTTAATATTATTAAACAACTGTGGTGATCTCTGCGAATTAAGTGGATTCTACTCAAGAAAAATCTATCTAACAATAAAATAAATATACTCAAGTATAAATAACATGCAGTGTAATTCTCATTTTTTTAAGTTTTCTGCTGTGTGTTTATTACATAATATTTTCATTTGTCAATTTGTTCCACCCGATAGATTAAGTATTACCTTCTTTACTAAAAACTAATTAGAACATGGAAGTTTCTATAACATATAGCACCATGAGAGATAATAAATAAGAAATACTGCAATTTGTTTCATACTTGCTCGTGAAAAGAAGGTAGAAATACTTTGCAAGAATGGTTTAAACAAAGACAGTAGTTTACCTTTCTACAATTATTTTTAGATTGTATGCACTCCCCATATTTTACACATACGTCTGTATGTAGGTAATTGATAGTGCTAATGTTCTCTGGTTTAAAATTGTTTGTTTTAAATACAAAACGTTCGTAAACATAATGTGCAAGTTCTCCGTTTAATAGTTTTTTGTACTCCTATATAAAACAAACTTATTTTTTCTAAAACTTCATTCAAACTCTTGGTTTTAAAAGGTCAAACGTTAAAAATGGTAAAACTCATTTTAACGTGTCGAAACGTCGCTGAATATAAAGGAAAATACTGTAACATAAAGTCATTCTCGTTATATGAGCACTGTTTAACTGTGTCGCCTTTACCACGACCTGACTGCGAAACATTGAATTCTCATCACGTTAACACGGATCACAAAGTGATTTCATATTACAATAATCCGGTAGGCGTTGCAGATTAGCATAAACGTTGTGAAATTGAGAAAATTGCTTCTCGTTTAAATTAAAGAAATATCTACAATGACATTAAACGAAATTGGGTTTATATACGTTATGGTAATTGTATCTTGGTGGAGTTGAGCAAGGTGATAATGTTGGAAAAAATCCCAAAAACGTAGTTCTATAATATTATTCATTGTAGTACAACATACATACCAGTATAGTGGATAGGTAAGCTAGTTCTGTTACCCAGTTTCTAGCAGTTTCTGGTTAAAATCTTTATACTTATTGATAATTCTTGCTACTGCGTTAAGAATGACAAAAAAGAGTAAATGATAACACCAGTAATTAATTGTGGATGATGCTGCAACAAAGTTATGGAACGCTTTACAGGCACAATTATACTTTATCCACAGCTGCATCCCAAAAAATGGAAACTGTGTTCCGAACACAAAAATTGGTTAAGTGGGAAACAATAAGGTGTATTTCAGACATTTAAAAGTCATCTTGAAAGAATAAAGTAGTCAAGATGAAAAAAATGTAAGTGAAGGTTGGAAAGTTTAGTTTTAAAGATTCTACATTATAGAGAAGGCCTTCCTTTATGCGTCAAAATCAAATAAAGACTTTAATTGAAGACAATCACGGCTATACTATGCAAAGGCTGGCAGATTTAGCGACGATTTTAACAGTTTGAATCTTCTATTTTATTTTAGAGAAAGAAAAATTTCTCTGTTAACAGCTAGGTGGTGGTAAAATATTTTCAATAATTTTGTTTTTATATTGTTTAAAAACAGCACAAAATAAATACAATTGAAAACTCGAACGTGAGGACACTTCAGAAAAGTTATTAGAATACCCGATTTAGTCATTGAAACTCACGAGCTTTATTAAATGAACTAATTGAAATCAATTGAGGAATTACTATCTGCAACTGTTGTTCAAATCAGAGACCAAACAATAATGACTCTTCAAGACAATTATATTTGGTGGAAAGGTGTGGAATAATAATTTCCTGGTACCGATCATGACTTGGTGTTCTGTGATCTCAACTTGCAATATCCTAGACCACAGCCTATTTTTTAAGTTATACGTGATTTTCGTAATCTTGACTATGCCGAACTACAGAACGATTTAAAAAGAATTCCTTTCCAAACTATTTTTCATATAGATAATATTGATGCTAAGCTTGATTTCGTGAAGCGCAATATTCTGCTACTGTTTGATAAACATGCTCCGTGTAGGACCATTAGGATCACGAAAAGTCGTGTTCCCTGGTTAACTGACAATATTAAATTGCTCATGTCTTTGAGAGATAAAGCTAAACAGAATTTTAAAAGAACTAAAAGGTTAGCTCATTGGAACTATTATAAAGAATTAAGGAATCTTACTACTCTGAGTGTTAAGAACGAAAAAAAAGGCTTACTTTAGTTATGTTGCTAGGCAATTTCGCCCGAAAATCTTATGGAGAGCGTTGAAGGGACTTAATGTCATGGGTAACAGAACTAGCTGTATTCCTGAGGAGCTGTTACTGCCAGATGATATTAATGATTATTTTTAGACTCTCTGCCGCAATCACGCGGAGACATTGGAATCATTTTATAGTTCACACAGGCTGGTAGAGTCTCGTTTCAGCTTTGTTCCTGTTACTGAGGGTACAGTTCTTGAGCTCTTACTTAATATCAAGACTGATTCCGCTGGTTCCGATGATCTTAACATTACTATGATTCGTTTATGTTGCCCATATATAATTCCGTACCTTACTCATTTGATAAACGTGGCGTTGAATGAGAGTTATTTTCCAATTGCATGGAAAAATGCTACGGTCATTCCTATTCCTAAAAAACCCGAGCCATCCTCATTTGGTGACTTGCGGCCCATTAGCATCCTGCCAATTTTGTCTAAGGTTATGGAAAAGATTATCTGTAGTCAAATTAATAGTTTCTTAATTGATAACAATATTCTTCCTGCTACACAGTCGGGGTTTAGGACTGGTTATAGCTGTGAAACCGCTCTTCTTGGTATTACTGATGACATAGTTGGGGCCACCGATCGGGGTGAGATTACTACGCTTGTCTTACTGGATTACACTAGGGCTTTTGACACTATTTGTCACTCCATGATCGCAGCTAAACTTCATTATCTCGGCTTTGGTACTAAAGCCATTGATCTAATTAAAAGTTACTTGCATGATCGTTCGCAAGTAGTGAGAATTTCGTGTCGGACATCTGGTTCTCGACGAATTGAAAGTGGTGTACCCCAGGGTTCAATTCTGGGTCCACTCTTGTTTACAATCTATACTTTCGATTTTACTAGTCAGCTTAAGTTCTGTAAAGCCCACATGTACGCCGACGATACCCAGATCTACCATTCCTTTGCTCCAGTTCGGTGTGGTACTGCTATTAAAGAAATTAATGATGACCTTGAAAAATTGCATTCAATATCAACTAAACATTCATTACATTTAAATCCGGATAAATCCGGAGTTTTATTGTTTGGTAATAGGAACGACAGATCAAAATTACTACATGAAATTAACTGTGTTGTTGGAGGTACACGAGTGAGTATCTACGACGAAGTTAGGAATCTAGGTGTATTGATGGACTCTTCTCTCAGATTTAGGCATCATATTTCCAATTGTGTTAAGAGGGCTTACTGTAGTCTGCGGTTGTTGTATCCACACAGATCTTATTTGAACTATAAAACGAAGATACACCTTTGTGATACTCTCGTACTGTCTCACTTTAATTTTTCTTCTACCTTATACGGACCGTGTTTGGATAGTGAGACCTCTCTTAAAATACAACGAGTACAGAATTCATGTGTTAGATTCATTTGCAGTCTGCGTAAATATGACCATGTATCAGGTTGTTTTGCTCAGTTGCCCTGGTTAAACATGACTTACAGGCGTAGATTGCTCTCGTCATCTTTATATCATGAAGTCATTATTAATCGCCAGCCTGAATATTTGTACAAACGTGTCAATTTTCGATGCACGATTCACAGCAGAAGCCTGCGTCATGGTGGTAAACTAATCACACCTCCACTTCATCGGACTGCATTGTATGAACGAGGATTTTCATACAATATTTATAAAATTTATAACGGGATTCCTAATACATTTAAGAACTATAATTTGAGGAATTTTAAAAAACGTTTGAAGGAATATCTGCTGATTGAATATAGGACGAGCCTCTGACCGTGCGTTTATCTTTAGTGTGCGTTTTTTTAAACTTTATTGTGTGGATTACGATCTTACCGACTTGAGTAATGCTATGTAAATTAATCTGCGGTGCATATCACAGAAACTAGATTTAAGTTAGATTTTAGGCAATTCTTTCGTTTTGTTACTTTCATTACAAGTCTAGGATTGGGTTTAAAAGCAGGGTTGCATCTTTGATGCACATCTGAACCCCTCCTTGTGGTTCCTTCATTATGTAGCTATTTCATTCTTCTCATTAGTTATTATTATTATTTCTTGTATTATTAGTTTATTGTTATTTCATTTTATGCAATGCAATTGAAGGAATAAAGACTATTATTATTAATAAGTAATGGTTGGTCAGTGATAAAGTCTATAGAAGTCCGATGAGAGCTATTGAAGAACTCGTTGCGACTAAGTACCGATACGGAATTTAGATTTTATGTATTGGGTTCCATAGCGACCATTCGTTTAAGGCGCCTCTGATGTGGTATCAATTATTTTATTGTCTTATGAGCATTTGTGTCGTCGTTGGCTGTTAATTAAGCTGGGACTCAATTAATCTCCGATTAAATATTATTCTTTGTTTATACTAACTACTAATACAAAAAGTCTTTGCCAGTTGCTGTGCTTACCATAAAATTTGTGTTTTACAGTTGATGTTCATATCGTAAAAGATGAAGAGTTATACGACCATTGTCAGTAAGTCATGACAAATTTACTTAGTGTGTTCTTCTGTTTGCAATAAGTAAATTCTGTTTGTTAAGTGAATTTCATAGCCATCATGATAATCTTAGTAAAAAAATAATTTGGCATATTGAGCAACATTTTAAATCAAATGGTGTGCTAGTCAAGTCCTTCAGCATGTGTCGAAATGCCTGTTCGTACGAGATTATAAACTGCAATTCGTGAACATATGATTCAATTTCCCAATCTGCCTATTTCTCATCTGTTACGAGGAAATGACATCTTTCAATTATCAACACGGTTTGAGTTGGGAAGTCTGGATCTGTGCCTTTAAAGAAAATTCAATGTAAAGGGCATTATCCTCCATCACAATAAGAGATAGTCGTATGCGCTTTATTACGAGTTAATTTTTCTTGTTCACCTTTTTCCCTAATTTAGATCTACTGAGTAAAAAAGATTCTAACCATATGGAGGTCTGTAATGTGTATTCAGATCAAATTTCATTTTTACTGTTAAATATAACAGACGTGCATCTTGTTCGACTCTAATTGACTTTTAGAAAAGAGGTGATAACATAGTAAAAGCCCTAAAATGATAAAATTTTTATGGTCTCTTCTTTAAAACATGAAAATTGTGTAAAAATTATATTCTAAATTTAGTAATGGGTGAGATAATTTACTGGCTTTTGACTAGAGTCTAAAGGATATTTACAACATAAAATAAAAGCGGTAAGTACTCCGAAATACCCGTAAAACTATAAATACTGCACAGGTACTACTTCATTGATTATTACTACCCATTTTCAATACTTTGGTTTAATGTTTTTGTATGACCTTCCAAGGACATTGCATGATTTCGAAACGATGAAATTGAAATCCTAAACAATATTCATTTGAATTTTATATAGCGCCTTAAATCGCTTTCGTGTATGGGTTGAATGATCAACAAACAAATAAAATAAATCTCCAATACACACAACCTAAAAGGAATTTACAAGTCATCTTGTCGTGACAATAAGCACCTTGTATCACGAAACGTGTTTGTGTATTAGTCGAAAGGGATTATTTACAACACGTCAAGTGTTCAAACGGAGAATATGATCGTGGATTAAGAGGTTGTGTTTGCTTACGAGAATGAGTAAATAAATATTATGTATGGAAGGATACAATAAAGCATCATACGGCATAAACGCATATAAGGAACATTTCCTGACAAATTCTATTAATATTAACATACGAGTTTCATTTGCGTTTTAATAGAGTGTTGTATACAATGTTGAAAGGCAACTTTTTAAATTATGGATTTAATCAATTCATTGTGATCACGGCATGATTTTTGTGGCTTAGATGGCTTTATGTAGGAAAAAGGATGATTGTTATACTGACTTTCATGTTAGTAATATAAAACAATGTATCGTTACCGGTTACTCTTCCTTAAAAGTATATCGCTGTGATCTAATGTTACGCATACATATAATTAATAATTATAGCAGTATATAATTTTTAATGGATAAATTTAAAACTCTACTCCTTGTAAGAAGTATTTTTATTAAATAGTGATCGTGAACTCTGATAAAACTGTACCCATAGCAGTCCTCTAGCATGCAAAGCTTTGGAACGACTTATACTTCTATGGAATTCAACATTTTATTTACAGGCCAAACTGGTAAGAGTACATATTTGAAAGGCGTCATTTAAGAAGAGATTTTTCGAAAGAAGATGGCAAAGAAAGGTTGTATCGAAAAAGCGTTTTTCTAGTCAAATTTACTTGAAACTTGGTATTATTTTTCTTTGGCGCAATTCATTAAACACTTGTTTCGGTGTTTTGTTTTAATTCAACACGTAAGGGCGGTGAAAAGGGATGACAAAAAGTGAGAGAGGATGGCAAAGTTTGTGCAGTAAATAATATTTCTACAGTCAAATTCGCTTCAAATTTACTACCAATGTTCTTTGACACAATTAATAAAACATCTGTTTTGGTGTTTTTGTTTTTAATTCTGCTCTTAACGGCGTGAAATGGGGTGGCAAAGTTGGGTATGAAAAAAATTGAAAAATACATTTTTGTAGTCAAATTTGTTTGAAACGTGTTCTTTGACAAAATCAACGAAACAAGTTATTGAAGGTTTTTTAGATTCAGCCCCTACGAGGGTGAAAGGAGGTGGCATAAATTGTATGGGAAGTAATATTTTCATTGAAATTTACTTGACATTTGGTACTAATGCTCTTTGACACAAAATAATGAAACACGTTTCTCGGTGGTTTAAAATTTAACCTCTCGAAAAGTGGAAATGTTCATATGAAAAATAAAATTTTGTAGAATTTGTTGATTTATTTAATGAGCAATGGACATAGAAATATATAAATTCACGGGCAAAAAAGCTAGTGATATAAAAAACTTCTATTCGTTTACTGAATTCATATTACTTCGTGTACCTTTTTGTAGTATGTAATTATCAAGGTTTTAAAAAGATTGTTGCTAATTTGTGAATACTAACCCATCGCCCTAATGAGCACTAGCTGCAACGATGCAAACCCCAAAATTGTATAATGTCACGACGTCCGCCAGTGTTGTTCATGGTGATGGCTTCTCAAACGTTATTCCTTTTTTTTCTTGCTATCTTATGTGTGTCTTCATTATAAATTAAAGTGTATGATTCCAGCCATAAATGTTTTAGATACTGTAGGCAAAATTGAATTGAAATAGTTTAAGAGATATGTACTGTCGCTGAGCTCATTTCAGTTAATAAAATACTACAATTTACTATTGTATTTATCCGCAATCTCTAGCTGTGTATATGTCTAGCATTCCTACTAGAATATGACTTAGGATATATGGGAGGCTGATTAACTATTGTACTCTCACTTTGCAGTGGTCGACCAAGTCCGGACCATGATCCTCTTCTACATGTTGAAGGACTATGAAGTCGTATTGAAACAGGATGGTTCGCCATTCCAACGTGTCTAATATACTGAGTGATTAACTTTATGCCACCTCGTGTTCCTGTTACACTGGCGCTTCGAGGGAAATACTACTGTTGCCCCCTCCAACCTCATAATATACCATCTAAATGCTTCCGAGACTACAGGGTACTATTTCTTGTGATTTAAGTATTCTATACTATGAGATAAACGAAAATAGTATAATATAAAATCTATAAAACTGGACTAGTCATGATACACATGAAGCAACTAAACAGATTTAGTCAGCTAATTAAAAGCGGACAATCAACTAGAGCTATACACTCTCTGTGACACGACGAAAAGAATAAATATTGTTAATAATTTTATTGATGTTATTGAGTTTGGGATTAAAACCTTCTCAATAAATATTAAAATAGTCATTTGAAAAAATATTAGCATATAAAAGAGGATAAGGCAAATAGAATGCTGTAGCTTTATCTGCAATGTTATGTCGCACAGCAATACTTTCCCTTTTAACATTTGATATATGTATGTACCTGACCATAATTGCATCTACAGTCCTATATTTTTTTGCATAAATAGATAAAATTATAAGTATCACGTTAACCTTTTATCGCAATTATATTTATACGTATTTCTTCAGTACTACATCTGAAACTACGTCCTAGATCTTTAACCATGCTTTACGCAAAGCTAGAAACCCTATTACCTAAAAAATGTAAACGCATCAACCGCAACTGGAGATTGTATAAACTTATATATAAAATAATTCTCTGACAGGTTATTTATTATGTTTATTCAGTGTTTCAAAAGTCCGTTTGTATATGCAAAGAAGAATTTCAAGCAAGAGCACTCCTTTAGCCTACTTTTAAGTCAAACATTGTAAATCACATTATTTGAGCAAGACTACCTAATTAATACTATAAATTTTATTATCTCTTACCGTGTACAAAATATTTTCATCATTCTAAAGCATTACAGAACGCAAAGTTTGTGCTGCCTGTACAACAAAAAAGACAATTACCCTAGATTAACGATAAATTAATATTGCCATAATTTGTGTTTTAAATACGACTTCCGAATGTTAAATTGGTAAGTGAAGTGCTTGGCAAATATTATTTAAGAGCCTACTTTTTATAGTTCAATGATTTTAAGTACGTTTATATTTAAAATGAGATAACGGTCGTCTTATTTTCTTTCTCTAGATTTAGGTTAATATTAAATAAGGCGAATGCACAGAGATTACAAGAAAAAAATTAGTATATGCAAATTGAATGAATTAATAGCAACAGAAATTACTGTACTTCCTTCATAGATTGTAATTACGGGCATAATCTAATTTATTGCATTGAAAACTGTTAGGAGGAATACATAATATATACAGTTAGTACACTGAACACTACCATAACGCAAGTTAGTTTGTTAACTTACAACAGACTAACTACGTTATGTTAAAAACGTATCTGCTACATATTTTTGTTTTGCAATCGAGTGAATTATTTTTGTGATTTCTCAGAATGTAAGAGTATGTATATAGGAGTACTGAAGCCAAATTTTAAGTTGAGCAAAATCAGTATCAACTATCAACAATAAGATATGGATGACAAAATCAACATAATTTGCTCGGACGAAGGATATATACAATTAGATGGATACATCCAATTATGTTCCAAAAACTTGTAGATAAATGTCCAATTGTCTCTATGAAATGTTTTCTCCTGAAGATATTATGAATGTTCTGAAAAACTTCATAGAAAGTATATGTAGAAGGATGCCGAATGTACGAAAATATTGCGGTAGAGTATTAATATTTTCGACAAAACAACGTTCTTTATCGCAAAGAGAAATTGATTATCTAGCGGTTCAATTGAAATTAAATAACATTTTCAACTGACTATGACAACCGCGTAAGCTGTTTCCATAAGGTATACATATATATATATATGTATGTATGTACATAGAAGGTAGAAGCTAATTTAGGATTTAGGGGAAGCTTCTTCGTATGCGTGAATTGACGTTTTAGGGATACATCACAGTAGTAGCGATGTTCGACCTAACCCCTCAGATTTGCAATGCAGGCCGTGCGTCGAAGGATAACGACGAAAATAAGGATCTTTATTTGGTTGAATAGGTAGAATTATTGTCAAACACGGACCTAATTAAATTTAACTATTTCTCAGGAATCACAGCAAGTTAAGTACGTAGTTAGAGAACTAAATAAAAAGAGAAATATTAATTGGATTATTCGCAGTTAAAAAATAATAATCATTTTTAATAAATGCTTATTAGTATAAGTTTGTAAAATAATCTATTCCAAAGAAATTAAAAATCGAGGTAGTTAATTACAATTATGTAAACCCACGTTATCTCTAACTACACACTAAATTAAACTGTATCAATAAATACTAAATACTAGTTTATTTAAACGAGAAATTTAGATGAATCGATCAATATAATTCAAAATTAACAATAAATGTTCGAGAAATAAATAATGTTCATATAAATATTGGATACTTAATAGTTAAAGACAATAGATCTACGCATGTAGAATATTTTGTACATGATATCATCTATAATTGTTTCACAAGAAAGCTCATTGTATAAATTACTTTGTGCAGGAGTATTTTCATACAATACTAAACAATAAACGCATGAACAATTAATAATCTTGCACTATATGTATTCTAGCAATTCAATTTTTCATTGTGGTTATTGTGTACGCTACTTGCAAAACGATAAATTGGACGAGTACTGTGTCAATATCAGAGGTAGATGATTTTCGTACATATAATTGTTTCGGAACAAAGGGGACGCGCTTTGGTACCACAAATAGTCATGATTCTTTGATTTTTTCTTCAGTTTCTAAAATTAAATGAAGGTTGACAATTTGTAGATAAAATGGTATACAGTAACTACTTAGAAATTTTACCATCGCTGTCGAACACGATTAGAATTCGTAACATTACGACTGACATGACGCAAATAATTTCAAAAAAACACATTTTCTAAGTTGTATGACTAACTGGCGAGTACAGAATTTTTTTCTTTAAGAATTATTTTTTATTTTCTTCTTAATCTAATTAGAATAAAATACCTGTTACCTATTGTCTGTATAGATATACATACAAAGAATACATACTGGGGTTTTCTGTTCGAATTAAAATTTTATTCATCAAAGTTTATTGACGGTCATACATATTTATAAAATTTTTATGTTGTTATGCAGCAGGGTTTACTGAAGAAGTAAAAAATGATGGTCAACCCAAGCAAGAACAAAATACTTTCCAGAAAACCTAGCAGTAACTAACAGTACTAGCTAGAGCAACAAAAAATCTACAATAAGTTACAAAATCTGCCACTTCCAAATATTCCTTTAGAAGAGATTTTCTATTACGGACAGTTTTGGGTGTACTTATTTGAGGTTTATAACCTGAAGAATAAAGAATGCTTTTTTTGCATGTATCACGAAAGGCAAGCCGAAAAGTCTTCTAATGAAATATGAACATTTGTATATGATATACTACCAAACAGCACATATTTTCTGATGTTTATCCTGGACAAAATCGAAACAGTAGTATGATGAAATTATGGTTATGTTTATCAGCTGATAAATGTGTTGCCAATAGATACATATATATTCCGTGTGATCGAAACTTTGGTACACTGAAAGAATTCAATAAGTAAAGTCATTAACTTCAAAGACGATCACCTACAAGGATACTGTCGAATATAAAAGCTGGTGGCATCTATACCACAAAAACACTTGAAAATCTGAAGAAACGAAGACAAGAGCTTATGCAGAACTTGTTTGAACGCAGAGAAAATTTGAAGCTTTTATCATATTCTTCCGTAGAAAAGACCACGTCTATTGAAACTAATGAATAAATTATTTTTTCCTAACCAAAACAATCGGATTCTTTTTCAAGTTATAACGTTTTCAAAGACGATAGATACAAGAAATCGACAAGTAAGTTCAAATTTAATATGTAAATGGAACCATTCTTTTAAGAACTTAATTGCAATTTCGTCAAACATTGTACCTAAACAATTTTGCCGTGGGCACCAAACGTATAAATAGGGTCAATTAACAAATTAAATAGTCTTATTATTCAGTGTTTCACTGTACAAATTTGCATAATGGCTTGAATAAAGTCTTAGGAATTGATTTATTGTTTCATAAAAAAATCTTTTAATTAATACTCAATCTATCTCTTATAAGCATATCACAGGGTATTCCAGTATTCGTTACTGAAGTTAGTACTTCCACTAGACAAGTTCAGTTAGTTTGAATAACTAAATACATATTTCATTCGCAGTTTTAAATCTTTTAATTAATACTCAATCTATCTCTTATAAGCATATTAAATACTAAATTACAATCAAATTATATAAGCTGTCCATCAATGTCCATCAAAAAAGAAGTCAATTTAGCAGTGGCGTTAGTAATATTAAAGGCAATTGTCTAATACATTGACTGATGGTTACGAAGTCAAAATTTTGTTCAAATCAAAAAATAAATAAGCCAGAATGTCAAAAACACAAATGTTTGTTGATCAAAGTTCGATAGTCAAAAAGGTACAGGAAATTTATAAATTGACATTGTCAGTTGCGAAAAAAAACAGTTGTCGAAAGAATTTACATCTATAAAACAAAAACAAGTTAATCCTACAAACTATCGGTCAGATCAAATTGTTGGCATAGTAGATAATGTGCTACTTGCGATTGGTATTCGGATAATAATATTAATATTTCTTTTGTCAGTAAAAAAATGTTCGATCTATTTAACGTTTACTAGAGTAATAACAGCGTAAAAATATGTAGTTGTGCTTCTAAATATTTACATTGCGATTTTATGAAAGTAGTGTGTATGCAAACAAAAGAGTTTTCTTTGAACAAAAGGTGGCAGTTACGACCTGCGAGAAATTCATTATTAAGTGAAATAAGCAGATTATTATTATACAACTTTTCCATTTTAAAGATATTAAAAAATAATTACTTTTACTGGTAATAAAAATATTATTTTATATGTCCATTTCAATTTAAACCTTTCAGTATTTAATGGCTCAATTTGTCAAAATTACAAAAACGCAATGAATAATTAATTAAAACCGCATACGGTTATTCTTAACGTGAAATAAATGCAGGTGTTGCGTAGTTAATACGTTAATAATTTCTCCATTACATATATTAACTATAAGGAACAAGTGGTGGTAAATATAGTGTCGCAACAGTTTATATCTGTACATACTGAGACTATAAATTATATATGCATAACTGTGAGCTTACTGAATTTTCACACGTTTCGCTTTATTTCTATAACGTTTCCGATAAGATTTATGCCCCTATTGTGGTATTCGCACATCGCACCGATTTCTCACCAAACCGAGATAGAATCTCCACACCTTGTACAAATAAGCAGAATATATTTGTATTTAAAAACATATTTTGTTATATCTGCTATCAATGAAATAGCGATACTTACTGTAATTCGATTCTGGTACTGGCTTAATTCAATTAATTTTAGGATAAAAAATTTCACAAAAAGTATCGCACATAATGATACCGTCCAGTGTCACTAGTATTTCGCGCAATCACAAGATCGTAAGGTATATTTCAATGGGTCGAGTACACTACGGCTATTGTAATAAGACTCGCATTCACGCTTACTTCGATGTGGGCCGATCGCCTGCTATGAACAGACTCAGCCGCCGAGCAAAAGTGAAATTTTAAAGAGGTGTTGCCTCTGCACCTACAGTAAGCTACAGCTGTAGCTGTAGTAGATTCATATAGTAGTAGTAGTAGTAAATGTGCTGAGATATAAGAGACTCTGTGGCAGTAGTGGATCTCTTTATAGTGATATAGTATGGGAGACGCGTATATTTATAAAAGCCTCGCAGATGTTGAATGCGATTAATTCGGATTTATCTGATGGTATGACACTCTAAAGTATCGGATATATTACGTAACTTATGGAGTAACGAGAGTTGATTGTGTTTCATTTTAAGATTGAAATGAAAATAAATAGTGTGTCATGCGGACACTAATCTGATTCGTATTTTAATATCGAAGAGGATAAATCTTGATGCATCACAATTTAATGAAAATCTCTCCCGCTGAAATATGCTTGTATATTCATATAAGTATGTGTTTTTTAAGTACATATATTGCTGTATTTTTGGCGATACTCACTGTTCTATTCGATTGTGTTTATAATAGTACAATAATAAATATTGCAGTAGTTACGTTGCAACCAATAAGATGCTTCTTTTATATTTTATGCTAGCCTGTATTTTTGTTTGACAGATGCACATTTTTCGTCAGGGCAGTGTTACTTCGACGTAAAATTTCACAAAAATATATATTTTAATTAACAGAATAATTTTATTTAAGGCATTTTTTTTTGTTTAACGCAAGTAACATACCATGGTATAATAAATGTTTAATTTTTTTTTTTTTTTAATGTATAATAAATGTTTTGTCTGTCTAATTAATGTGTTCAATTAATTAATTATTATTAAATTATTAATTAATGTAGATTTATTTAATGTAGTAATGGTAAAGTAAACAAACGTTTATATTATGTGTGTTTGGCAACAAACATGACATTATTTGTTTCTTAAACAAGGCAAAGAAAACAGAGTTTCATTATGCTGTGTACCAGGACATACTGGAAACAGAGGCAACGAAGAATCTAACCTATTAGCAAAGAAGGCTGTCACGACTTTTTTTGTAGGACCGCAACCGTTTTGCGATATAGAGATACAAAACAAATCAAAGATGGAGAGGAGATGCTCAGAGTATCCATCTGAGAGCATTCCTTGAAAACTGCAACAAACATAGAGCAAAAACTTTGCTAGAATTAAGAAGAAACAGACTACGCATCCTCACAGGTTCTCTTACAAGATATTGTCACCTTAGGGAACACATACACAAGGATAGATTTGAAACAGAATAGCGATTGGATCCGGAACATCTGACTTCTAACTGCACCGCTATCATGGAAACCCGAGTCAATTATCTCGGCAGAGATGTCATAGACGAAGGAGAAATACATTATCTGAAGCCATTACAGTTACTGCAACGATTGATCAATAGATCGCAGTGCAATATCACCTTTAATTAAATCTATTCTGATCTAATCTGTTTCTTAAACGCGTACTTTATACGTTCTTTGTATAAACACGTTTACTATATTGCTATACTATACCTCTAAAATACTTTTTTTTTGTTGATTCTTGAGTAATTTAAATGTTCGTTCAATTCTTTATCCCAGTTTTTTTGCGGTTTGTGCAGCTACAGCAGTTTCCCAACCTGTACTTATTATTCAGTCTATCCATTGCAGTTCTTGATGCTCTATGTCCAAACAACAAATGGCAGCTCAACTGGAGTAACAATCTAACGAGGTGTTGCCTCAAGCGTTACCGACAAGATTCACACACCGAACCATAAATATTGTTCTACCTATGGCTAGCCAGTCTTATTTCTAGTACAATCAAACTGTTATTTGCATATTAGCAAGATATAGAGGCATATTGTTTCGACTAGAAACATCCTGTGTCCTTCTAAATGCGCAGAAAAATTTGTTGAAATTGTTGGAATCGATGTTGAATAAGCTCCTGTAACTTATTTACATTGTTCGCGTTGATTCTTTAAATGTGTATAATTTTATATTTAAGCAATAGATTTTTTTTTCTGCAAAATGAATAACCGAAAAATGTTTTCTATTAAACTCCAACCGCAAACACACTCTATTCAATGCAAAATAAACGTAGTTTTATTTACGTGTCTATGAAACCTTTCAAATTAATATCTGCGATACCCGCAATATACATTGAATGCCAGCATTTGTTAATGTTATAAAGAGAACGTTTAATATACTATTACATGAAAAATAAACATTGACAGCGCAGACATACGGAAAACATGATACAAAAATACACGTTTAATATACCATCGTGTACTGCTTGAGAAGATTTAGATAGCAGTATTTTCCTTCTTGCATTGTGATCAGAAATATGTCGATATTATTTGCTGATAGGACACATTATCTGTTTATTTGGATAGTGTTCTGTAAAGGAAAATATTTTCTATTAATGACCATGCAAAATTCCTGTGTGCGCTTATAGTGGGTCATTAAAGCGTTCATACAACTTACAGTACAATTTATAGATGCGTAGGTCGAACTTTTGACGTGGTTCAGTTATGGTTCGGGGAACACTTTTATCTATAAATCTAGAAATACTGTTAATATAAATTCATTAGCGATGGTTTAATCAAGGATAAAGAGTGAAGCAGTCGCCTAAAAAGTACGGCAAATAAACAATTAGAAAGAAGAACGGTTTAACTTCAACTCGAGAATAGCTAATGCTGCAACCATCACATCACAGTCTACTGCAAAAAAACACTAAAAAAAGAATAAGTATAATAACTAAAATTGCTAATAAAAAAAAATATATTAATTAAATATTTAATTCTAGTTTGTATTATCTGTTTAATTAAACACATTTCTTTTATTTTTTGGACTGTCCTTTTTTTAACGGAATATAAGTGTTTAGGTCTTACATATTTGTAGGGCATAGTTGCCATATGTTTTTGAGAAAGTGGCTTCGAAAAATCTCGCGCGACTAGCGAACGACCGCCTGCTCTAGTGGCCTAATCGAGCAATCACCGTCAAGTTGTCTGGTTGCGTGGCCAGTAGACCCAGACGCTGAATATACATACATATGTATGTACATACGTGGGTACCTAGCTTGTTGAAATCACAACTAGGTACTGCATTTTTATTACTATCTTTTATTTCTTTAATTTTTAATATTTTTATATCTAAAAATATTGCGAAATGTTCATTATCAATTAAATGTTCATATTTTTATTTTTTGGGAATATTAAGTACTGGAGTGTTTTTTTAAATTTAATCAAAACAAGAAGTTTTACGGCATTTTACTTAACAAATGAATAATGTATTTCTGTATGTGTAAGAGGTATTGGATAGTTGTAATGCTATTCTCTGAGCTTGTGCGGAAAAATACATATGATATGATGACATCTTTATAGTATTACTTTATAGAATATATTTTACCATTAGCAATAGTTGGAGTTCTTAGAATCATATGCAGTTTATATTATGAATGTTAAATTAACATATTACATTTAGTACCATTTGCAGCCGTTAAAACGTCTTCCGGGCGAAAAGAATGGAAGAATAAGATATTACCACTTTAGAAAAAGTAGGTATCTGGACTATCAAAAAAATTTAACAGCTAGTTTTTCGAGTTTTTAAATAAGCAAACTTGTAAATATTCAATTGAAACATGACATACAAGTAACTGACTGGTTTCTTGATTTTATGAAAAGACACGGTTCAAGTTTTAAGATCACATAACCTGTAGAATGTGCAAGAAAAGAAACCACTGGCTCTTTTATAATTTATGAACATCTTAATTTTTGAAAAAACTTCAGGATTCAGGACTATAACTACAAGAGAGATATTTTCAAATTCTAATGAGGCTCTCTGGCCACTACTTCTGGAAAAAAAGTTACAATATTAATGACTTTTAAAGGTAATGCATGTTGATATTTTCCTAAACTATCTTCAAAATACTGCAATTTCTGTTTTAAAATCAGCTCCTAATGAAGCAATCTCAGTCCATGCCTCTAATATTCCCGGTTAACGAAGACTCATCAAGCCTTATCAACAACAGCAAAAAATTCGAATAGCGAATTCAAAGCGAATCAAATGGCTATTTAAGATTCAGATAAAGATGAAGAATTATTACATAAATTGCAATACTTATTCCAATGAAAGCCATGCCCCTGAAGTTGATAAGTAGGTTTTAGTGCAATTAGCAACCAAAAAAGTTTGAAATACTTTGCCGAAAAATTTATTCAGGAAGAATGGTTTGTCAGAATTTTGAGATTGAAAAAATCTAAATTCGTTTTTGTCAATGCTAAGATGAAGACTTAATAGGCATCGTATATACACTGACGTTTCTTGCAAAGCTAGCAGGGGATCCTACGGGTCTGTATTCACATTTTCAGACACATTTGATGGTTACAATTGCTGCTTTCTATAGAATATTTTTCAACATTCTAGTCCGATGTTTCTGAATTACATAGATAATATATTTATAACGGTCTGTATACATATGTCTGGGCTATACGGCGGATGGGGTTTGACTTCCCATCCGCTATTTTCCAAATAAGTTTTACGGGTTGCGCAACATGTAGCATTGTCATGATGCAAGATCAACGAATCGTGTTTGGTAGCCCATTCCGACCGTTTTTGGTTCAATACTCGCTTCAATTTACGGAGATGTTGTCGGTAGCGTTCTCCAGTAATGGTTTCTTCCGGTTTTAGCAGCTCATAATACACCACACCCTTCCGATCCCAGCAAATACACAGCATCACCTTCGAACCATAGATATTCGACTTTGGTGCCGCTGTTCCGAGTTAGCCGGAGCTCACATATGATTTCCTGTGTTTAGGGTTGTCATCATGGATCTAGTTTTCGTCCCCAATATGATACAATGCAGAAAAAACTTCCTTTTGTACCTTTACACTTCGCAAGAATGACGCATGATTTCACTAGTCATAATAGATAACGCTTCAACATGAAGATAGTCCGACGCAATTTGATACTACTAATTCTTTAAAATATACTTCCGCATCCAACAACATAAAATCCATTTTTTCTCTCTTAAATATCAAAATTTATAACCCAAAAATGTAATTCAATTAACGGCATTTAATTTAAATTTGACGGTTTAATTTGAAAGCCAAACAAAAAATCAATATAAGAGTTTTAAACACCTAAAATTTAGCTAGTGTTTGAGGGGAGAAAGGACGGTAAAAGAGAGCAAATGAAGACTGTCATGCACTGATAAATGGAACACTACAAATGTTCATAGAGTACACAAAGAGTACATCTGAACTACTCGTTATGCCAAATGGAAAGCAGTAAATACTTCCAAGTTACTTTGTATGAGTTTTTAATGTTTAAATTTCTATACCTCATATATTGCTATATTGTTGTTGTAAATTCGCAGTAATGTACAACGTAATACTATTTTCGCAGGGAGTGTTAAATTTCAATAGGCTGGAAGATTATTTTAATGCATACTTGTTATAACAAGTAAAGCAAAATTTGCCTTTTTTGGGCAAAGCAATTGTCACAATTGCAGAAATGTTTCCCTTATTTTATAGTTTTCTATATAATTTTATAGACCCCTCACTTCGTCTGAATAGTTACGCATGGTGTGGAGATTTAAGATAGGTACCATTTTCCTATTCCTACACTGTCACATATTGCCATCATATATTTAAGTAAAATGCTGCAACATTATAACAGATGACACCACTACTTTCCTAAACAATATAACTTTCCTTAAATTGTATGCTTCACAAATTATATTACTGTTTACAGTAAACTCTACTGTGATTGTGTAAATATTATTCAAACATTTTCCTATGTCGACCCTCACTGAAATTAATGTTTATAGGTTCCATTATACAGCTTATTTATACAGTAGTATACATCACAGCACGCTATGCAGATAAGCGATAACATAGGTTGATATTTATTGTACAATGTTAGTGTTATTATCTTACACTAAGTTTGTGGAACATACATTCCAATTATAAAAAGCATCAAAGTGTATAAAACGGTATTAGAGAAATCCATGCAACGCTTATTCGAAATGCGGCGTTCATAAATATAAAAACAAAGAATTTCATAAATTTAATCACAGAACTTCCAATAACGAAGCGTAAACATTCTAATTATGCATACAAATTACACGAAACAAAGTCGCGAGTGCTACCTAAAAAGCTTATCAAGATTCATTGATCTCGCTTAAAAATAACTTTAAAAGGTTAACTTCTAAATATTCAACACACTTGCGTACGATACTGCCAGGCTATATAAATGCCGAAATAATTGTAATAAGAAATTCCGTCAATAACATCGTACGACGATTACGATCGTCGTAAAACGGAAGCCGCATAGGCGTGCATCCAGTACATATAAACGCTCACACATCCACACGAAATACGACTGACCGACTCATAAAAATTTCAATCACACGCTTCCTTTGTCTGAGCGATGCCCGAGTCATCCAACCGGTATCAGCCACCGGCGAAAATGTTATGATAGCTGAGGGTTATAACCTTCAAATTTGACGCGAAACAGAAGAACGGCTAGCAATACAGACGAATATTATATACACAAAGGCACTAACAATACATGAACCGGATGGAATGATGAGAAATTCATGCGAAAAATTAGGTCAAGATCTGTAAGACGATTATTTGAAGCGTCTATAGATTTTATATTGCCAATCGTTCAAATGATTTTCAATTATGCAATATTAAACTTTGTGAAATTTATATCCCAGATATAACTGTGTTAGAATACTATTTTAGATACATATGTCGAGAGATTTATTGAATTAGATTGCTAAGAGAGTAGGCTAAATTTAATTCAAGTAAAGGAAAGTAAAACATCAACTTTTAACTACCAGAATGTTCCACATAAAATATCCGTTTTTCGACGAGTTCCACGCAATCGGTTGTTACGATAAGACGTGCGGATTTATAGTGAAAAAAGGATTTGGTTTGTAAAAGACAAGTCATTAAATTTTTTTAAGAGAGAACAACACACTAAGTTGCCAGTGTTGAAAATTCCTGTATTTACACAAAGGGTCAAACAAAATTCGTTGGTCATTTAAAAGGATAACAACTTATGTAGACTAAACTATATAAATCATTACATATGAAACTGCGTGAGATAATAATATGCAAGCCTTGTCAAGAAGTTTTACGTAGAATTTGTCGCCATCTAGAACATATTTTTGTCGACTTTAGTATAGTGCGAAAATTCCCAGTTATATTATAGTTTTCGATCGATTTGTTCCCGTTGAACTACGCTGTATATGTATCAAATGTTCTTTCATTGGACGGCAAAAATATTTTTAGATTCCGTCATAGAAAATTTTTCCCAGGCTCGAGTGAAGGCTGTATTGTCGAATTGAACGTCACCTGCAAACTTTTCGTAATTATACGAATCTATGCCTATTTCCTGAAGACATGTGGCTCAACCGTTATTTGCATTCAACCTTTCCTTACAGTTAAGAGGTCATAATTTTGAATACTCACTCCTTATGTGTACGTATATTAAATATATCCTAGCATCTATTATCCCTTACATAATCATAATTACATATATTACCATTGTAGAACATACAATAAAAAAAGACCTTATTAAGAGTCAATGTCCCGCACCACCCATAAGTTTCATTGACCGTTTCTAGACACGACGACAGCACAGTTATACACCGACATGTGTCGGTGCAACATTATTGTTTTATTGTTCTATCCATTTTTTCCCTCCTAACCATAATGCATCAATCGTGTAACCTAGCGTTACCAGCGCGCCAACAATGGTTGAATTTTAAATATGTATGACCGTGCGACAATGCGAGGGATATAAATAATGAAAGAAAGAAGTAACATAGGCGCTAAACGTTCGGCCTAAATTTACAAGGAAACCAAACACATCGGGCGGTGTCAACCCACAGGTTTTAAGTAGGTGATCCATTAGACAACAATACGCCCCTTTACGGCGATGGAGTTTTCTATGAATGGTCCTGTATACATAATGTAGTGCTTTAAATCGTCGTGTTATTGATATGAAGAAATATGTTATTTCTCTTTAATAATATAACTAATGGAGATTTAAATGTTACCTACAACTTTTATGCAAATGGAGTTGTACCTTAAGCATTGAAAGAAAGTTTGGCACTTACCCTGCATAAAATAGTAATTCACTAAAGTGCTGCTCATCAATATTTATTATATCATCATCATAATCAATATTAACAGTTTGTTGATTTAGAGCTTTACATTTAATTCAATCGATTCAAATCAAAATATCATCAAATAAAAGTGCTTTAGCTAAGTAAAATCCGTGTCACCTATACAGAACGTTTATAATCTACGATTAGACAGCCACTCGCCCATCCAATGCTCCCAACAGGTTACAGCACGAAGTAAATTTTTTAATTTCTATCATCTTGGGTATTCCTTTACCGTTTCATTAGGTATGAATGGCGAAATTTAGTGGAAACTTTTACATGATAATCCAGTCGAATTACTGGAGGATGTGTCAACAACATCGCCAGATTTACATGCAATGAACTGTTATATATTATAGACATCTGTCAATAACTCAGATATTAATATGCTTTCAATAAAGTACGGAATTTACTTCAGCAATGATTACAACGTTAAGCCAAAACACCATATCACAGATTGTCATGTATAGAGCTGGTCATCTTCTGAGATAATGAATAATTGGCAAAAATAGTGGAATGAAAATCTCAGTAAGTTTGCTTCGGTGCAGATTTCGGCCTCCGTCCCATTACATTTTTCGACCCTATTGTTAATTATTCTCTAGCTCAAACAAGGAGCAGCTCTAGCAGTGTGGCTACATTTACTGAACATTTTAACATTAACGTATTTAATATTGTCTTTGCCCACTGTGACGTTCTTCCTTTCTGGCCAGTGTTTTCTTCTATAATGATGTTCATGAGCACGATTATCCCAGAGGCATAGCAGCAATATTTTGTATATCCACCCTGCATTCCACACAACATGCCGACAACTTTGAGATCGGAACATATTTTCCAGTTGTGATGCTCATATTGAATGTATTTTAGCAAACTGGCCATTGTGGCGTATGATTCTTTAGTGTTGATGGCGTGAGCGATGAGGATAGAAGGTTTTTCATTTCCAATATGCAGTAGGACTGCTTTTAAACTCTCCTTACTACCGTCAATGAACAAGCGCCACAACTATTTCTAACACACAAAAATGTCAAGAATGTATTGCAAGCGTTTAAACCCAATAAATTCTCAAAAAAATGGGAAAATATGGATTTATTCACTCAATTGCTTATGACTTTGTCATTTTTCGGTCGATTTTCTTCTGGTTGGTCTTAGTTCTTACGTAAAAGTATTATCTTTACGTACATGAACAGAAACCAGACGTTTTTTCACGATTTGTACTTTTCCGTCGGCACAGAATCACCGTAAAATATGATTTTTTTGAAAATGTGCCCTATTTTCATCGATATGTTTTGAACCGCTTTACCAATCAAAGATCCGATTATACATATTTGTTCGTCATCTCAATACCTTGCATTTTGGTACCAAGAACGACCCAATCGGACATTTCTAGCTCGAGATATGATTTGTCAAGTGAAAAAAGATCGAAAAAATTTAAAAATTACAATATCTCAAAAACTGTTCCATAAAAAAAAATTAACCTTGATTTTCGAATTCAACGGAAGAATATACATAAGGAAATCTAACTCTCATCAAATGTACATGAAAGAAATTTCATTTTGTAAACTAGTGTTTTTATTGCCAAATGAAGAATTTTCCGTATCGTCTAAGGACAATAAAATTCTTTTAGTTAGCAAGTTTTGTTTAGAAATGACCCTCCCGCCAGTAATGTTTTAATTCAGAAGAGTTCACAAAAGTACATTTCCTTTGGAAAAGATAAGAAAATTACCATACGAGATTTGTCTCAAATCTGGCTCGACTCTTACTCAAAATGTTTGAAACGCTACGAGATAATTAATAGCCAAGAAAACTAGCCCCATCCCCTATATATAGTATAATATACAGTATAATAAGTCCGGTGGGCATAACCAATGAATCCACTAATTTTTTTTTTATTGACATATTGTCCACACAAAATATTGTGTAGCATTCAAGAAGCAATATTGGATTGCTTAAAAATTCAACCGAATTTCATGCTCATGGTGGTAACAGCACGAGGAGCCTCGAATTATATCTATTGTTTTGAACTACCATGAAATTATTCATAAAGAATTTGGATGGCAGGAAGAGAGAGTGCATAAAGCTTATGTCGAAAGGCTCTTGAATATTTAATGTTTCATATGTTTGTTTTTCGAAGTGACAGTGAGAATTTTCCTTATACTTTGCAAGCAAATATTTTTGGAATTTGGTCTATCGCTGTGATAGGCACTTCTAACCAAGAATAAAAAAATTGTTAAGAATGAGAGATACATATATTCGCAAGAGATTGTAAATAAATTTCATAAATTCTAAAACGAATCAGTTTTCTTATGAGTATGAGAAACATAGTGGCGGTATTATAGAAATTAAAATGGAACTGTAATAGCTAATAAAAGTCTCACCTTATCCTTACAAACAAATTTAACTTCAAATAATTGTAAATTCGATAGACTCTAGCAATGTAATAAGATTTAAACATTTTTAAAACTGAAAAGCAATATTTGTTGTTAGTGTAAAAACAAAAATTCACGCTCTTTTTCCAAAACGTAAATGAAGTTGTAGCAAGAGATAAAACAATTGTAGAGATAGTTTACTGATACTTGTAAACGCGTACTGAATAAAATCAACCAAATTATAAATGATCAAATTGTAACAAATAAAAAATTGCAATATGAAAATTAAATTTTTTTATTATTAAAACCAGTCAAAGTCAAGATAACAAGTTTGAGATTGGCACAAAATATTAAAATGTTGCGTAGAGCAAGTTTAAGAAGCTTGGGAGGTGTTAAAAATCTTTTTCTAATATACAATAAATTTAGATATTATCAAAATTATTAAATGTGATAGATTTGAATAACATACCAACACGATCTACTGCGTCTAGGCGGAAGAAGAAAAATAACTTACCTAAAAAAGAAAAAAACTATATTAGTACAGAATATTTAATATATAGATATATCAGTTCTTGCTAGTTAATAGTAACAGATACCTTGTTTGTTCTTAGAAAAATTAAAAGTGGTTTCTAGATATCAAATTCACATCTGGGATTGTGTTCAAAACGTTTTGACAAGCTATTTATAATAATATGGCAAACCTTTTAAATCACAGACATAGTAATTTGATATTAGTATGAATGGTACTCTCTAAGCGCATAAAGATATGGCATTGCAAAATCCGTCCGTTATACCATTTTATAAGTAAAAGAAACGATAAACTGCATGCTTAAATATACACATAGCGAATTAATTATCACTAAATAACCATAGATCAATATTTCTCAACCTTATTCTAAAAAAATTACACTACAAATAAGGCTTTAATGTTACAGGGAGCAGGAAATGATGAGATATCTGTAAGTGTACGACACAATTAATAACAAAATATGTTGAGCAACGAGAAATTATTGTGATTCTATAGACACTTATGCATGCCAATGTATTACTATTAATATAAATGATTTTCCTTGATATTTTCTCCGATTGCCGTTAAAGTAATTGATAGTTATAGCATAGAGTATTAAATAAAAAATATTTGTACCTTGACAATCTTTTATGATTTTTTATTATTACTAATACACAATTCTTGAAGCGTATAAGATTTATTACATATTATATAAACAATAAAGGTAAGTCAGGAGTGATTACGTTGACATATGTGAGTGAAATATACATGACATTTGATGCATTTTTGCGAATATATAAAGACATAACTGTAATATCTATCTTTATGTTTATAACGAATATGATCATGAATTTTGATGTTAACAATTCACACTATGAAACACAGGATAGTCATCTCACTTCGCATCGATTGTTGTTCTTTAGTACACAACGTCTCTCTTCTCCTGTTGCTTTTGGATTTACTCGCCATTGAAATGGCTAGTTTGTGTGTTCTTCTGCCATATCTGTATACCTACAATTTTTGGGATATGTTTACAGTATACACTTTCCGCTTATAAACGGAACAATAACTCATAAATCTGGTAGTGGGTTCCTCTAGTAGGTGAGTTTTATTACGAAAACAATCATAATCAATAAAAAACGTACGTTTTCCAATATTTGTCCAAATATCTTGATAGTAAGGGTAAAATAAATTTGTAATAGTGGACAAAATAAAGTGATTGCAAGGGTGTGCTTTAAATAAATAGTCTTCTATAGATGTAATAATACTAAAAATTTGTAATAACCATAAAAGTTTAATTATTTATTTGTTATAAATTATTATTTTCTATTAATTAATACGTACATATTTTCGAACTATATTTAACACTAATATTTATATTTACGGGTTAAATCTCAAAATAAAAATGTCAAATAAACAATAATTAATTAAATTCGAATTAGAAGTGGGCATTATTTATTATTATTTTTTTAATGTGGTGGGTGCTTAGTTGCAGTGACTTTGTAAACTGCATCGCTTGTCTGGCTATCACTGCAACTCTTGCGGTGTAGTTTGGTGTGTGTAAATTGTGTTTAAAATGGCTTTGTGACAGCATCATATCACCGCCATGATGCCGCGCTGTTAATCACTTTGCTCCCAACAACAAATGGCAAGTCGATCCGGGATTAAACTCTCTGAAAAAATGTCACCGTCCCTACAGAGAATTGAACCCCGGCGCCTATCGTCCTCTCACAACAATAGTCAGCCGCCTAACCACTGCGGCCATCGACCCGTTAAAGACAAAGTCAATGTGATGATTAGAAAGATGGACAACATAAAGAAGTAACATTTCTCTTAGAAACAAGTTGGGTTTGAGATGGTTAAATATAGAATCTCCAAACTTATTGTATCAACTAAATGATGTCAGTTGTGAAGAAACAATTAATAAAGGTAGATTCAACAATGCCAGAATCTGCAGAAGGTTTTTATTTAAACGTAAATGGATGTAAATTTCACAGTATACATGGCATGTTTGGAAGGCAATATACTCAAGTAAAGATGACATTTACTGAATTAAATAGCACCTATTTTGTAAAATTTAAATTACTACCTGCAATTGAATGAATTTCAAAAATGTAAGTGAGATAAAAGTCTGATTCGAACAAATGCTGCAAATTACATAAAACATTCGTTTAAGAATACCATGTTTATAGTGTGGAATTTGGACATATGTAGGTATGATGCACGTAGATTCGCTTCTTGAGATATCTGTTAATCAGCTGTAACTTTTCGGTTATCTGTGAAGCTATCAGTACCATAAGATGCATTGACATCGTGGACGGAGTGGCACAGCCGCTGATCTGGCTACGTAAAATAAAATAACAGCCCTGTCAAATAACGTTTTAGATTTGCTAAAATTTTGCGATAGTTTTAGGACGTCTATATGTTCACGTATTTGCAAAAGATGTTATGCAGAGGAAAACCAATAACCCTGTTTTTAATTTCCAAATATCAAGTCAATATTTTACCCTTAGGCTACACAGACCATATAGTTTTCCATTCTCTCACAAGCACTGCCGTACACTGCGCTATTGCGAGACAAGACATCGGTGTGTTGCCGAGTGCAGGTACATTTTCTTTTCCGACAAATCCAAATTCGAGCTAAACTTCAACGACGCTCGAATTTTGGTTCATCGGAGACATGATGAGCGTCAACTCGAGCAGTGCATCCAACCACGTCATATCCACCGCCAACAGGGCATTATGGTATGGAGTGCGATTACACGTTGTGGACGCACACGTTTGTTGCGTCTGCTGTACACGCAGCAGATGACGGATCACCAACACCTAGATGAGATACTACGGCTCGTTGTGCTTCTCTATGTTCAGCGGTGGCCATATCTGCTGTACATGCACGACACTGCCTGACCGTACGTCAGGCCTCTGTAGAACAATACTATATACGAACGCTCCCATGGCTTGCTAGTTCTCCGGATCGGAATCTGATCGAATATGTCTGAGATATCATCGGTCGGACAATTCGCCGTTATCCGGCTCCTTCGACATACGTTGAGGAGCTATGGAGGCAAGTTTAAGCAGCATGATTGGCCATCCCTCTCGTTACCATACAATGACTGATCGACTCCATACCTCATCGTGTAGCGATGGTACGTGCTGTTCGCGAGGATACTCCCGCTATTAATACACCCCCTCTCAACAAGGCTGCGTATTATTTCTTTTACAAGTTTTGTTCTACCAATATAGAAATATTGTACCTACGACTGCAACGTTTATTAGGTGTAATGTACGCTTTTTAATACCCCATTTTCCGATGCCAGTTTCTTCAAAAGAAAGTTGCAACAATTTGTTTTGAGAAATCCAGAAAATTTGAAACTGTAAGTTGGATGAACATTGTCAAAAGATTTTTCTAATAAAATAGATTTCTTGCCATCTTTTGCTTAGTGCTTTTCACATACCAGCTAAATAATTATTTCTAGTTTAATAAATATCTCCAAGAAACTCTTTTTCTAATCGGGATCACATGCGGCGCTACTCATTGCCTGGATATAGAAATAACTTTATGGAAAGACGAGGCAAAGAAAAAAAAAATTGAAAAGGCAGATGGAAAAATTAATAAAAAGAAAAGTGAAATACTTTTTCTTTTAGAAGGAGAAAGGTTTATAACATATAAAGTTTAGAGGTAGTGTTTAACACTTGTCCATTTGTGGAAAGAATTCAATTCTTGGAAAGACAGTGAAGGATCTGAAGTCAAGCAGATGCAAAATATGTATAAGCATAACGGAGACAAGAGCAAGAGAGTGGTACAACTTTTGGTATACTTTTTTTACATTTTCACACCCTAGTTAAGGGTAAGAGAAGGTGGGTTTATTTCTAAGATGGTGGTTAATATACATTGTTTTCTTTTAATTTGATTTTGATTGGTATAACAACATAACATAGAGGCGATACTTCTTAGTGATTGGGAGCAAACTGGTTCCTGCTGGGCAAGAATCTCATGTACCTCATGAAGACATAAGAACGGAGAGATACGCTAGAAACATTGTAATTAATGGTGGAGGGTAACGAGCTTTCGTAAGAGGACTATCAAGCAACTAAAGAACGAGTCTACCTTGCCCTGAAAAGGTAGCATATAAAGCAGGAAGTTAGGACAACAATCGAATACTGCCAGCAGTAGAAGTATTTACGTCCTTTGTAATTCTGAACCTTTTCAATGGCATTACCAGACAAAGGCTGTTCATTGATGCGGTACATGACGCTTGCAGAGGTGAGGTTTAACCGTCAAAAGATTTTTGGGCACTATTTAGGTAGCTGAAGATATAGTCTGTTCGTATACCAACTTCTTTAGATATTCGGCTTAGCTCCTCTTGAGGGAAGTAAAAACATCAAGCTACGACTTCTCACATTTTAAGGTTTGTATCATTGTTAGAGGGGAAGTAACGGCTGTCACCACGTTAACTAAACGTAATTAAGATGATCGTAGAGTTAGTGTGGTTAGCAGCCAATTGAAAAATCCTTTTAAAAAGAAATAAGACTCACTTATCTTAACCTTAAGCTTTCGAATTTTATTAAATTCTTCTTCAGAAGGTAATTCTACAAGAAAATAAGTGAAAACCGGTGATAATAGTAATTAGAAATATCTTACGAATAAGAGTAGGAAACTAGTAGTCAAAGAACATAATTTCGTAATAAGTATTCATTAATATTAATTAGTCATACTGAACACATCTTTAAACCTGTAATCATCACAAGTTAAATCACAAAATACATTGTGAAATTAATTAAAATTACGGTGAAATTCACCAACAAACAGACCGCATGGCCAAAACGCGGGAAACCAAGTATGTAGGAGATAGGTCAAGTCAGGCAGGGGACATAATTTATATGGCGGAAATGTTGTCAAAACTGAAAGTTACTAACTTAAGTCAAAATGTAAAACAATGGGGAGAGTAGGCGGGAAATTCAAACCGAACTAGTTTGTATCATTTTTACAAGAATTAGGTATATTGTATTAGATTTTTGGACGTCAACAGAACCGCACCATGAACAAGTAAATCTTCTGTTAATTTAAAACTACAACTATCTATGTAAATATAATATCTTTTTACAAATTTATTTTGACCACTTCGGTCGTATACAACTTAGTAATTAATATTAGCAACACATATTAAATATAAAGATATGTGAAAATGTTTTCGAGATACTTGTTAAATTTGTAAGTTGAAGTGTTGGAGATGAAGTGTCTTATTTTATAATTTAATGATTTTTTAACAGATTTTTTTTCTCAGTACTTTATTAGTCTGCTAATTGCAAGTATGACAAAAATGTGAGCAGCAAGAATCATTCCCATACGGAAGTTACTTATTATTTGTAATATAAATCGATTACGTCATTATGGTATCATAAAACGAGCATTAACTCCATTCATAATATATTTTATTAACGTTCAAAAAATATAATTCCATATCAAAATTCCAGAAGTGTAGATGATAGCAATGAACTCCTATTGTGGATTAATTGTTTTTCGAATAGTCTTTTTTTGTCACAAAGAACAACAAATACTATTTGCAACGTAGTTAGTAAAATCCTTGATTCAAGGTCATTTGACGTTTATATTAATTTCCTTTAATATTTCGATGCACATGTAATTAAGCACAGAGGATAACTTTATAATTAAATTATATTTATAATCACGACTGCATCTTTCTTTCTGTTAAATAACAATTAATATAATTGCAATAATAACAGCACGAAATATTTAGATTAATACCGTTTATTTGTTAGAATGGTGAATTGGTGATTACTAATGTTTTGCAATATTAGTTTTTACAATACAACTTACGTTGTACAAGACCAATACACTAAGACTTCCCTCAACCTCCCTAGTAACCTAAAGAATCCTTTACGAAATTCAGTACGCGAAAAAATTTTTACCGACATTTTAACCAAGTCATACGGCATGGTAGTCACGTATTGATTATATAAAATTTGCTCGAAATGCTACGGCAATGCACCCCGTATCCTCCGTAAGAAGTAAATATACTTTGCACGTGCTGAATGATGTATTGCAACCCGTCTCATCCTGTTCAACGGACACGACTGTCCTAAACAATCACATTGCGGACCCAAAATCAAGGAGAACGAAACAATCAAACGGTCGGCTGCGGCCTACTGGTTATTGGCGACGCGTTGGAGTAGAAGCAACAAAAGTTGACTACCAATCGCGCCAAACCTTGCTATTATGTCACTGAAATGTTTCAAAGTTGTATTCGCGATGTGTACGTTGTATGCTGATATCCTGGGTATAATCAGAAATTATGTCATTGTAGAAGAATAAGATGAATGCGCGTCCTTGATTGGGATATTCATGCGGTCGCTTCGCTTACTGAGAGTTCCACTGTCATAACGGTCATTCAATGCATTAGTAATTGCGCTCTTCGTGTTACACTATTTGAGTTATGAGTATGTTAAAACCTAGACCATAAACGCCTTAATTTTAAACGTTTATACTATTAAATTATTTTATTGAAAAATATAGAAAATAATTTAATCAATACATATCGTCGCTTTTGTAATATATCCTTTAAAACTTAATATTATTAGCTCGTGTATAGTTTACGCTTTAGCATCTGTTCTATAACAAACGATCTTCCAATCACACCACGATCAAAGTATGAGGATATCTACTTTAATCCCAAATCGATAAGTCTCTGCAAGTTTGACGAAACGATCACTTCATTTTAGACATTTTCAATAAAAATACTTTTGGAAAGCTGGAGAGAAAACGAGGAAACACAAAAGGGTAGTTTCATTAAAGTGAGTAAAGTTTCGTAACAATCGCTTATAAAGTAAGTATGTTAATGAAACTTTTTTCAATTAAAGAAGAAATTTCGTTGATTTTAAAATGAACTGAAAATTCAATGGTGCGAAAAAACCTGAAAGCCTGTTATAAATAGAACGACATAAAGATTGAATTTTGAAACTTGGAACTTAACCAGTGTCAACATTTTTCCTAATTAAAACCAGGCACAGCATGTCAGTTCTGCTGAAGCATATACCAAGACAATTTTTTCTAAAATTGTTTCAAAACGTATATACAAATAAATCTGACTTGTATGTAATTTTCTTTTACAGTAAAGTTTCCAGTAAATCGTCCACATTTAGAGTTTCTTTTCGATAGGCCATGTTGTTTATTCGAGATCTGACAAACGCATTTCCGTGTCGTCGTATGTATGGCGTTCAAGTCAAAATTGTTGCCAATTTCGTGGATGTTCTGAGCAGACGCACTACTGATAGAAATATAACGCTACAATGAATATTGTTGGGACACATTTAGATTTGAGATTAGATTTAAGTAAGCTGCTGGGGTATGCTGGCTCTTAAAGCTCCCCACCCAGTCTAAGAGCTTTAATAAACTGCATTAGCTGTGATGGTTTCAGAGAAGGAATTTCTTCTTTGTCTATGATATCTTTGCCGAGATAGTTAACTCGTGTTTCCATGATGGCTGTGCAGTAAGATGTCAGGTGTTCCGAATTTTCATCTTCAACCCCGCAGAACCTAAAGAATCCTTTACAAAATTCAGTACGCGAAAAAATGTTTACCGACATTTTAACCAAGTCATAAGGCATGGTAGTCGTGTATTGATTGTATAAAATTTGCTCGAAATGCTACGGCAATGCACCCCGTATCCTCCGTAAGAAGTAAATATACTTTGAACGTGTTGAATGATGTATTACAACGCGTCTCATCCTGTTCAACGGACACGACTGTCCTAAACAATCACACTTGTTCTGCTTTAGATCTATCTTTGTCATGCGTTCACCAATGTGACAATGCCCTGTAAGAAAACCTGTGAGCATGCGTAGTCTATTTCTGCTTAGTACTAGCACAGTTTTTTCTCTGTGTTTGTTGTAGCTTCCAAGGAAAATCTTGGAGTGTCTCAGAGCAGGGTAATTCTCCAGAGGGATGCTCTGAGCCTCCCTTCTATGTCTTTAAGCTCTTTTTTGTAGGTGTTCATCTCTATACCACAGAACGGTTCCAGTCCCACAAATGGAGTTGTGGCGGCCTTCCTTGCTAATAAATTAGCTTCGTCGTTGCCTCTGATTCCAGTATGTCCTGTACCCAGCATAATGCAACTCTGTTTTCCGTGCCTAGGTTGTTTAATCTGTTAAAACATTCCCACACTAATTTCGAGTTGATGGTGTTAGAACTCAGCGCCGTTATGGCGGCTTGACCACGTTCAGTTGAGCATCTTCCAATGGCATTGATCTCCGCTTGGAAGACACTGGGGTAAATCCCCATTGGCTCGGAATATTTGGTTCCTGGTCCAAATATCCCTGCACCTGCACCTTGTCGGTTTTAGAACCGTCCACATGCAACTGGTACGGAGTCTCGCCTCTTCCAGTCCCCGCCCTGGTCACTCTGTGCATTGCCGCAGTTGGGCATGTTCTCATGGCTCCGGTGATGCATACACATGCTAGTCGTTGCAACTTGCCAAGGATATTCCTGATTGTGACTTTTGTGGCCTTCTGGATTCTTACTATACTGATGCACAGCCGCTGAAGTATGTTTGGGTTGCAACCCCATGTTTTACCTGCCAGATTCCAGCAAATCATTAGGGCTCTTGTTGCCTTATTCATTGTCAGTTCTATGTGCCTGTTCCACAGAAGTTTTGAGTCTAGCGTTATTCCTAAGTATTTAACTTCTGATTTGCACTCGATCACTGTTTCATCCAAATGGCTGTCTTTCATATTCGAAATTTTCCTCTTCCTGGTGAAAGGTACAATCATGGTTCTTGAGTTGATGCTCAGCTCCACTGATCGACACCATTCACTAGTGATTTTAAGGCTTATTTGTATAAGGTCACAAAGAATCCTCCCATACTTGCCCATTATTACAATGTCATCGGCGTATCATACAGAATGTATTCCGAAGGCTGTCAGCCTGCTCAGCAGTCCATCTGCTACCAGGCTTGGGACACATACTGAACATCAGTATGTGTCCCAAGAAAATCTGTCCAATAGTAAGCGGCCACTTCCCAAAATCTAACCATTTCTCGTAATAGTTGGCTAGTAGTATACTGTTGTTTTTTATTTTTAATTTTTCATGTATTAGAACGATACAACGAACGTTTGATCCTTAAACAGTTTTAAATAAAACACATGAACGTAGATGTTGCATCAATTTAGACGCAGCAATCACAGAAGCAGTCAGGTGCGTCTCTTCGTTAATAAATGAAGAAGAATGAAAGTGCTGGTCAAAATTCCATCAACAGTTTCGTTATCAAAATGCAGTTGTTTTAAACATGCCAAAAAAAACACAGCGAGGATCAGTTTACATCATAAGGAATCGGCTGAACAACACCTTTTGAACGTTTTGAAGTTATTCGGCATTCCTACATTCAAACTGCCCATATAATTTATGGACAAAGTTGTTATCTCGCTATTGTGACAACAAAATAAGTACACCCGTAGGCTAGATGATAATGTATTTAAAACATGTTTTTGTAACGATTCCACTTAAATTAACAGCGGGACATGATTGAATGAGAAGATTGACTCATTTATTCCTTTCGAAATTCTCGGTTTAAAATACCGCATTTGTATTTTAATTTCAGTTCAATAAAGACAAGCCCTCAGTATTTTTTCGATTTTATTTATAAATTTGATGTTAATTTTCCTCGCTGTGAACAGGAAACTAGATAATAGCGATATTTGTATAGTTTATGTTAAAATAGCAATTGCAGACCTTGTGTCTTGCAGAACCACGTTGTAACTCTTATTTAGATCGGGTGCCGATTTTCACTATTGTCTCTTTTTGCTCTTTAAATGTTATCTCCGTAACCAGCACATGTTTGGTTGGATTTGCTCAACTTCATAGGCGCCATAGTGCTCTCTTCAAGACTCCAAGACTAAAAGTGTCGACCCATTAAAAATTAAGTAGCGTCTACAATGGCTCGTATATGTGTCTCATAACCGATTTTATAATCTTAGAAGCTCCTAATCGTATTTGGTTACAACAAAAATAAATATTATAACAAACCTGCAGGTAAAGTTCAATACAACAACTAGATTAGATAAATAAATTTATGATTCTAATGAAGAACTACCGAGAGACAAAGTTGCTTCAAACCAATTTTATCCAATAATCGGGAATTTCTTATCTTAATGCAACAGCACAAATTTGCTAATCTTTACAATATTCCCGATTATCAATAATATACAATTAACCTACAGTTAACTTATAATGATTTAAGTAACGTGACATTTTAAGGACACAAAGATGCTATGACCCCGTTTTTTAGCCTTTAATACATTTCTTTTTTGTATCTAACATAATAAGCTCTTCATTATTGTTAAATTTTGTAACTTGGAACAGCCCGTGCAAATGTTTGCGAATTTCTTATTTCCTATCTTCCAATTTTCCATTCAAATTTGGTCACAGTGTGAGATCGAATGTGCATATAGTTTGCCGCAATAAAAATTATGGTAACGATCATTACGATATTGCAGAGCAATTACGAAAAGCTCTTATTTTTCTGTATTTAATTCATGTATACGTGTATATAACGGAAATTGAATAAGCATGCAACGGAAACAGTTACAATATATCAGTCCGGTTAGATATTTAAGTCGTTCCCACATTTTAATGCACTTCACGCTTGAATAGAGGCTAAAATGAACGAAAATATCGATAGTAAAAATGCGGATATGCACCCAACGGCAACAACCAGCCAGCAACAACCTGCACATGCTTGTTAGTTACACGTCGAATCGAAATTGTGGTGCCCTCGTCGTTCTAAAATTCCGTAGACACGGAGAACGTGCTTAAAATAGATAAGGTGCGGACGAGACCTGTACTTAGATACTCTCCGTGAAAGCTCATGAGAAACGAGAGTCCCGAAGCAAATAAAGATCCATCTATTCCACGTTTCAAACACGTACATATACATGGACTTCTGCCTACGAGCTTCATGGGACTATATGCAAAAAAAAACTCGAATCCCCTAATGTATAAAATGGGGAAGATGTAAATAGAATTAGTTTTACCGATTCTTTAAAATATAAATAGGAATAACTTGAAACACGAAACAAAATGTGGTAATAATCAGAAAAAGTTTTCGGTGAGCTAAATACTTTATTATTTTTGTTGTGTCCAAAACTTCCCTGGATATTTCTTCAGAAACTTAGTGTTCTTTAGAACATGTGATTTTTTCAATATCGTTTTCAATCGTCGATAGTCGATGGCCGCAGTGGTTAGGCGGCTGACTATTGTTGTGAGAGGACGATAGATGCCGGCGTTCAATTCTCTGGAGGGACGGTGACATTTTTTCAGAGAGTTTAATCCCGGATCGACTTGCCATTCGCTGTTGGGAGCAAAGTGATTAACAGCGCGGCATCATAAAAGGCGATATGATGCTGTCACAAAGCCATTTAAATACAACTTACACACACTAAACTACACCGCAAGAGTTGCAGTAATAGCTAGACAAGTAATACAGCTTACGGACTCACTGCAACTAAGCACCCACCACGCATTAAAAAAAAAGGAGTTTACGATGACAATACTCAAAATGACAAAATTCATGGTCGTTAATATAAAATTGTACTTTTATATACACACTTCAACTACTAAATATTATGTTATTAGGCTTTGTGTAGTGAAATAACCAAGCAAGCAGCTTACGGAGTCACTGCAACTAAGCACCCACCACACATAAAAAAAAAAATAAAAAAAAAGTCCTTTAAACAGTACATTAAGTATAACAAATAACAAGCTATAATAATTAGGCCTTTGTCGCAGAGTTTGACGTTGCAATGCAGAAATACTGTTTTACTTTTTACGATGAAAGCTTCCAATGTTTAAATATATGAATAAATAAAATAATTTCTTTAAAGTTTGTATATGTAGGTATATGGCATATATACATTTTTTGAAATATAACCATTTAGCTGTAAAACAAAGTTGACAATGACATGTTATAAGGCACATCAATACGATAACAGTCCACTGAGAAGATATTGTCTTAAATCAATCAACCTCAGTGAGCTTCACGATTGTAGCAACGAACTGAAGTGTGTAATGCAGTGTAATGCAAGCTGTTATGCATGTGCAGCGCAGAAAGCGACAGCCGTTTTCAACATACTAAAAGTCAAGATAGTTTATACCAACTAAAACAATATTCGGATACAGAGTTATCTCAAAGTTTACGAGCGCGTTAACCTGTTTGTAAATTCAGAATAACTGTGAGAGGGCCTTACGATTCTTGAAGTAATCTCGCGATTAAACGTTTTAAAGGACAGCATACAATGCAGTCAATGTGTCTTCGGAATAATTACCACATGCTATCGAGAACAACATTTTGTTTCGGTTTGAACTTCTAGTTGTAATCTATTGTAATCACCTTCGATTACATATACAGTACTACAAGGTTTAGTAGAATAATAGATAGTAACGTGATTGATCTAAAATGAATTCTTTTACCCTTTAGCAATCGCCCCACTGTCTCCTCTCAACGCTGTAAAGCTTATTTTACACGATGAAATAAATTGTTGAATTAATTCATAAATTTATTCATGAAGAACTTCGTGAATAAATTGGCAAGGTGAGACTTTTTTACACAGTGCAATTTTTACTAACTAAAAGTTAGGGACTTATGCATTGCCCACGTGTTACCAACCATCAGTATTCTGACGTTTGACGTATTCCATGCTTATATTCAAGATTCAAAAATGAAAGTGGGAAAAGTGACAAAAAATTCGGAAACAAAAGTGCGAAAACTGTCGAAAAATCGTTGTTAATGAAGAGGGCGCAGTTTCCTGGCAAGCAGACGTTTATTAAAATTTTGTGTAATGTGTTATTGAATGAAAACATAACGTTACATAAAAAAAGAAGAAGAATGCTGATCTTCATCAATGAGTGTATCAAAAACTAAATTCATTGTATCTCTTTTGATCTTGTTTAATGCTTGTGGATTTTTTTATTCCCCTCAATTCACTTGCAATTAATCTGAAAATTATGTATGTGATACTATGTATGTTTATTAGGAAGACCGACTACTTACTTTCCAAAGGTATCAAAGTGATCATCTACTGAGGGATCACCAACCTGCTCCAATGCAGAAGTTGCCTTGCTCAGTAGATCATATGATTGCGTCAGAGTAACACATTTCTCTTTTTCCCTTGGTCTCTCAGCATGGATGGGTGGATGTACTTCTGAATTAGAAGTTAAGGGTCTAGACATTTCATCTGATGAAAGCTCCTTAAATTGAACACTAAGTAGATCTTCAATTGAACCCTCATAAAGAATTTCCATATTACTAGTGGAGAAAAGTGAACTGAGATATTTATGTAAATGAATGCTTCACTTACTTTTCCACTTGTTCATCTGTAATCCCTTCTTTAGAAGTGCTATTGATTTTTAAATTGCTTTCCCCACGCCGTACAGCTGCATAATTTTTTAGAAAATACAACAATTCATAGCTCATCACTACCTGTTCCACTTGTTTCACTTTTGTTTTCTTTCGAGATTTTATTCAAAAATTGGGTTCTCAATCCGTTAATTTTCTTTTTAACGTTTTCACCTGTTAGTGAAATATCACATAATTTATTCACTTCTTTAGTTATGTTCTGGGAACATTCTTGTCTTCTTGATTTATTCTTATAAGAAGTATGTTGTACGGTGTACAATTGAGGGTAATTTTCATACTGTTCTATAAGTTTTCTGACCACGTATTTCATATGACCGACCGTTCAATGTACAAAACAAATAATAACTTAATAACAAAACTTATAGCAATACTGTTATAAGTTATACGATGCTACTACCATAAATGTCATTTCCAAGTTGGTGCTAATTTATCAAGCGAAATGTTAGAATTCCCCAAAAAATTCGATAATTTATTCATGAATTTATTGTCGCCAACTTATTTACGACAGTTTTGTATATTACATGCAACAATAAATTCAAGGCTACAAAATTCGACAATTTATTGAACCGTGTAAAGCAGCCTTAAGCCAATCGCGTTACCTATTCTCTATTATCCCACTAATCCATGCAATTATGTACATATATGCACACCATTTGACAGAATTCGAGATACAAAAATGTGATCATTGGTATACAGTAATTGTACCAATATAAACTTAAAACAGTAAGTTTCACATTTGTACTCGCATGCTGCTGCAGTGGGAGTGTAGAGGTCTCGAAAGGTGGTCGCTATTATCGAAACGGTGATGGCAGCACGTTGTTAGAATCAACAGATGTGATTGTCTGGCATTGTGTACATGTTAGCTGTGGAATGGAAGACAGTGCTACCTGAACGAATTCGAGAAAGGACAAATTGTTAGGAAGCATTTAGTGCGGCATATGGAGTGATCCTTGAGAAGTCTAGAAAGGTTATTGGAAGAATGGAATGTTAAAGATCAAAGAAACACAGGGCCCATATATGTATATGGGCCGTTGTTTTAGAAGAATTATCAACGATATTATCTCTGAAAAACACCTCATGTCACTGAAAAAGTTGTATTCTAATGTAAATGAACCGTTCAAAACAAAGAAGACGATATATAACTTGTCCAGGATGCTGAATTCCTTCAAGTCAATGATGATTAGATAATCCGCGAACCAGTAAGTGAAGAATAAATAAATACATTCTCTTTTAGAAATAAAAAAATTAAAATAACGGATGTAGTTGTCTTAGACAGACTTATTATTCACGTCCAACACGAATAAACGTGTTCACAGTTAGCGATTTTTCCGCAATAGTATTTTTACGAATGATTTTATGTCGTTTCGGTTGGAAAGATAAAATTTATAAACGCCAGTGTACATGCACAACATATCTATCTTACGTCACATAAAAGCGAACGATGTGCGGCGTGAACTTTTATTTTGTCGATCCAAAAGTTTTACGACCTCTCGCGTAAATTTTCAATTATCGAAAGTAGGTTAAGTGATCCTCTTCGGCGATAGGCCGCGCAGACTACCGTCAACGCTTTTTTTGCTTTTCTCCTGAATGAGACAAAGAAGCTTTTGACGGCGATAGCAAGTTTTCTTTTTCTTAATTTGTTTCGCTTTGTTTTCGTTTTCGTTTAGTAAGCATTCGTAGAACTCCGGAATAACGAGAATTATTACCATCTTTGTAGCTTTTATTTTCTTGTTCTCCGATAGAAGAATGAAACGCTTTGAAGTTAACGGTTAATTAATTAAAATGCTAGACAAGAAGTAAACAGACATAATGAGATTACATATTGTGTATAGGTGTATATGAATTATCATGCAGACAAATTTAAGAAACGAAGAATACGTTTACTGTAGGCAACCGAGTATACTTCCGTGTATAATAGGTTGTAGGCGTTTCACTTTATCAAATCGATAATAATATTATTCATAATCGATTACCTTATGATAAATGAAAGACTAAAAACTGGATAGTGATTCCGACATGTAATTGTTTTTATATCGTTACTGTCATTTCTGGTACCAGTAAATACTTATGTACCAGTATTTATTTGCGAAGAAGGTACTTAACATGGATATCAATAAGAAAAATTCCTATAATGCAGCCACATAAAATTATTGATGCAATCCAAGTGTAGCGACTAAAATACTTCACTAGGTTTGAAAATGTGAACCAAAAGTTAAGGGACGGATTTCTTCTATACATTTTTGAAGAGTATTTCAAATGGAATGTAATAATAAATAACAGTTTTTATTTTATAGATAGGATATTATAAATGCAAGTTTAAGTGTGAGTAATGTTTCATGTGACCATCTGTTATGGATTTCGTTTGTAAATTTCAATTTTATTACCAACTTTAAAAAAGTAATAAATTTTTAATATAAGAAGTTCCTCTATATAAAAACTATGCACTACGATGCTAGTAATTGGGGACTGTGAAGAAAATTGTTTATTAGCATCAACAGTTGATATAAACACAGTTTCTAAAATATCAAAATATGAACTGCTAAGACAAGAACAAATCAAACTTGTTTTAAACAATCAGGCTTTTCAAACTAACCATTGGAGAAACTAGGATGATTTTCAAACTTAATCATGAGATTTATAAAGTTTGATCATTTCTACGCTATAAATCGTGTTAAAGGTGAAAATTACCTCAGTGCTCTTCTCCACAACCAGTCACACGTTCTAATAACCGTTGACTGGATAATATAATAACATTGATAAAACATACACGGAAAAAATACTGGGAGTTAAATAGAGGTAAAACCCCAAAGAAACTGTTTGAAAAGCTGAAGACCATACATACTGATTGACATGTACAAAAATAACCCATAATAAGAGAACCATCTTGTCTTTTAGGGGACCGATGAACTACTTATCCGTCAGATGTAGAAAATACCGGTGAAATTGAGAATAATAATAATAATCTCTTACCGAATTGAGGAAAACTCCATCTGTAGGACAAAGAAAAATAGAAGTACAGTACTCAAGTGAATAAATATGGTGGCAGCTTCGGTGGATACTGTTGAATAAACAGACATTTCGTAGGAAATTTTATAAAAACACAATTAATCATTTTTACGAAGTCTGCTAAAATAAAAATGTAATTTGGCGATAGTTGCCTAAAAATTGGTAAATTCTGATGGAAATCCGCAGGGCTAATCACTACACTATAACAACGTAGATTGGAAAGTTCGCTCCCAATTTTCATATGTAGTGAATTTCTATAAAAATTATATATGAAAATAGGTATGGAGATTGCCGGCGTGCTCGATTCAACCTTTTGTTTTAAGCATTATTTTAAATATTCAAAAGCCACGATAACCGTTCGTAATGTTTAAAAAGTAGAAATATAAAAATTTCGTTGAGTGTATATACCTGTACCTTTATTCAGTTCATTATATAATAACAACCTCATCCCCTATAATTTGCGCAACGTAGTGGTTGGATGAAATAATGCATAAACACCTTGCGAATGATATGAAAATACCATTTTGATACAAGCATATTTTATACTCGTATTCCCGTTCAGATTTTACCCGCACTTGTAGAATTATATGTTAATAGCTTCCAATAAAACAATACACGACCTAAAATCAATTAAATAATTTTAAATTACGCAGGAGAAATAGTTCACTGTTTTATTATCAGGACTTCAGGGTTTTGGCCGCATCATGCTTGTGTGATATAAATGCACTACAAAAAAAAAACTTAAAAATATACGCAAAAATACGAAATACTATACGTTTTGCTATTAATCTAAATAAATGACTTCTTCAAAGATTAGAAAGTGCAAGATCGGGAGAACTCGATGTATCAACCACGATAGAGGCAAAAGTCTCTAGCGTGGTTGTCACGTCGAGTTACTGTGACCTTTTGACACGCCTTAACCAATAGAATTGTCGTAGACTGGAAATGACATTTATTACACAAATACATATATGTATGTAGAAAAAATCAATATAATTATTATCTCGAATAATTTGACATTCGAACAAAAATCTATTTGACAAATAGATTTTTGTTTGTTGTTAAAATTCTGGATGGTGTGCATATGTTCAGTCAAAAGTCGATCTATACCGTGAGTGAACACTGATCCAGGAAGTTTTGATTCTAAACTGTTTTGCTAGGGCAAGAAAAGGCAAAAAAGGGCGTAAAGGCATTGATACAAGCTATTAAAATTTTGTGCCAGTATTTGAATATGTACGTTCGAAAGTCGCAGCAGTAACAACGACAATTTATCCGGGGTGGTACCATTCCCTGCAACAACGTATTATCTACGTCAAAGCAGTGATGTACAAAGCCATCAAACACACATCTACGCATGCTAAAATACGCAGTAAGAGTTGCAGCGCTAATCTTAAAAGCAATACAGCTTAAGAAGCCGCTGTAGCTACATCCACCACAGACAAAGAATGCGTAATTCAAAATAATATTATTTATAAATGTTGGATGGTAATTAATTGCAACAACATTTTAAAGAAATTTTATCAAGTTAATGCAAAAGACAAACAGGGTTAATCGTATTAAGAAATGTTCATTTAAGGAAAAAGTTCGCGACCAAATTATTCTTACTAGTCTATACACTTTTCATGGTATATTGCGTTCCCATTGGTGTTTAGAATCTGGTAAAAGATCACACTAGTTCATATCTCCTAAAAGCAGTCCCATAATTCAAGAAAAAAATGTTATGTTCTGCATCAAATATCTAAAAGTTATGTATATTATGTACAAATTAATTTTTTCATGGAAACTTTGACTTACACTTTGGGCGTATGAGGAATTGATATAAAAGAAACAACAGTATCAGTTTAGGGGATGCTTTTGATAAAGTTGCAATCGCTGAAAAATTGTTCATGAACGCCGAGCCAAAAAAAAATACAATGGTATATTCCTGGTATTTTGACTGCATGCAAAATTTAAAGTTGCCGTTGGTTCCTATGCAAGATCTACTTTACCTAACACACACATCTATCTCAATATTTTGCATACACGATTTAAAAATTGATAAGGCATATTATCATGTCTACACAAAAACCACAACAATCAAAAAACTCAATGAAACCTCCTTCTTTTAATAGACTAAAAATCATACCTATGTCTAAAACAGTTAGCGGGTTTCATTTAGGATCATTGTATACTTCGATTTTGTGTGGTCACTTTAAAAAAGTATAACGGATACAGTTGTTCTTGTCTTTGCTACCAAATTGGTAAGATTAATTGCTTCGTTTGGTTAATTATTTTCAATAGATTTGGACACTTGAATGAGAAGCTAAAGCTATGTGAACGAGGTTGAAAACTGCAGAACAGTAAACAGAACAAATTCTTTTATCTGCTCCATAATCTACTTACACTACGTTTAATTTCAAGTTCATAATATTCTACTATGCAACTTCAATACTTATTTCAATATTTAAAAAATATGTATATGATTATAAATTTGTAATAGATTATATTACCACTAGTAATAAATATAAATGAAATGAAAGCATAACAGAACGTTTTCGGCAAGTGTGGGATTTTACGGAATTTTATTTATTCTCTTAGCGTATGCAGGCATTAAGGAATATTTTTCCCTCTAATATTCAAGAAATATTTCTGGCATTCAATAACGCCGTCTTCATAATTCTTTAGCGAAATATATTATCACACAGTGGAGAATGCTTTTCCTGTAGGAGCATACGTATGTAAGTACATACATACATGAAAGTGAAAGGCAACTTACAGGTACTCATTCTTTTACCACTTTTATTCAGCTGTTACGTATGACCCACCTGCCTTCCCTATTTTAGTAGTTACATATGTTCCACGCGCAAGGTGGGTACAACATGTGTTGTTTCACTTGTTTAAATTATGATCTTTATAAAATAAACTTAACAGTAGGAAATTTTCTGACACAAAATTTTAAATACATAGACACTCGCAAGAAAATCTTTTTAATTGTTTTGTATTTCTTGAAGCCAGAGAAAATATTTCTTTATATTTCTAACACATTATAAACTTGTAACTGGATATTCTTTTTAGTCTTTTGTTGATTATTTCATAACGGGCTGGAATCTAACAACGAATTGAAAGATCTCAACAGTTTCCTGTAATCGTTGTTTTGTTGCTATCTCAATGCATTCCTATTAAACAAACAACTGCTCTTCTTGACCACCTGTACCTAGCCACTTTCTAAAAATTTAGCAACCGTACAGTTACATTATACTTCTTTCATTAATAAAATAGTATGAAATACTATTTTGGTAATCGTAAATTATTGCCAAAAAAGATAGCAGCCCTATATTACAGGTAATCGCTATTATACTTCTACCCACATACCAATTCCTGTAGGACATAAATTACTTTGTTTTGCGGAACATGTACAATTATTTTGGGAGATAAATGTCTGAAACATGAATTCTTACACAATAAAATGTTAAATTTAGTTGACTTTATTATTAATTTCGTTCCGTATAGCTGTTGATGTACGACACCTTATATTTGCAAATATGTTTCAGAAGAACAGAACTTGAATGTAGTATAACACTAAACTAACAATTTTATGTTATTTTGCGCATGGAAACTGGATGCGAATCATGTCGTATATAATGACGTCCTAAATTATCCTGTAAAAGAAACGTTTGGTCTCGACAATAACGCTTGCAAGAGGAATAAATATTTCTTAAGGTAATTCTATTTGATGTTGGGATGATTGCAATAATTTTGATGGCGGTGTTTCACTTAAAGCTAAATTTCTTAAAACTCCTAAACATAATGATAGACATAAATACTAAAGCGATTTTCTTTTAACAAAATCTTGTTTTACACAAGAACGTAAGAAATTCCAAATTACCTGATTTTGAAAATCATTCTGTTAATTTTATTATTTTCCCTTAAATTCTCACAGCCGGACCTGTTCAGTGAAGTGTTTATATCATGGTATAACATTTTACCACCATTATAAGAGTTCCCTGTTTATCAAGTTAATAATGACGACCCTCGCAAACTGCGCATACAACCCCACTACATTTCGAATAGAAACGATAGGGTTATCGATTTCTGATTTCTGCACAAACATTCTCTACACATACAAATACACGCATCAGTTTGTTTCGCCATAAAATCCGTCGGCCGTAAATTGGAAAGAAGAATCGAAACATGGCATCGTGCGATGCGAGCTCCCACAGTTCCAGTTCTTTTCCGCGATGAAAGCTATTAGAAAACTGTGATTGGTTGGCGCCTCGCGATAAAAGGGCTAGAGTTCTTTATAGAAGCGTCATGTTGTCTAACAGAGCGTGCTTGGTGAAGTGAATGGGTCACGACAAGGTGAATTCATAAGAAGTAAAAGAGAAAAAGCAGTTCAAGCGAACATACATTAGCGAACAGCTTCCTTAATGCTTTTTCGTGTGTATTAACCAGTACCTACAGGGTACTGGTATAGTAGTTTTTACCATACGTGAAAGCTTATGATAAATCTGTGTAAAGGAATATATATTTTAATTTGACTTCAAAATTGCATTCATATAAGTGATATTTATCTCTGTAGGCTACCATTAATATACATCTGTGTTACATAGTATATAGATCAGACTCACTTACACAAATGAGCAGTGTAGGTGCTATCTGGGCACGTCTTTATATGTAATAATTTTCTCTTCGCACGGTTACAGTTTTATGCTACTCTTGGTTCAACGATTTTCGTATAAGTGACAGAAAAATAGTAAAAATTATGTTTTTTATTTTTACGTATTGCTTTCCTCCTCTCCCTGCTCCATTGTATTCTTTTTGTAAAGTGTGCAAATGGTACCAACGTGACAAAATTTTCTCTCGGTTTGGAAATTCGATTCGTGATTAGACCTGCAATTTTCGCCTACACATTATCAGTCTTTAGGGCAGTTTGCGGGAGTCGGTTGTAGAACTCTTATTTGCATGTGTGGGTCAAAATAGATCACCAGTTCTGCAGTTCTGAAAGAACGGCAACCTCTGCTTATTAAGACATCTCTGACATCAATCTCATTAAATAATCTGAAGTCAGTAGAGTTGCTCACTGTACTTGACTCGGAACGCGAGACTTGAAAATTGTGGTGTGATAATTGATAATGTCACTACGTAGAGATTGTGGGTATGGCAGACAAAGATTCCAACAATAGACTAAAATTTTCAAATTCTGAGCTTTCGCATTTGAAAATATCAAATGTATAATCAATCATAGAATTGGGAACCGCAGTGATAAGCTCGTCCACGTATTTGAAGAAACACGGTGGTCGGAAGGATAACTTTGCTATACACTGATCCAACAGTTGGTCCATAACCATACAAGCCAAAATAGGGCTGATTGGACTACCCATCGGAGTACCGAATAATTGCTTATAAAAGCGATTATTGAAGGAAAACAAGAGGAGTTGAATAGGAAATTCAAAATTTCCAGAAACTTGTCCTTATTAATAGAAGTGTGAGGTTGGATTAGATCCCAGTTCTCATTAAAATGATACCATTTATTATTGGAAGTGGTATATTAGTAAATAAAGACACCACACCCAAGGAGATGAGGACGAAACCATCTGGAAATTGACAGCCGCTTACCAACCCAACAAATTGGAAGTATACATTCCCTTAGCAAATCATTTTGCAAACTTAAAGACCCTGTGCCACTCCCCTTGAAATCAGATGTTGTTAACTCCATTCCGTGTTCGCAATGTAACGCTATCTATGTTGCACAAACATCACAATACATCAAGAATAGACTCAGACAATATAACAATGATTGTAAAAACGTGGAGCACACGACCAACAAATCGCTTCTAGTCGACCATTGTCATGGTACAGGTCACCATTTTAACTTCCATAATGTATCAGTTTTGAGCACTCAACACTCATATTTCAAAAGATTGTTTAATGAAATGTATTATACCATAAACATTAATAGAAATAATATTCATTATCGTAGTGACATTAACCATTTAAGTGACATTTATGCACAGTTATTTGAAATTGATATTAATTTACATGATAAGAAATAATCATGACATTCCTTCCCATAAATTCTTAACACCCTGTGTTAACTGTCTCGTCCTAACCTGTCACAGATTTTCGCGCCAAACATCACATCCCGCTGGTTACTTTAATATTTTAATAATTGATTTTAATATGTGACTTTGGTTTTTATTAATATTAATTTTAATGTGTTGTAACGCCTTTAGAAAATATTTTTGAGGTTGCATTGTCAATGTACACCCTAATGTAAGTTTCTTTGTGTAATTTATATTCCTTCATAACCTACATTGTATCTGCCTTTTATAGCTTATTTCTCTGATGAAGCAATAAATAGATTGCGAAAGCTCAGAATTTGAAAATTTGAGTCTATTGTTGGAATCTTTGGATGCCATACCCACAATCCCTACCTAGTGAACTTAACGAGTACAGCCAATACTTCTTTTCAAAATAATTGATAATGTTATATAATTTATGTTCTGCAGATGTGTTCCTGAAAAATGAAGCATACTGTATATTATAACTTAGTTAGTTTAAGAAGAAGTTGAGTAGTAAGACCCCTTTTTTCTATATGTTACAAGTTATAAGATAACTCGCAATTTATCCATTCTAGATTCCCCATCACAACAAATAAAACAACTCACAAAGTTTGTTTCGTGCCTTAGATTGGCGCAATATCGTTCTTGACGCTTCCCTTATAAATTGCCCTAACGTGTACAGGATGTGACGGTGATGCAGGGGAGCTAAACAAAATTGCACGGACAGACCTTTTGCCATTATACCACGCCCGCCGCCGTCTCCCAAAAATCAATATCGGTTGTCTAGGTTGAGAGCGGCTGGTCGGGTAAACGGCGACAGCAGACGCATCGTATCACATTGCATAGCACACGACCTATTTATCAATGTATAGCGTTTGTAGTACGCGCGTCCGATAGCCGGCCTGTAGGCAGGTAGTAAACAGGGATATGGGGATGCGGCTATTGTATAGAATGGAGGCTGCTCTGTTCGGTAAACAATGATTTGATAGCGTGCGGGTTTGTTCATTTCGATGCAGGGTCCAGCGTTCAGATTACGATTTGCAAATTCAATTACAATGTAGTGAAATATGTAAACCGCTTACGGATTGATTTTTCTGTTTATACACGTGTAGCAGAAAGATATTTGTATATATCAATGAGCATTTTTTACCGAACAGATACAGTATACAACATTTTCCATTAAAGCAAAGCATAAAAAGCAAGTGTTAAAGACAAGACCGCAGTCAAGCAATAACAACTCGAAAGATAAGTTGGCTTTGGAAAATATTAGATGTCTCCAATCACAATATTAAGAAGAAATGTTAAATCATTGCGTTTTCGGTCGATATTGATTTTAAGCATTCGAAATAGTTATTTACGATATAGCGAGTGTCGCAATTTACGAGTGTTAAAAGTATTTTTAACACGCTTATGTCATAAAACTAAATTTTTAATACGGTTAGCTTGCGTTAAAAGTGTCACTTTTACAGGCAGTTGTATAAAAAGCTTTTTATGAATAGTGAGGCCGTCGATACGGTAGCAAAATGCAGCAATAGCTAAAAGAGGGTGCCAAATGCGGCATCAAATTTTCTAATATTCCATATAATATATATAAAATATAAATATTCTAATTTTTATTTCAGATTCTTTCGACAGACGAGACCACTTCTTACAGCAACGGTAAAGTAAATTTGCACAACTTTCATTACTGTTGTGCCGAAAATCCTTACATGGTGCAATATTAGAAACGCTGGGGTGTGAGTATTTGTTGCAGTATATTACAATCATTGGATCCTATTTCTTTTACCAACAACTAACTAATAATCTGTTTTTGGAGTGCCTACATGATGGGTTACTTATCCTATCGGAAAATGGGCCTTTTCAAACCAGGCAAAATATGTTCCTTTAACTGCCCACCACATCTTTCAATTAATATTTGGCGACTCTTGGATGAAATATATCCAGACCGATAGAGGAGAAGCCTCTTTCCTTGACTAATAAGATCACCCGATTTGACATGTTTAGTTTTATTTGTGGGGGAACTAAAACATGTCAACATGTTGTCTTTCCAACGAAGCCTACGACAAGATATGCAAGATAGAATTCGAGATGCCATTCGCGACCTAACACTAGAGTAAGTAGAAGCTACCGTTTACTACTTTACCTACCCACGAACACTTTGAGCGAGTGTGAATAATGATAGCAGGCACTTTGAATATTTGAGAGGGCACATTTCGAGAGAAAAAATAGTCGAACAGTGTCATCTTCCTTAAATTAATTCAGTCTAATAAGTGAGATTATTCGGTTTCTAATTTCCATGGTTAACTAATTTTGTTTTTCGTTTGCAGCTAACTTGATTATATTATATTAATGATTCTATTTATTATTTTATCCTAGCTTTTTACTTTTTCTTGCGATAAGTTGAGAACGCCTAGAGATATCGAGAAGCGGTTTTGAGTCAAGTATAAGTCATTTAAAGCTGTTTAAGAATCCATTAACGTCCTATCTAATTTTTTAAAGAAAATTGTAAAGATAACTTACCGCTGCAGAGTGACCAAAAAGAGAGTCAAGGATTATGCGCATAGGTTGAGTAGTAACGGAAATATTAAACAATAACAAATAGATGGTCTTCCTCTCTCTTATTATGACATATACGAAACAATGTCACTAAAATAATTATCTAGTACGAAACAGGATTTCAACTGATGATTGTATGAGTGTAGCTGATTCTGTGATTTCTGGCGATACTAGAAATTTTAGATTTGAACGTAGCACTTATACCTCCTACTGGTAAAAATCTGGAACTTTAAAATAATTTCCAGGAATTTCTCTTGATCACATTTACGATCAATATTTTTCCCTCAGCAGGGTTTGCTAAATTGACTAGAAAAAGCAGTTTATTACTCAAACAAGATTTATGTGTTTATCTTGACCATTTTATTTTCTTAAAGTCTTTGATCAGATTGACAACCATGTTCTTATAGGAAAATTGCAATATAGAGGAACTTTTCCAAAGATCATACTCCTACAACATTGCCAAAATATACAATGCAATTCCAGCTTATCTTAAGATCTTAGCTCCGCCATCTTTCGCTGGCCATCTTAAAAATTCTATCACTCTCTCTCTGGACCGGCATAGTGGGCGTGCACTGATATTACACTTGCAATTATTAGTATGCTTGTTTGCACTTAGACTCGAATTTGGATTTAGTTTAGTAATTAGTTTTAGTCTGCTTATATTTAGTTTATTTGCGGTTTGGGAGTCAGAGCAGCTGCTTGTCCTGCAGGCAGCTGATCTCAAATCTTTTGGCGATGTATTCTTTTTGTTGCTTTTTTGTTAATATTTTTTATACCGTCGTCGTCAATAAAGAACTATTATGATTATTATTATTATTATTATTATTAAATGTTGCTCTAGATCAGAGAATTGGCAAAAACTAAAAGACTTATCAAAATCACTAAACACAAACTAATATTTAGCCAAAATGATTCAGATAATGTCAAAACTGACGCATCTCACAGCTGACAACTGACATCATAGCCGACTCTAAATTATGAGAATTGTTTATGTCAAGTATGTTTTTATTTTAAAATGTTTTAAATTACTCTAATTTATTTATCTGGCAAAATAACCATATAATGCAGTAGATTGTTGTGGCGAAAACAAGAAGCTCCTTTTAAGAAAGCCATAGCTAACCATTCTTAAAATATCGAAAATGATAAATCCTAAAATTATTAACACGAATTGGGAGAGGGTCTAAATTCAATAACAATGTAGCTAGACGAGGTTAAAACAAATAGAGATATTTCGTTTTTTGCAAATATCTATGTAGTAAGCTGTAAAGCTTTGCTGAAATACAAGAAGAGCGTTCAGTTAAGCTTAAAAAACTGCACTTCTTTCATAATTTAACCAAATCTGTATCTATTGTAGGTTCCAAAATTTCCATACCAAAAATGAAAACAGAAAACCGTAGATATATTCTCGGTGCAATATTTAATCAGAGATAAAATTAACCTTTGTCACATATTTCTAATTGATTCAGCCCGAAGTGTAGTGTCTTCCAAAAGATTTTGGTACAAAAGTTCATATTCTATAAAAAAAGCTCATACAATTTGCTTTGAATCTTGAAGAGCTAAGATTGCATTTGTGAAAAAATAAAAGATGTCACAAAAATTAGTCTAATTTTCACGATATTTTCCCAATCCAGGACCAACTGCAAAAGATATAAAAGAACTGTAAGACCTTTTATTATCTTAACTGTATTTATAACAAGTTAGAATTTACAATAGAGTATTGCACAATGTAATCGCGGAAGTTGTCTTATTTGAGTATTTCAGAGGTGGCGAGCGAAATTTCGATTATATTACCAATATAAATACAAAAAATATTAATTGCTCAAGTAACAAATATATTAAAAAAAACTTAATCGAATCATCTACGTTTCTATTAACCTAGAAATAGAAATAAATTAGAAAAAATAACTAGAATTTCATTGATTGTCTCAGTTTTTTCAAACAATAACATTCAAATTAATTAATGAAATGTATATTAAAAAATCAACATTGTTGTTAACATTTTAAGTGTAAGTTAAACATCTTTTATGATGTACGATGTTTTAGCTGTACTGCAGGTATAGATTATTTATTTAAACTAAGCTTTCGCTAATCTGAACAACTTAGACAGTTTAAATCCGGATTAATAAGATGATCTTCTTCACGAGACGACAAATCTTATTTTGCTTATCTTTTTCTGTAGTATACAATTTTACGCTGAACATGAAATATTTACTTAAGGTCTATCTACAACTGCAAATAGAGACTATCCACGCGAAATGTCTACAATATATTCTGTTATTCGCGTATTCCTATTTGTAATGCACTTGCTGCACAACTAGTGGGAGTACTATGAAAATCGACAAGTTTCCCGAGTTTCCGGTCAGATAGCTGCGAAGTTGGAGTGCAGAATTGACACTAGTGCCATCTCCACGAGGTACATCACACTACGGCAGCTGGGTTCAACGGACTGGACGCAACCGACGCAGCGTGAGTCATAGGGCTGCCGCTTGACGGAGGTACAAGCAGTGATAGTGCTTGCAATTGCGGTACGAGTAAGCTTTTGTTATCTGTACATATACATACATACATATGTATATGCACAAATATAGATACAAACAGACGTGAGACGTATATATTAACTATAAAATATCTTAATTTAGTACTAAATAATTACAGTTTAAGCTATAAGAATTAAATAGCCACAAATCACATAAATACCGTTATTAACTAATAATAAGTTACAGTTGCCAGATATTCGATATTATTGCAAAAAAGCTACCTAAAACATTCCTTCATCACATGCCAAATAAGAGTAAAATACTTTAATTTCAATTTAATAACCTAGTAGAATATATCACTGTCAATTCCGAATAATGCTTTTGGGCATGTTAGCGAACAACCAAATACAGAACATGTAATAAACATTTAACGGGAAAGCATTTCAAACATAAAACTGAGGCAACACATCCTTAAATAAACAACTGTGTTTGCTTTATAATTATACTTTCCAAGTCCAAATAGTGTTATTAGAAGAATTATATATCATTACTGACCTAACCTTGCAGACATATCAAACAAGCTACGACGTGGAAGGTGGAGAAAAATAGAACACTTTAGTATTCGTAATACATATTTATGAAATGGCACGTCTGATAGTAAAAGTTGTAATAGACTTTTAATTTTCGAAATTTTGTAGTTCGTACACAAAGACAAGTCGGCTTATGCACCAGTTATAATACATTTAAAATAAAAAGTTAATCTATTGAACGTATTAGCTACCTATCGAAATTGGTTTTAAATAGTTAAATATAGGTTAATACATATAATATATATAATAATATAGGTACTTAGATATATGTTATATCGCTATATGAATTCATCGTCATTACGATTCAAGTACATTACAATACAACACCTACATTTTAAATCATGTGCACACATGCTGAATCGATATGTACAATATTGGCCAAAACTAAAGCACCCCTTTCCACGATTGCAATTAACGCCATTTTTTTTAAATAAAACATTTAAATATATTTACATTTATTGTTTATTTATTATTATAATATTTGCAAAACCTTACAAAAATTATTTGGCAATATTAATATAAAAAGTGTGAACGAAAATGTATATAATATCTCAAAATTGGATGGATAAAACTAAAGCACTCCCTCCTTAAATCAGAAATTTCTTAATATTTTGTAGCAAATCCTTTACTTTCAAGTCGTCAATAACATCCCTTGACATGTGCTTCTTTAACAGCTTCAAATAATGCCACTTTTGTTGTACAATTTTCTCTATTAATTTTCATATTTACGATCTCCCATAGGCTCTCAATAGGATTGAGATAGAGAGATTGGGGCAGGTCACTTTAAAACCTCTATAGAATTTTGCTGTAACCAAGTTTTACAATGTTGAGACGTATGCTTCGGATCATTGTCATGCTGGAACCTCCATCTTAATGGCATCTTTTAAAATGTTAGTGTACATGACGATCCATTATTTCCTCTATTCGGTGGATAGGTCCGATTTCTTGTCCAGAAAAGCACCCCCAGACCATAACATTTCCTCCTCTTTACTTGGTAGTTGCGATGCAACATTTAGGATTCAGTCATTGTCCTTTTTCGTCTTCTTATTCGCCTCATTCCATCGGAATCTTTCAAATTATAATTTGATTCATCAGAAAACAAGACAGTTTTCCATTTTTGGACTGTTCAGTCGAGGTGAGCTTTGGCAAACTGAAGCCTGGGTGTTCTGTTTTTATTTTAAATTCAATTGAATACGTATTTCTCGCCATTTTTACCGTCTTAGCCGTATGCACAACTCTGCAATACTAACGAACAATGATCTCATCTATACATTTGTCTATTTTGTTGGATGCGGTCGCTGATGTGGCATTTTACGTGCACTTCACTAATATCTTGCATTCGATCTGAGAGGTGCTGTTCTTTGAAAAAGTAAAGGGGTGCTTTAGTTTTGTCCAACCCATTTTCAACTATTATGTAAATTTTTCGTTTGCACGTTTTATATTAAAATTGATCGTTTGCACGTTTTATATTAAAACTGTTGAATAGTTTTTGTTAAGTTTTATTAATAGTGAACTAATAAGTAAACAAAAAATTTACATTTAACATATTAAATATACTATGTTGTTTTATTACAAGTAGGCCTTAATTACAACCGCGTAATGGAGGGTGCTTTAGTTATGGCCAACACTGTATTTGGGAACCTTTTTCGAAAAGCCTGTTTCAGGTACAATATTTTCAGGTTTCTGCAACTTTCGGTTTAATTTTTAGAATGTATGAGATATTTCAATACTTTTTCATAATCCAAGCGTCTCGGGCTAAAACATTTTTGAGATGTTGTAAAATATAAGCCCTAGAGCTCTCCAAATCTATAACAAAATGGCGTCGAATTTTATTATGTCAAAAATTCGAAAACTTAACTTTTCTTTAATGCAAATCCGCATTTTTCATATCATCAGTACATTTTACGTTGAAGTGTAAACGGACTACGTAATTACATCACTTGAAAAAAACAGATTTTTTTCATGATTGAGTTCTAACTGATCGGCTTTTGTTTTAAGATACAAACAAGAAACTAGTTCAAGTGTCAACATAGAAAATTTAAAATTAATTTGCCTTTTAATCATTGAAAAAGTGTTTATCATGTACCGTTTAGAAATTGGCAACGAGGATTACTTGGTGGTACATTAGGATTACATTAGCAAGGTAATTGAAAGGGGGTTGCGGAGTCTTTTTTTTGGTTGAGATACCTTCGTGCATATTCTAAAATCTCCTTAACAGATACCGAATAAGACTTCGACATATTTGAGATTAGTGTTCGCAGGATTCTAAAAAAAAACATAAAGGAGGGTGGCGATCAAATTACTTTTTCAAGTCACTACTAATTTTAAATAAAGGAGCTAATCACGAAGTTCTCTTACATTTTAGTGTAGAATTCGCTAGTAAAGAGAAAAACGAGAGTTCCTAGGATTGCTTCTGCCAAATATTAGTATAGTATAGTAACCGAAATAATTGAATAATGGGGCACTTTGAGCACATAATGTTTATACATTGAAATTTGGTGTACATTTTAATTAACGGAGGATTGGATTTATGTATTTCCGTTATAATAGAAATCTGAATACTTTCGGAAATACATATCGACTCAGCTTGTTCTGAAGCACCCTGTAAACAGAGATGATTGTTGAATAATTTCCTATTCCTTGGGTAGGTAGTATGGAAAATCTTTGAAATAGTTTTATTATCGCGTTCCCATATACACCCGTGTGCAAAATAATAGCAGTGTAGGATATTTCTTCGCCAAGGTCGTATAACACGAAAAAGAAAAATTCTGTGTAAAGAAAACTTGCATGTATGTAATATTGCATATGCCCATTTTGATCTCAATTAACTGCAAAAGCTGATTCACACTATCGATCTTGATTCTAATCCGAATTCAGCTTTGGAACAAGTAGATTTATAAATTACCTAGTTTTCACTTGCTTTTCTTGTGAAGCTACCGTTTCCGTTTGACCGGTTACGTCTGATAAACACACAACGCTGACGCACGATATAACAAATGCTCCTCGTACAACCAATCGCCTCGCCCGTCTAGTGTGACCAATGTGGCTGACTTAATTCCGTGCATGCGGTGGCGTCCAACTTGACAGTTTCGAAAGAAAACCTCATGGAAAAGCCATACGATTGGGTTAAATGACCGAACAGTTCTTTTTCATTTAATCCAGTATTCGTACAAAAAAAATTGAAATGTAAGTAATGGCATCATTTTTGAGATACTTTCTCTTCGTAACTTTTACCAAATATTACTTATGTTTCTCAGGAAACACAAGTTTCTTCAGCCGATATTGCAGATGTATTACCAAAATGTGAGCCAAACTTAAGCAAGAAAAAGATTTCGAAATGTTACATAGGCTGTTCGAACAGTTGACTTCAAACATTGAAAAATAGAATCGCAAAAAAATATTTTTTTAAAACATTGTGCGATGTCATTCGTATATGAATGACCTGGCCTGCAATGCAAAAATTACTGATAATTTTACCCCGAGGCCACGTAATTAATATGAATGACAATAAAAAATAGCAAAATAAATATGGGAAACTTTTCAAAACCAAACATATGTAGTAAACTATGTGTTAATGAAAACGTTTTGTTTATTTAAATGAATCCCAGTGAAAGAATAATTTACTCACAATTTGATAAAAAATGAACCAAAATTGGAAAAAATGTAAAAACTGGCAAAGGAAAATATTGACAGAAAGTTCTTTGTATAACACGAGCAACATCTATATTAGAAATATGTTTTAATGATAGTTTGTTTAAAACAAACAAGCTAATTTTTGACAATTTATGCATTTGCAAAAATATTTAGATGTTCCGATACAATAGAATGACCCTGTATACTAATCGAAATTGTTACGATACTTAGCAGAATGAAAGGTGAGTGCAAAAACTGAACAAAAAATCGTGGATACTTTAAAAGAGTTAATATTAACCAACCAGCTTCATTTAATATACGACATGGATGAAAAGGGGTATAGATTAACCATTCATCATCAGCAAAGTGTAAACGGAGATAAAAGCATTCACACGCTAGCTGAAAACGTGGAAAATATGACCGTAGTTGATGCATGAATATAATGGGAAATTGTATTTTTCCAATGCTGATTTTTAAAGGAAGACGATTGAAACCGGAATTTAATAATTTGTCTCCAGGTTCACTAGTAGTAATAGTTCCAAAAAGGTCAATATTAACGGAATTGTACACAGTTCGAAAACAGAGCCGTGTAAACTGTCTAGTGTTACTGGTAAATATTTTTAGAGTAAAAAAATGTAGAGTATATACCTATTTTAAATTGCCTATAATAGTAATTTTACACTTCAATCGAGCAGTAAAAGGATAGCAAGCATGCATCTAAACAAAGACGGTAGACGATAGTGTAAAATTTCCTATCAAAACAGTGTTAACTTCAATGTTATATTATTTATATCTGTAATAATTGGTGTTTGTAGAGGTAGTTTGGCATCTCTCCTACGGCCGGCAGGATGTGAGGAACTCGACGAGGCCGTTACCATTCTACGCGGAAATAATAACTTTGTAATCGGTATAGGTTAGGTTTCGTTATAGATTATGTATATACATTAAATCGCTATGTAAAACTATCGGAATTCGTAGGTCCGTGGTAATGTCATCGCTTTGTCATGCGGAGGTACGGGGTTCGATCCCGCTTCGAGGCACGATTTTTTTTCCACAAAAACATTTTTATGATTACTTTTTAAATGGTAATGAAGCTGGTGCTGGTCAATGGAGGTGGTCCAAACTGAAAGAATTTGGATGGATCGGCTAGAAATATATCTGTAACGTGTAAAAGTAGAGTAACTATGTTTGCACTACGTAGAGAGATGTTTACTCTAAAATTTACTCGTGCACTCCGTGTTAATATTTTACTCTAAAAAGAGTGGACCTATATAAACACCGGCTAGTGTTAATTATTTACACTAAATTTCTAACTGTGTGTAGATCCGTCCCTTATTTGCCGTAGGTCTAATTAATTTTTTGAGAGTGACGAGTTATTTATGTTACACCATTGTTACAGCGCAGCGGCAGATGAGCACATTGGTTTATATTTTTACTTTCTAGCATAACCTACATAATTGGGATGCACCAGCTATTAAAGTATAGGATACACATCTTGAAACGCATCTTAATAAATCTTGTTTACACAATATTTTACATTATTACAGTTTGGCCCCTCTGTGTGACACCTGGTAATATTACTAGTAGTTTTGAAGAAACGAAAACAATTCCTGGCGCAGCTTTGATACTGTTTTTACCATTACACTTATCAACCTGGCACTACAACTTCTTTATTAAGTTAATGTTGAAAAAATATTAAACAGAAATATTTCAAACGCTGATGATAATGACAGTATCTTATCTACTATGAGAAATCTATTCAATTCCAAAGAAAACGCAGCAAATCTAAATACTATCCTATACATATCACTAGTTTCAAGAATTACTGCAAATACATCTGCACAACGATCCAGTTAATAAGTAATAACATATAACACTTGAAAAGTGACTACAATTTGTTTAACAAAGAAGAATCATCATGTAACAAGTCTAAATCAAAACCAAATGAATCATGGTACTGTCCGGTATGCCAAAAATATGAACAGATGGACATGCGTATATAATCTAATAGCTTGTTTTTTCATTCAACAATTGCGTATATTTATCTGTATACTTTATAAATAAAATTTGAGTTTGTTAATATGTTGGTTTAAAATCTCATAATAGCGGTGGCTATTCAGTTTTTCTGCAAAAATTTAGCATGCCAGAATACAGTCCCACAGTAGCTATTGTATAACGGGTATTTATATGTATAGACCCAGTACCCATATCGTCAATTGAAAACTGTGGCACAACTAATATACTTCAACTGTAAATAATACTTCCAAAGACTAATAGATGTAGATGAATTTGTGTAAGATACCAATTCAGATACATGACTTAAATTTGGCTACATTTGCAGTATATAACTGTATAATCTTCATATTTTTGAGAACGATAAAACATATAAATCATTTACACACATGTACATACATCATAGAGAAAATATGTAGTGATACTATACTATAAAATTTGTCATTATGATATAAATTAGAGTTCAGACAAAGTAACTAATGTGGAAAGATGCTAAATTCATCGGAAAAATTAATGAAATATATTATCTGAGATCCGCCATATAACTAAATCGTTTCATTCTATAAACATCACAACATACGGTTAGGACAGGACACACGCGATAAAGCGACTAGTAGACGATTTCATTCTATGCGAGCTGTCGTTGGCTCGGTTGGTTCGTGTCATACGCAGATAAAATATAAACGTAGGTCAGTGCTGACCGACCGATTACCGCATGACATAAACAAACGCAAACTTATTTATCTTTTCGTTCCGATTATTTATTTTATAGGTTTTTCTACGAAGAATATCATCATCGTGATAATCGAGAATGATCGTCTTACAAAATTGCAAGATTTTATTTTTAATCTTTGTTGCACAACGCGTTTCGAACAGATGTTGGTTCGCATGACTACTCTCATGATATTATAGACTTCAGTGTCAATAACAATAAAAAGTTATTGCATTTCAAATTAACAATGTAGTTACTAGATTATGGCGTTTGCTGCTCTAAATAATTTCCGAGACATTTTCTCAAATTTCGTAGAAGTTTGTTTTGTCTTTTCTATTTAGTGTGCTTTCATTGTTTCAGAGATTCTAAGTTCGCATAGTCAAATACATAATTAGATTTTGGAGGTTACACCCATCCGTAATAACCTAAACGAGAGCCATTAGATTCCATTTTCGGAATTTCCAATTCAATACGGTCTCTGTATTTAATGAACGACAATTTCATTCTACATCGTTCACTGAAATGCTCGCGCATATCTGTTAAATACGACTCCGTTAATAAATTATTGCGAACCGTGTAATCCGCGCCTGAGTAATTAAGCTTCGTACGCGCAATTCACCCTAAAATGATTAATATGTTGCACAGTCAATAGGAACAATAACACACGAACACAATCCAGGTTAATCCTTGCCTATGGCTTTCTGAATATTACACTGGAGCGTACTATAATAGTATGCTCGTATGTTTGAATGCCTGAATGTGTTATTATTCTGTCAAAAGTCAAATAACAATATAAGCATTGTTTGAAATTAAGTACGATTTACAAAATGTTGCACAATAAAATTTTCGAAATGGTACTGCCTGTACATTGCATAATTCCATCAACTGTAAGCTAAATAAACCTATGACCAAAGAGCGGCTGGAAATGGAATTATAAATCACTGGTGGTTTTGCAGAAGGCAATTTGGTTTCCTGAAAGGTAGATGGACTGTTCACGTCATAAAATGAGTACCAAAAATGTAGGAAAGGAGATGGGTAACTGTGGTGGCGTTGGATATTAAGATTAGTATTTAACTCTGCAGTCTGGAATAGGATAATAGAGAAAATAAACAAGAAAGTCTCCAGTATATCTTCAGAATATTGTTAGGAAATATCTATGGAATATTTTATATGATGGGATCCTGGCTCTGAAATTAAGCGAAGGCGTGATATCAATCGTATATGCTGATGTGTTCATCGTATTAATGAAAGCTAAATACCAGAGAAATGTTATGTTTAAAATAACCGGATCAATCGGAGAATTGGTCACTAAGAGGAAAGCAGTAATTCTCAACCGAACAAGAAAGAACAGAAAGGCATATTGGACGAGAGAATTGTGCCAAAATAAGAACTAAAAAATAGTAAAATACTGAAGCTAACATTTTGACCGCCAAATACGTTACAAGGAAAATAAAGGGCTAGTTTAAGGACGCTGTTGCGGATTATGTCAAGGTAGGAGGAAGTAGTAGTAAAAATGGAAAGACAAAGTCGTCGCATACTTCACAGAACCACAGAGATGCATCGGAGGAGTTACAACAGAGAGTTGCAAATGGATATAGAATTGTTTCTGCCGCAAAGTAGGTCCAATCAAGTTGCCGATGACAAAAAAACAATGACAAATATTTGAGTCAAAGGAATTACAGCAACATTCGGATAAGCAGATTTTAAAACGTGCTATTCTTACCGAATGTCAGAATACCTAGACGAAAGGAGAAGTTACAGCTCGTTCCGTTCTTATGCCAAAAGGTTCAAAATAATTCATTCAGTTTGTCCACAGGAAATGGCAGGAGACAGAAATGGTAATTGACTTAAGACGGAATGCGGTAATGAGGTTAAGATCAATATGAAATCCGAAAAGAACTGAAACGAATTACATAGATGCATCAAATAATTGTAGTATCGGATAGAGCAAGGATGGAAAGTGAACTGAAGAGAAGAGAAAGGTATTGAGGGGAAAGATAATAATACAAATGGTTAGAGACAGTGAAATAGGATAAGAAGGACATTGTTATCCTCTGAAAAACACCTCATGTCACTGAAAAAGTTGTATTCTAATGTAAATGAACCGTTCAAAACAAAGAAGACGATATATAACTTGTCCAGGATGCTGAATTCCTTCAAGTCAATGATGATTAGATAATCCGCGAACCAGTAAGTGAAGAATAAATAAATACATTCTCTTTTAGAAATAAAAAAAATTAAAATAACGGATGTAGTTGTCTTAGACAGACTTATTATTCACGTCCAACACGAATAAACGTGTTCACAGTTAGCGATTTTTCCGCAATAGTATTTTTACGAATGATTTTATGTCGTTTCGGTTGGAAAGATAAAATTTATAAACGCCAGTGTACATGCACAACATATCTATCTTACGTCACATAAAAGCGAACGATGTGCGGCGTGAACTTTTATTTTGTCGATCCAAAAGTTTTACGACCTCTCGCGTAAATTTTCAATTATCGAAAGTAGGTTAAGTGATCCTCTTCGGCGATAGGCCGCGCAGACTACCGTCAACGCTTTTTTTGCTTTTCTCCTGAATGAGACAAAGAAGCTTTTGACGGCGATAGCAAGTTTTCTTTTTCTTAATTTGTTTCGCTTTGTTTTCGTTTTCGTTTAGTAAGCATTCGTAGAACTCCGGAATAACGAGAATTATTACCATCTTTGTAGCTTTTATTTTCTTGTTCTCCGATAGAAGAATGAAACGCTTTGAAGTTAACGGTTAATTAATTAAAATGCTAGACAAGAAGTAAACAGACGCGTGAGATTACATATTGTGTATAGGTGTATAGTTATCATGCAGACAAATTTAAGAAACGAAGAATACGATTTATGAGCAACCGAGTATACTTCCGTGTATAATAGGTTGTAGGCGTTCCACTTTATCAAGTCGATATGTGTATTCATAATCGATTACCTTATGATAAATGAAAAGACTAAAAACTGGATAGTGATTCCGACATGTAATTGTTTTTATGTCGTTACATCATTTTCTGGTACCAGTAAATACTTATGTACCAGTATTTATTTGCAAAGAAGGTACTTATGGATATCAATATAGAAAAAATTCCTATAATGCAGCCACATAAAATTATTGATACAATCAGAGTGTGGCAACACAAATACTTCACTAAGTTTGAAAATGTAGAACCAAAAGTTAAGGGACGGATTTCTTCTGTATTTTTGAAGAGTATTTCAAATGGAATGTAATAATAAATAACAGTTTTTATTTTATAGATAGGATATTATAAATGCAAGTTTAAGTGTGAGTAATGTTTCATGTGACCATCTGTTATGGATTTCGTTTGTAAATTTCAATTTTATTACCAACTTTAAAAAAGTAATAAATTTTTAATATAAGAAGTTCCTCTATATAAAAACTATGCACTACGATGCTAGTAATTGGGGACTGTGAAGAAAATTGTTTATTAGCATCAACAGTTGATATAAAACACAGTTTCTAAAATATCAAAATATGAACTGCTAAGACAAGAACAAATCAAACTTGTTTTAAACAATCAGGCTTTTCAAACTAACCATTGGAGAAACTAGGATGATTTTCAAACTTAATCATGAGATTTATAAAGTTTGATCATTTCTACGCTATAAATCGTGTTAAAGGTGAAAATTACCTCGGTGCTCTTCTCACAACCAATTACACGTTCTAATAACCGTTGACTGGATAATATAATAACATTGATAAAACATACACGGAAAAAATACTGGGAGTTAAATAGAGGTAAAACCCCAAAGAAACTGTTTGAAAAGCTGAAGACCATACATACTGATTGACATGTACAAAAATAACTCCATAATAAGAGAACCATCTTGTCTTTTAGGGGACCGATGAACTACTTATCCGTCAGATGTAGAAAATACCGGTGAAATTGAGAATAATAATAATAATCTCTTACCGAATTGAGGAAACTCCATCTGTAGGACAAAAGAAAATAGAAGTACAGTACTCAAGTGAATAAATATGGTGGCAGCTTCGGTGGATACTGTTGAATAAACAGACATTTCGTAGGGGAAATTTTATAAACACAATTAATCATTTTTACGAAGTCTGCTAAAATAAAAATGTAATTTGGCGATAGTTGCCTAAAATTGGTAAATTCTGATGGAAATCCACAGGGCTAATCACTACACTATAACAACGTAGATTGGAAAGTTCGCTCCCAATTTTTTCATATGTAGTGAATTTCTATAAAAATTATATATGAAAATAGGTATGGAGATTGCCGGGCGTGCTCGATTCAACCTTTTGTTTTAAGCATTATTTTAAATATTCAAAAAGCCACGATAACCGTTCGTAATGTTTAAAAAGTAGAAATATAAAAATTTCGTTGAGTGTATATACCTGTACCTTTATTCAGTTCATTATATAATAACAACCTCATCCCCTATAATTTGCGCAACGTAGTGGTTGGATGAAATAATGCATAAACACCTTGCGAATGATATGAAATACCATTTGATACAAGCATATTTTATACTCGTATTCCCGTTCAGATTTTACCCGCACTTGTAGAATTATATGCCAATAGCTTCCAATAAAACAATACACGACCTAAAATCAATTAAATAATTTTAAATTACGCAGGAGAAATAGTTCACTGTTTTATTATCAGGACTTCTAGTTTTTGGCTGCATCATGCTTGTGTGATATAAATGCACTACAAAAAAAAAAAAACTTAAAAATATACGCAAAAATACGAAATACTATACGTTTTGCTATTAATCTAAATAAATGACTTCTTCAAAGATTAGAAAGTGCAAGATCAAGGAGAATCGATGTATCAACCACGATAGAGGCAAAAGTCTACTAGCGTGGTTGTCACGTCGAGTTACTGTGACCTTTGACACGCCTTAACCAATAGAATTGTCGTAGGACTGAAAATGACATTTATTACACAAATACATATATGTATGTGAAAAAATCAATATAATTATTATCTCGAATAATTTGACATTCGAACAAAAATCTATTTGACAAATAGATTTTTGTTTGTTGTTAAAATTCTGGATGGTGTGCATATGTTCAGTCAAAAGTCGATCTATACCGTGAGTGAACACTGATCCAGGAAGTTTTGATTCTAAACTGTTTTGCTAGGGCAAGAAAAAGGCAAAAAGGGCGTAAAGGCATTGATACAAGCTATTAAAATTTTGTGCCAGTATTTGAATATGTACGTTCGAAAGTCGCAGCAGTAACAACGACAATTTATCCGGGGTGGTACCATTCCCTGCAACAACGTATTATCTACGTCAAAGCAGTGATGTACAAAGCCATCAAACACACATCTACGCATGCTAAAATACGCAGTAAGGTTGCAGCGCTAATCTTAAAAGGTAATACAGCTTAAGAAGCCGCTGTAGCTACATCCACCACAGACAAAGAATGCGTAATTCAAAATAATATTATTTATAAATGTTGGATGGTAATTAATTGCAACAACATTTTAAAGAAATTTTATCAAGTTAATGCAAAAGACAAACAGGGTTAATCGTATTAAGAAATGTTCATTTAAGGAAAAAGTTCGCGACCAAATTATTCTTACTAGTCTATACACTTTTCATGGTATATTGCGTTCCCATTGGTGTTTAGAATCTGGTAAAAGATCACACTAGTTCATATCTCCTAAAAGCAGTCCCATAATTCAAGAAAAAAATGTTATGTTCTGCATCAAATATCTAAAAGTTATGTATATTATGTACAAATTAATTTTTTCATGGAAACTTTTGACTTACACTTTGGGCGTATGAGGAATTGATATAAAAGAAACAACAGTATCAGTTTAGGGGATGCTTTTTGATAAAGTTGCAATCGCTGAAAAATTGTTTCAACGCTGAGCCAAAAAAAATACAATGGTATATTCCTGGTATTTTGACTGCATGCAAAATTTAAAGTTGCCGTTGGTTCCTATGCAAGATCTACTTTACCTAACACACACATCTATCTCAATATTTTGCATACACGATTTAAAAATTGATAAGGCATATTATCATGTCTACACAAAAACCACAACAATCAAAAAAACTCAATGAAACCTCCTTCTTTAATAGACTAAAATCATACCTATGTCTAAAACAGTTATGGGTTTCATTTAGGATCATTGTATACTTCGATTTTGTGTGGTCACTTTAAAAAAAGTATAACGGATACAGTTGTTCTTGTCTTTGCTACCAAATTGGTAAGATTAATTGCTTCGTTTGGTTAATTATTTTCAATAGATTTGGACACTTGAATGAGAAGCTAAAGCTATGTGAACGAGGTTGAAAACTGCAGAACAGTAAAACAAACAAATTCTTTTATCTGCTCCATAATCTACTTACACTACGTTTAATTTCAAGTTCATAATATTCTACTATGCAACTTCAATACTTATTTCAATATTTAAAATATGTATATGATTATAAATTTGTAATAGATTATATTACCACTAGTAATAAATATAAATGAAATGAAAGCATAACAGAACGTTTTCGGCAAGTGTGGGATTTTACGGAATTTTATTTATTCTCTTAGCGTATGCAGGCATTATGAATATTTTTCCCTCAATATTCGAAATATTTCTGGCATTCAATAACGCCGTCTTCATAATTCTTTAGCGAAATATATTATCACACAGTGAGAATGCTTTTCCTGTAGGAGCATACGTATGTAAGTACATACATACATGAAAGTGAAAGGCAACTTACAGGTACTCATTCTTTTACCACTTTTATTCAGCTGTTACGTATGACCCACCTGCCTTCCTATTTTAGTAGTTACATATGTTCCACGCGCAAGGTGGGTACAACATGTGTTGTTTCACTTGTTTAAATTATGATCTTTATAAAATAAACTTAACAGTAGGAAATTTTCTGACACAAAATTTTAAATACATAGACACTCGCAAGAAAATCTTTTTAATTGTTTTGTATTTCTTGAAGCCAGAGAAAATATTTCTTTATATTTTCTAACACATTATAAACTTGTAACTGGATATTCTTTTTTAGTCTTTTGTTGATTATTTCATAACGGGCTGGAATCTAACAACGAATTGAAAGATCTCAACAGTTTCCTGTAATCGTTGTTTTGTTGCTATCTCAATGCATTCCTATTAAACAAACAACTGCTCTTCTTGACCACCTGTACCTAGCCACTTTCTAAAAATTTAGCAACCGTACAGTTACATTATACTTCTTTCATTAATAAAATAGTATGAAATACTATTTTGGTAATCGTAAATTATTGCCAAAAAAGATAGCAGCCCTATATTACAGGTAATCGCTATTATACTTCTACCCACATACCAATTCCTGTAGGACATAAATTACTTTGTTTTGCGGAACATGTACAATTATTTTGGGAGATAAATGTCTGAAACATGAATTCTTACACAATAAAATGTTAAATTTAGTTGACTTTATTATTAATTTCGTTCCGTATAGCTGTTGATGTACGACACCTTATATTTGCAAATATGTTTCAGAAGAACAGAACTTGAATGTAGTATAACACTAAACTAACAATTTTATGTTATTTTGCGCATGGAAACTGGATGCGAATCATGTCGTATATAATGACGTCCTAAATTATCCTGTAAAAGAAACGTTTGGTCTCGACAATAACGCTTGCAAGAGGAATAAATATTTCTTAAGGTAATTCTATTTGATGTTGGGATGATTGCAATAATTTTGATGGCGGTGTTTCACTTAAAGCTAAATTTCTTCAAAAACTCCTAAACATAATGATAGACATAAATACTAAAGCGATTTTCTTTTAACAAAATCTTGTTTTACACAAGAACGTAAGAAATTCCAAATTACCTGATTTTGAAAATCATTCTGTTAATTTTATTATTTTCCCTTAAATTCTCACAGCCGGACCTGTTCAGTGAAGTGTTTATATCATGGTATAACATTTTACCACCATTATAAGAGTTCCCTGTTTATCAAGTTAATAATGACGACCCTCGCAAACTGCGCATACAACCCCACTACATTTCGAATAGAAACGATAGGGTTATCGATTTCTGATTTCTGCACAAACATTCTCTACACATACAAATACACGCATCAGTTTGTTTCGCCATAAAATCCGTCGGCCGTAAATTGGAAAGAAGAATCGAAACATGGCATCGTGCGATGCGAGCTCCACAGTTCCAGTTCTTTTCCGCGATGAAAGCTATTAGAAAACTGTGATTGGTTGGCGCCTCGCGATAAAAGGGCTAGAGTTCTTTATAGAAGCGTCATGTTGTCTAACAGAGCGTGCTTGGTGAAGTGAATGGGTCACGACAAGGTGAATTCATAAGAAGTAAAAGAGAAAAAGCAGTTCAAGCGAACATACATTAGCGAACAGCTTCCTTAATGCTTTTTCGTGTATTAACCAGTACCTACAGGGTACTGGTATAGTAGTTTTTACCATACGTGAAAGCTTATGATAAATCTGTGTAAAGGAATATATATTTTAATTTGACTTCAAAATTGCATTCATATAAGTGATATTTATCTCTGTAGGCTACCATTAATATACATCTGTGTTACATAGTATATAGATCAGACTCACTTACACAAATGAGCAGTGTAGGTGCTATCTGGGCACGTCTTTATATGTAATAATTTTCTCTTCGCACGGTTACAGTTTTATGCTACTCTTGGTTCAACGATTTTCGTATAAGTGACAGAAAAATAGTAAAAATTATGTTTTTTATTTTTACGTATTGCTTTCCTCCTCTCCCTGCTCCATTGTATTCTTTTTGTAAAGTGTGCAAATGGTACCAACGGTGACAAAATTTTCTCTCGGTTTGGAAATTCGATTCGTGATTAGACCTGCAATTTTCGCCTACACATTATCAGTCTTTAGGGCAGTTTGCGGGAGTCGGTTGTAGAACTCTTATTTGCATGTGTGGGTCAAAATAGATCACCAGTTCTGCAGTTCTGAAAGAACGGCAACCTCTGCTTATTAAGACATCTCTGACATCAATCTCATTAAATAATCTGAAGTCAGTAGAGTTGCTCACTGTACTTGACTCGGAACGCGAGACTTGAAAATTGTGGTGTGATAATTGATAATGTCACTACGTAGAGATTGTGGGTATGGCAGACAAAGATTCCAACAATAGACTAAAATTTTCAAATTCTGAGCTTTCGCATTTGAAAATATCAAATGTATAATCAATCATAGAATTGGGAACCGCAGTGATAAGCTCGTCCACGTATTTGAAGAAACACGGTGGTCGGAAGGATAACTTTGCTATACACTGATCCAACAGTTGGTCCATAACCATACAAGCCAAAATAGGGCTGATTGGACTACCCATCGGAGTACCGAATAATTGCTTATAAAAGCGATTATTGAAGGAAAACAAGAGGAGTTGAATAGGAAATTCAAAATTTCCAGAAACTTGTCCTTATTAATAGAAGTGTGAGGTTGATTAGATCCCAGTTCTCATTAAAATGATACCATTTATTATTGGAAGTGGTATATTAGTAAATAAAGACACCACACCCAAGGAGATGAGGACGAAACCATCTGGAAATTGACAGCCGCTTACCAACCCAACAAATTGAAGTATACATTCCCTTAGCAAATCATTTTGCAAACTTAAAGACCCTGTGCCACTCCCTTGAAATCAGATGTTGTTAACTCCATTCCGTGTTCGCAATGTAACGCTATCTATGTTGCACAAACATCACAATACATCAAGAATAGACTCAGACAATATAACAATGATTGTAAAAACGTGGAGCACACGACCAACAAATCGCTTCTAGTCGACCATTGTCATGGTACAGGTCACCATTTTAACTTCCATAATGTATCAGTTTTGAGCACTCAACACTCATATTTCAAAAGATTGTTTAATGAAATGTATTATACCATAAACATTAATAGAAATAATATTCATTATCGTAGTGACATTAACCATTTAAGTGACATTTATGCACAGTTATTTGAAATTGATATTAATTTACATGATAAGAAATAATCATGACATTCCTTCCCATAAATTCTAACACCCTGTGTTAACTGTCTCGTCCTAACCTGTCACAGATTTTCGCGCCAAACATCACATCCCGCTGGTTACTTTAATATTTTAATAATTGATTTTAATATGTGACTTTGGTTTTTATTAATATTAATTTTAATGTGTTGTAACGCCTTTAGAAAATATTTTTGAGGTTGCATTGTCAATGTACACCCTAATGTAAGTTTCTTTGTGTAATTTATATTCCTTCATAACCTACATTGTATCTGCCTTTTATAGCTTATTTCTCTGATGAAGCAATAAATAGATTGCGAAAGCTCAGAATTTGAAAATTTGAGTCTATTGTTGGAATCTTTGGATGCCATACCCACAATCCCTACCTAGTGAACTTAACGAGTACAGCCAATACTTCTTTTCAAAATAATTGATAATGTTATATAATTTATGTTCTGCAGATGTGTTCCTGAAAATGAAGCATACTGTATATTATAACTTAGTTAGTTTAAGAAGAAGTTGAGTAGTAAGACCCCTTTTTCTATATGTTACAAGTTATAAGATAACTCGCAATTTATCCATTCTAGATTCCCCATCACAACAAATAAAACAACTCACAAAGTTTGTTTCGTGCCTTAGATTGGCGCAATATCGTTCTTGACGCTTCCCTTATAAATTGCCCCTAACGTGTACAGGATGTGACGGTGATGCAGGGGAGCTAAACAAAATTGCACGGGACAGACCTTTTGCCATTATACCACGCCCGCCGCCGTCTCCCAAAAATCAATATCGGTTGTCTAGGTTGAGAGCGGCTGGTCGGGTAAACGGCGACAGCAGACGCATCGTATCACATTGCATAGCACACGACCTATTTATCAATGTATAGCGTTTGTAGTACGCGCGTCCGATAGCCGGCCTGTAGGCAGGTAGTAAACAGGGATATGGGGATGCGGCTATTGTATAGAATGGAGGCTGCTCTGTTCGGTAAACAATGATTTGATAGCGTGCGGGTTTGTTCATTTCGATGCAGGGTCCAGCGTTCAGATTACGATTTGCAAATTCAATTACAATGTAGTGAAATATGTAAACCGCTTACGGATTGATTTTTCTGTTTATACACGTGTAGCAGAAAGATATTTGTATATATCAATGAGCATTTTTTACCGAACAGATACAGTATACAACATTTTCCATTAAAGCAAAGCATAAAAAGCAAGTGTTAAAGACAAGACCGCAGTCAAGCAATAACAACTCGAAAGATAAGTTGGCTTTGGAAAATATTAGATGTCTCCAATCACAATATTAAGAAGAAATGTTAAATCATTGCGTTTTCGGTCGATATTGATTTTAAGCATTCGAAATAGTTATTTACGATATAGCGAGTGTCGCAATTTACGAGTGTTAAAAGTATTTTTAACACGCTTATGTCATAAAACTAAATTTTTAATACGGTTAGCTTGCGTTAAAAGTGTCACTTTTACAGGCAGTTGTATAAAAAGCTTTTTATGAATAGTGAGGCCGTCGATACGGTAGCAAAATGCAGCAATAGCTAAAAGAGGGTGCCAAATGCGGCATCAAATTTTCTAATATTCCATATAATATATATAAAATATAAATATTCTAATTTTTATTTCAGATTCTTTCGACAGACGAGACCACTTCTTACAGCAACGGTAAAGTAAATTTGCACAACTTTCATTACTGTTGTGCCGAAAATCCTTACATGGTGCAATATTAGAAACGCTGGGGTGTGAGTATTTGTTGCAGTATATTACAATCATTGGATCCTATTTCTTTTACCAACAACTAACTAATAATCTGTTTTTGGAGTGCCTACATGATGGGTTACTTATCCTATCGGAAAATGGGCCTTTTCAAACCAGGCAAAATATGTTCCTTTAACTGCCCACCACATCTTTCAATTAATATTTGGCGACTCTTGGATGAAATATATCCAGACCGATAGAGGAGAAGCCTCTTTCCTTGACTAATAAGATCACCCGATTTGACATGTTTAGTTTTATTTGTGGGGGAACTAAAACATGTCAACATGTTGTCTTTCCAACGAAGCCTACGACAAGATATGCAAGATAGAATTCGAGATGCCATTCGCGACCTAACACTAGAGTAAGTAGAAGCTACCGTTTACTACTTTACCTACCCACGAACACTTTGAGCGAGTGTGAATAATGATAGCAGGCACTTTGAATATTTGAGAGGCACATTTCGAGAGAAAAAATAGTCGAACAGTGTCATCTTCCTTAAATTAATTCAGTCTAATAAGTGAGATTATTCGGTTTCTAATTTCCATGGTTAACTAATTTTGTTTTTCGTTTGCAGCTAACTTGATTATATTATATTAATGATTCTATTTATTATTTTATCCTAGCTTTTTACTTTTTCTTGCGATAAGTTGAGAACGCCTAGAGATATCGAGAAGCGGTTTTGAGTCAAGTATAAGTCATTTAAAGCTGTTTAAGAATCCATTAACGTCCTATCTAATTTTTTAAAGAAAATTGTAAAGATAACTTACCGCTGCAGAGTGACCAAAAAGAGAGTCAAGGATTATGCGCATAGGTTGAGTAGTAACGGAAATATTAAACAATAACAAATAGATGGTCTTCCTCTCTCTTATTATGACATATACGAAACAATGTCACTAAAATAATTATCTAGTACGAAACAGGATTTCAACTGATGATTGTATGAGTGTAGCTGATTCTGTGATTTCTGGCGATACTAGAAATTTTAGATTTGAACGTAGCACTTATACCTCCTACTGGTAAAAATCTGGAACTTTAAAATAATTTCCAGGAATTTCTCTTGATCACATTTACGATCAATATTTTTCCCTCAGCAGGGTTTGCTAAATTGACTAGAAAAAGCAGTTTATTACTCAAACAAGATTTATGTGTTTATCTTGACCATTTTATTTTCTTAAAGTCTTTGATCAGATTGACAACCATGTTCTTATAGGAAAATTGCAATATAGAGGAACTTTTCCAAAGATCATACTCCTACAACATTGCCAAAATATACAATGCAATTCCAGCTTATCTTAAGATCTTAGCTCCGCCATCTTTCGCTGGCCATCTTAAAAAATTCTATCACTCTCTCTGGACCGGCATAGTGGGCGTGCACTGATATTACACTTGCAATTATTAGTATGCTTGTTTGCACTTAGACTCGAATTTGGATTTAGTTTAGTAATTAGTTTTAGTCTGCTTATATTTAGTTTATTTGCGGTTTGGGAGTCAGAGCAGCTGCTTGTCCTGCAGGCAGCTGATCTCAAATCTTTTGGCGATGTATTCTTTTTTTGTTGCTTTTTTGTTAATATTTTTTATACCGTCGTCGTCAATAAAGAACTATTATGATTATTATTATTATTATTATTATTAAATGTTGCTCTAGATCAGAGAATTGGCAAAAACTAAAAGACTTATCAAAATCACTAAACACAAACTAATATTTAGCCAAAATGATTCAGATAATGTCAAAACTGACGCATCTCACAGCTGACAACTGACATCATAGCCGACTCTAAATTATGAGAATTGTTTATGTCAAGTATGTTTTTATTTTAAAATGTTTTAAATTACTCTAATTTATTTATCTGGCAAAATAACCATATAATGCAGTAGATTGTTGTGGCGAAAACAAGAAGCTCCTTTTAAGAAAGCCATAGCTAACCATTCTTAAAATATCGAAAATGATAAATCCTAAAATTATTAACACGAATTGGGAGAGGGTCTAAATTCAATAACAATGTAGCTAGACGAGGTTAAAACAAATAGAGATATTTCGTTTTTTGCAAATATCTATGTAGTAAGCTGTAAAGCTTTGCTGAAATACAAGAAGAGCGTTCAGTTAAGCTTAAAAAACTGCACTTCTTTCATAATTTAACCAAATCTGTATCTATTGTAGGTTCCAAAATTTCCATACCAAAAATGAAAACAGAAAACCGTAGATATATTCTCGGTGCAATATTTAATCAGAGATAAAATTAACCTTTGTCACATATTTCTAATTGATTCAGCCCGAAGTGTAGTGTCTTCCCAAAGATTTTGGTACAAAAGTTCATATTCTATAAAAAAAGCTCATACAATTTGCTTTGAATCTTGAAGAGCTAAGATTGCATTTGTGAAAAAATAAAAGATGTCACAAAAATTAGTCTAATTTTCACGATATTTTCCCAATCCAGGACCAACTGCAAAAGATATAAAAGAACTGTAAGACCTTTTATTATCTTAACTGTATTTATAACAAGTTAGAATTTACAATAGAGTATTGCACAATGTAATCGCGGAAGTTGTCTTATTTGAGTATTTCAGAGGTGGCGAGCGAAATTTCGATTATATTACCAATATAAATACAAAAAATATTAATTGCTCAAGTAACAAATATATTAAAAAAACTTAATCGAATCATCTACGTTTCTATTAACCTAGAAATAGAAATAAATTAGAAAAAATAACTAGAATTTCATTGATTGTCTCAGTTTTTTCAAACAATAACATTCAAATTAATTAATGAAATGTATATTAAAAAATCAACATTGTTGTTAACATTTTAAGTGTAAGTTAAACATCTTTTATGATGTACGATGTTTTAGCTGTACTGCAGGTATAGATTATTTATTTAAACTAAGCTTTCGCTAATCTGAACAACTTAGACAGTTTAAATCCGGATTAATAAGATGATCTTCTTCACGAGACGACAAATCTTATTTTGCTTATCTTTTTCTGTAGTATACAATTTTACGCTGAACATGAAATATTTACTTAAGGTCTATCTACAACTGCAAATAGAGACTATCCACGCGAAATGTCTACAATATATTCTGTTATTCGCGTATTCCTATTTGTAATGCACTTGCTGCACAACTAGTGGGAGTACTATGAAAATCGACAAGTTTCCCGAGTTTCCGGTCAGATAGCTGCGAAGTTGGAGTGCAGAATTGACACTAGTGCCATCTCCACGAGGTACATCACACTACGGCAGCTGGGTTCAACGGACTGGACGCAACCGACGCAGCGTGAGTCATAGGGCTGCCGCTTGACGGAGGTACAAGCAGTGATAGTGCTTGCAATTGCGGTACGAGTAAGCTTTTGTTATCTGTACATATACATACATACATATGTATATGCACAAATATAGATACAAACAGACGTGAGACGTATATATTAACTATAAAATATCTTAATTTAGTACTAAATAATTACAGTTTAAGCTATAAGAATTAAATAGCCACAAATCACATAAATACCGTTATTAACTAATAATAAGTTACAGTTGCCAGATATTCGATATTATTGCAAAAAAGCTACCTAAAACATTCCTTCATCACATGCCAAATAAGAGTAAAATACTTTAATTTCAATTTAATAACCTAGTAGAATATATCACTGTCAATTCCGAATAATGCTTTTGGGCATGTTAGCGAACAACCAAATACAGAACATGTAATAAACATTTAACGGGAAAGCATTTCAAACATAAAACTGAGGCAACACATCCTTAAATAAACAACTGTGTTTGCTTTATAATTATACTTTCCAAGTCCAAATAGTGTTATTAGAAGAATTATATATCATTACTGACCTAACCTTGCAGACATATCAAACAAGCTACGACGTGGAAGGTGGAGAAAAATAGAACACTTTAGTATTCGTAATACATATTTATGAAATGGCACGTCTGATAGTAAAAGTTGTAATAGACTTTTAATTTTCGAAATTTTGTAGTTCGTACACAAAGACAAGTCGGCTCTATGCACCAGTTATAATACATTTAAAATAAAAAGTTAATCTATTGAACGTATTAGCTACCTATCGAAATTGGTTTTAAATAGTTAAATATAGGTTAATACATATAATATATATAATAATATAGGTACTTAGATATATGTTATATCGCTATATGAATTCATCGTCATTACGATTCAAGTACATTACAATACAACACCTACATTTTAAATCATGTGCACACATGCTGAATCGATATGTACAATATTGGCCAAAACTAAAGCACCCCTTTCCACGATTGCAATTAACGCCATTTTTTTTAAATAAAACATTTAAATATATTTACATTTATTGTTTATTTATTATTATAATATTTGCAAAACCTTACAAAAATTATTTGGCAATATTAATATAAAAAGTGTGAACGGAAAATGTATATAATATCTCAAAATTGGATGGATAAAACTAAAGCACTCCCTCCTTAAATCAGAAATTTCTTAATATTTTGTAGCAAATCCTTTACTTTCAAGTCGTCAATAACATCCCTTGACATGTGCTTCTTTAACAGCTTCAAATAATGCCACTTTTGTTGTACAATTTTCTCTATTAATTTTCATATTTACGATCTCCCATAGGCTCTCAATAGGATTGAGATAGAGAGATTGGGCAGGTCACTTTAAAACCTCTATAGAATTTTGCTGTAACCAAGTTTTACAATGTTGAGACGTATGCTTCGGATCATTGTCATGCTGGAACCTCCATCTTAATGGCATCTTTTAAAATGTTAGTGTACATGACGATCCATTATTTCCTCTATTCGGTGGATAGGTCCGATTTCTTGTCCAGAAAAGCACCCCCAGACCATAACATTTCCTCCTCTTTACTTGGTAGTTGCGATGCAACATTTAGGATTCAGTCATTGTCCTTTTCGTCTTCTTATTCGCCTCATTCCATCGGAATCTTTCAAATTATAATTTGATTCATCAGAAAACAAGACAGTTTTCCATTTTTGGACTGTTCAGTCGAGGTGAGCTTTGGCAAACTGAAGCCTGGGTGTTCTGTTTTTATTTTAAATTCAATTGAATACGTATTTCTCGCCATTTTTACCGTCTTAGCCGTATGCACAACTCTGCAATACTAACGAACAATGATCTCATCTATACATTTGTCTATTTTGTTGGATGCGGTCGCTGATGTGGCATTTTACGTGCACTTCACTAATATCTTGCATTCGATCTGAGAGGTGCTGTTCTTTGAAAAAAGTAAAGGGGTGCTTTAGTTTTGTCCAACCCATTTTCAACTATTATGTAAATTTTTCGTTTGCACGTTTTATATTAAAATTGATCGTTTGCACGTTTTATATTAAAACTGTTGAATAGTTTTTGTTAAGTTTTATTAATAGTGAACTAATAAGTAAACAAAAAATTTACATTTAACATATTAAATATACTATGTTGTTTTATTACAAGTAGGCCTTAATTACAACCGCGTAATGGAGGGTGCTTTAGTTATGGCCAACACTGTATTTGGGAACCTTTTTCGAAAAGCCTGTTTCAGGTACAATATTTTCAGGTTTCTGCAACTTTCGGTTTAATTTTTAGAATGTATGAGATATTTCAATACTTTTTCATAATCCAAGCGTCTCGGGCTAAACATTTTTGAGATGTTGTAAATATAAGCCCTAGAGCTCTCCAAATCTATAACAAAAATGGCGTCGAATTTTATTATGTCAAAAATTCGAAAACTTAACTTTTCTTTAATGCAAATCCGCATTTTTCATATCATCAGTACATTTTACGTTGAAGTGTAAACGGACTACGTAATTACATCACTTGAAAAAACAGATTTTTTTCATGATTGAGTTCTAACTGATCGGCTTTTGTTTTAAGATACAAACAAGAAACTAGTTCAAGTGTCAACATAGAAAATTTAAAATTAATTTGCCTTTTAATCATTGAAAAAGTGTTTATCATGTACCGTTTAGAAATTGGCAACGAGGATTACTTGGTGGTACATTAGGATTACATTAGCAAGGTAATTGAAAGGGGTTGCGGAGTCTTTTTTTTTGGTTGAGATACCTTCGTGCATATTCTAAAATCTCCTTAACAGATACCGAATAAGACTTCGACATATTTGAGATTAGTGTTCGCAGGATTCTAAAAAAAAAAACATAAAGGAGGGTGGCGATCAAATTACTTTTTTCAAGTCACTACTAATTTTAAATAAAAGGAGCTAATCACGAAGTTCTCTTACATTTTAGTGTAGAATTCGCTAGTAAAGAGAAAAACGAGAGTTCCTAGGATTGCTTCTGCCAAATATTAGTATAGTATAGTAACCGAAATAATTGAATAATGGGGCACTTTGAGCACATAATGTTTATACATTGAAATTTGGTGTACATTTTAATTAACGGAGGATTGGATTTATGTATTTCCGTTATAATAGAAATCTGAATACTTTCGGAAATACATATCGACTCAGCTTGTTCTGAAGCACCCTGTAAACAGAGATGATTGTTGAATAATTTCCTATTCCTTGGGTAGGTAGTATGGAAAATCTTTGAAATAGTTTTATTATCGCGTTCCCATATACACCCGTGTGCAAAATAATAGCAGTGTAGGATATTTCTTCGCCAAGGTCGTATAACACGAAAAGAAAAATTCTGTGTAAAGAAAAACTTGCATGTATGTAATATTGCATATGCCCATTTTGATCTCAATTAACTGCAAAAGCTGATTCACACTATCGATCTTGATTCTAATCCGAATTCAGCTTTGGAACAAGTAGATTTATAAATACCTAGTTTTCACTTGCTTTTCTTGTGGAAGCTACCGTTTCCGTTTGACCGGTTACGTCTGATAAACACACAACGCTGACGCACGATATAACAAATGCTCCTCGTACAACCAATCGCCTCGCCCGTCTAGTGTGACCAATGTGGCTGACTTAATTCCGTGCATGCGGTGGCGTCCAACTTGACAGTTTCGAAAGAAACCTCATGGAAAAGCCGTACGATTGGGTTAAATGACCGAACAGTTCTTTTTCATTTAATCCAGTATTCGTACAAAAAAAAATTGAAATGTAAGTAATGGCATCATTTTTGAGATACTTTCTCTTCTTCGTAACTTTTACCAAATATTACTTATGTTTCTCAGGAAACACAAGTTTCTTCAGCCGATATTGCAGATGTATTACCAAAATGTGAGCCAAACTTAAGCAAGAAAAAGATTTCGAAATGTTACATAGGCTGTTCGAACAGTTGACTTCAAACATTGAAAAATAGAATCGCAAAAAAATATTTTTTTAAAACATTGTGCGATGTCATTCGTATATGAATGACCTGGCCTGCAATGCAAAAATTACTGATAATTTTACCCCGAGGCCACGTAATTAATATATGAATGACAATAAAAAATAGCAAAATAAATATGGGAAACTTTTCCAAAACCAAACATATGTAGTAAACTATGTGTTAATGAAAACGTTTTGTTTATTTAAATGAATCCCAGTGAAAGAATAATTTACTCACAATTTGATAAAAAATGAACCAAAATTGGAAAATGTAAAAACTGGCAAAGGAAAATATTGACAGAAAGTTCTTTGTATAACACGAGCAACATCTATATTAGAAATATGTTTTAATGATAGTTTGTTTAAAACAAACAAGCTAATTTTGACAATTTATGCATTTGCAAAAATATTTAGATGTTCCGATACAATAGAATGACCCTGTATACTAATCGAAATTGTTACGATACTTAGCAGAATGAAAGGTGAGTGCAAAAACTGAACAAAAAATCGTGGATACTTTAAAAGAGTTAATATTAACCAACCAGCTTCATTTAATATACGACATGGATGAAAAGGGGTATAGATTAACCATTCATCATCAGCAAAGTGTAAACGGAGATAAAAGCATTCACACGCTAGCTGAAAACGTGGAAAATATGACCGTAGTTGATGCATGAATATAATGGGAAATTGTATTTTTCCAATGCTGATTTTTAAAGGAAGACGATTGAAACCGGAATTTAATAATTTGTCTCCAGGTTCACTAGTAGTAATAGTTCCAAAAAGGTCAATATTAACGGAATTGTACACAGTTCGAAAACAGAGCCGTGTAAACTGTCTAGTGTTACTGGTAAATATTTTAGAGTAAAAAATGTAGAGTATATACCTATTTTAAATTGCCTATAATAGTAATTTTACACTAAATCGAGCAGTAAAGGATAGCAAGCATGCATCTAAACAAAGACGGTAGACGATAGTGTAAAATTTCCTATCAAAACAGTGTTAACTTCAATGTTATATTATTTATATCTGTAATAATTGGTGTTTGTAGAGGTAGTTTGGCATCTCTCCTACGGCCGGCAGGATGTGAGGAACTCGACGAGGCCGTTACCATTCTACGCGGAAATAATAACTTTTGTAATCGGTATAGGTTAGGTTTCGTTATAGATTATGTATATACATTAAATCGCTATGTAAAACTATCGGAATTCGTAGGTCCGTGGTAATGTCATCGCTTTGTCATGCGGAGGTACGGGGTTCGATCCCGCTTCGAGGCACGATTTTTTCCACAAAAACATTTTTATGATTACTTTTAAATGGTAATGAAGCTGGTGCTGGTCAATGGAGGTGGTCCAAACTGAAAGAATTTGGATGGATCGGCTAGAAATATATCTGTAACGTGTAAAAGTAGAGTAACTATGTTTGCACTACGTAGAGAGATGTTTACTCTAAAATTTACTCGTGCACTCCGTGTTAATATTTTACTCTAAAAAGAGTGGACCTATATAAACACCGGCTAGTGTTAATTATTTACACTAAATTTCTAACTGTGTAGTAGATCCGTCCCTTATTTGCCGTAGGTCTAATTAATTTTTTGAGAGTGACGAGTTATTTATGTTACACCATTGTTACAGCGCAGCGGCAGATGAGCACATTGGTTTATATTTTTACTTTCTAGCATAACCTACATAATTGGGATGCACCAGCTATTAAAGTATAGGATACACATCTTGAAACGCATCTTAATAAATCTTGTTTACACAATATTTTACATTATTACAGTTTGGCCCCTCTGTGTGACACCTGGTAATATTACTAGTAGTTTTGAAGAAACGAAAACAATTCCTGGCGCAGCTTTGATACTGTTTTTACCATTACACTTATCAACCTGGCACTACAACTTCTTTATTAAGTTAATGTTGAAAAAATATTAAACAGAAATATTTCAAACGCTGATGATAATGACAGTATCTTATCTACTATGAGAAATCTATTCAATTCCAAAGAAAACGCAGCAAATCTAAATACTATCCTATACATATCACTAGTTTCAAGAATTACTGCAAATACATCTGCACAACGATCCAGTTAATAAGTAATAACATATAACACTTGAAAAGTGACTACAATTTGTTTTAACAAAGAAGAATCATCATGTAACAAGTCTAAATCAAAACCAAATGAATCATGGTACTGTCCGGTATGCCAAAAATATGAACAGATGGACATGCGTATATAATCTAATAGCTTGTTTTTTCATTCAACAATTGCGTATATTTATCTGTATACTTTATAAATAAAATTTGAGTTTGTTAATATGTTGGTTTAAAATCTCATAATAGCGGTGGCTATTCAGTTTTTCTGCAAAAATTTAGCATGCCAGAATACAGTCCCACAGTAGCTATTGTATAACGGGTATTTATATGTATAGGACCCAGTACCCATATCGTCAATTGAAAACTGTGGCACAACTAATATATACTTCAACTGTAAATAATACTTCCAAAGACTAATAGATGTAGATGAATTTGTGTAAGATACCAATTCAGATACATGACTTAAATTTGGCTACATTTGCAGTATATAACTGTATAATCTTCATATTTTTGAGAACGATAAAACATATAAATCATTTACACACATATGTACATACATCATAGAGAAAATATGTAGTGATACTATACTATAAAATTTGTCATTATGATATAAATTAGAGTTCAGACAAAGTAACTAATGTGGAAAGATGCTAAATTCATCGGAAAAATTAATGAAATATATTATCTGAGATCCGCCATATAACTAAATCGTTTCATTCTATAAACATCACAACATACGGTTAGGACAGGACACACGCGATAAAGCGACTAGTAGACGATTTCATTCTATGCGAGCTGTCGTTGGCTCGGTTGGTTCGTGTCATACGCAGATAAAATATAAACGTAGGTCAGTGCTGACCGACCGATTACCACATGACATAAACAAACGCAAACTTATTTATCTTTTCGTTCCGATTATTTATTTTATAGGTTTTTCTACGAAGAATATCATCATCGTGATAATCGAGAATGATCGTCTTACAAAATTGCAAGATTTTATTTTTTTAATCTTTGTTGCACAACGCGTTTCGAACAGATGTTGGTTCGCATGACTACTCTCATGATATTATAGACTTCAGTGTCAATAACAATAAAAAGTTATTGCATTTCAAATTAACAATGTAGTTACTAGATTATGTGGCGTTTGCTGCTCTAAATAATTTCCGAGACATTTTCTCAAATTTCGTAGAAGTTTGTTTTGTCTTTCTATTTAGTGTGCTTTCATTGTTTCAGGAGATTCTAAGTTCGCATAGTCAAATACATAATTAGATTTTGAGGTTACACCCATCCGTAATAACCTAAACGAGAGCCATTAGATTCCATTTTCGGAATTTCCAATTCAATACGGTCTCTGTATTTAATGAACGACAATTTCATTCTACATCGTTCACTGAAATGCTCGCGCATATCTGTTAAATACGACTCCGTTAATAAATTATTGCGAACCGTGTAATCCGCGCCTGAGTAATTAAGCTTCGTACGCGCGCAATTCACCCTAAAATGATTAATATGTTGCACAGTCAATAGGAACAATAACACACGAACACAATCCAGGTTAATCCTTGCCTATGGCTTTCTGAATATTACACTGGAGCGTACTATAATAGTATGCTCGTATGTTTGAATGCCTGAATGTGTTATTATTCTGTCAAAAGTCAAATAACAATATAAGCATTGTTTGAAATTAAGTACGATTTACAAAATGTTGCACAATAAAATTTTTCGAAATGGTACTGCCTGTACATTGCATAATTCCATCAACTGTAAGCTAAATAAACCTATGACCAAAGAGCGGCTGGAAATGGAATTATAAATCACTGGTGGTTTTGCAGAAGGCAATTTGGTTTCCTGAAAGGTAGATGGACTGTTCACGTCATAAAATGAGTACCAAAAAATGTAGGAAAGGAGATGGGTAACTGTGGTGGCGTTGGATATTAAGATTAGTATTTAACTCTGCAGTCTGGAATAGGATAATAGAGAAAATAAACAAGAAAGTCTCCAGTATATCTTCAGAATATTGTTAGGAAATATCTATGGAATATTTTATATGATGGGATCCTGGCTCTGAAATTAAGCGAAGGCGTGATATCAATCGCATATGCTGATGTGTTCATCGTATTAATGAAAGCTAAATACCAGAGAAATGTTATGTTTAAAATAACCGGATCAATCGGAGAATTGGTCACTAAGAGGAAAGCAGTAATTCTCAACCGAACAAGAAAGAACAGAAAGGCATATTGGACGAGAGAATTGTGCCAAAATAAGAACTAAAAATAGTAAAATACTGAAGCTAACATTTTACCCGCCAAATACGTTACAAGGAAAATAAAGGCTAGTTTAAGGACGCTGTTGCGGATTATGTCCAAGGTAGGAGGAAGTAGTAGTAAAAATGGAAAGACAAAGTCGTCGCATACTTCACAGAACCACAGAGATGCATCGGAGGAGTTACAACAGAGAGTTGCAAATGGATATAGAATTGTTTCTGCCGCAAAGTAGGTCCAATCAAGTTGCCGATGACAAAAAACAATGACAAATATTTGAGTCAAAGGAATTACAGCAACATTCGGATAAGCAGATTTTAAAACGTGCTATTCTTACCGAATGTCAGAATACCTAGACGAAAGGAGAAGTTACAGCTCGTTCCGTTCTTATGCCAAAAGGTTCAAAATAATTCATTCAGTTTGTCCACAGGAAATGGCAGGAGACAGAAATGGTAATTGACTTAAGACGGAATGCGGTAATGAGGTTAAGATCAATATGAAATCCGAAAAGAACTGAAACGAATTACATAGATGCATCGTATAATTGTAGTATCGGATAGAGCAAGGATGGAAAGTGAACTGAAGAGAAGAGAAAGGTATTGAGGGGAAAGAGTAATAATACAAATGGTTAGAGACAGTGAAATAGGATAAGAAGGACATTGTTATCCGAAAATATGTCATGAGGGTGGTTCCAGCGGTAGGCACGTAAAGATAGATGTGGTTGTTTAGATACACTGATTGCAGATACCACACAAGAGTACAACGCGGCTAAAATCTAATCGACTTAAGTATAAAGAGTTTATAAAGCATTTCAGTTCGAACTTGATAGAGTCGTAGTTCCAAAATTCTACCAAATATTAAAGAGAGATATTTGAAAGTACTCGTCGAAAGCTTTTCGACATAGTTTTTCAACGTAGGATAAAACAAATGAACTTGGTCTGAATTTTATTCATATACGCCTTTCTGTTTCATTGCAGTATTACAAATATGTTATAAAAAGTTATTAGAAAGTAAAGAAGTATACTGTTTAAATGATAGTGTAACGAAAGATATTTAGATAGATATCAAATTAATAATACATTACTGATAAATAACATTCTCTTACACACTATAAATTCCTTCAAAGAAACTTTCGAAGAATCTCGGCCTGTACTGCTCGTATTTCAAAGCGACCCGCTATTAAGCGTTAGATATTTGATTGAGCAATAACCAGTAACGTTTAATGATCTTTATAAACTCATACATTCGTTTGGTGCGCTTTATCTTGAATAGGATCAACGAAACTCTAGGCAATGTCGTTTTCTATAAATGCAGACGACAGTTACGTCATTTGCTATCATTTCCTGCGATTTACCTACCGCATGCTTCGTACAATACAGTCGCTGATTTATTGCATTATATCTGACTTTCGAAATTGTTTACCTAGTAAATGAAGTAACTATATTTGAATATTTTCAACACCTCAATTTCCCTACAATGCGTTTACTTTATAGCTACGATGCCGGTATAGTTGTTAATACACTCAAACATTACAATGCAGTCTAATGTGAAGCAATGTTCAGAGCAGATTATCATCAATAAGTTCTATCAGCGAGTAATATCTTCAACAAGCACTTTACTAATCGTGCAACGCAATCCGATTTCGAAGTTTGCTTAACGGAATTACAATGCCAGTAGCGAAAATAACTGAGACTTCTCTCTTAACTTAATAACGAACTTATCGTCCATTCATTGAGCCTTACAACGGGATCTACGTCTGTAGTTACCGGTTTAAAGTGCAGACAATGTGAATTGTGTAAGGCTTGCCGTTACCAGTGCCGCTCGATATCCTCTTCTTCATTGTGGCGATTTTCGGTCGAATACAGGAGGCAGGTGAGCGATTCGGATTTGGGGCGATTTCGATCGAATGCTCGGTATTACGAATTCGTGGGCTACACTCGAATTGTTGGGTTCGTGTGTGTCTGAAGCCAACTTGGTTGGTGTACCGAACGCTTAAATGAGATTAATTCACTAAATTTAGCGTCGGTTTATAAACCTCCCGACACGGATTCGTGTTTTGTTTTAAAATGGAAGATTTGTCTTGGAAGTTCCAATTGAGATATATTTCGCGAATTAAACTGAAGTAAAGTAGTTAGGTGATGAGTGAGAAATATAACAATTATTTAGATTTAATATTTTTCATACTTTTCTTCAATGAATAGTATACGCGGCCTATTTAGAAATAAAATTTCATTTCCGCGTAAAAGTGTGACCTAGCGGATTTGCAGAGCTCATTTAGCTTAGCTTGTTAGTACATCTCAGTTCCGCTAATTTTTTGTATATATGGTCTTAGCGCATTTTCAAGAACAAAGGAATGTATTGTGCTATATTCTTCCCTCTACTAAATAATAATAATTTTTCAATTTCATCTATAACAGATATATAGTCACCATCTTTGACATCAACGGTAATCATTCGGCTCGTTCAGCTACAAAAGTTCGTTTTTATCAAATACGATTATTTGGTGAGTTATGATAGGTTTCTCGTTCATTTAATAGCGGAGCTAACCTAAACGAGCTGTGCGAAAGAGGTCACTAATGCAGCTTACCTTTTACGAATGAAATTAGTTAAGTAATTCAAAATGTATTATAGTTTGGTACATAATTTGAGTTCTGTGGTTTAATGGTAAAAAATCGTTACAAAGCACCTACTATAAAAACTATAACAAAATTAGCAATTAGCTTTTCAACGATGCCAACAGAGAAAACAATCATGTAAGCACTGTGGAAGCGCCAGAGAAGCGGACTACGCAGACAAAAAGCCGGCGATAGATCGCGACGATTCGTTTACGACATTGAAGCATATTTAAAGAATAATGGATTTACTGGCGCTAAATATTCGAAATTAAACACAAAGCGTCCTGGCGAATATGCTTCGTTTAAAATATTGGTGGGTACGGAAATGTTGGAAAAAGCAAAAAACACGAAACTCTGAACGCCAGGTACCAAAGTCAACCGCTGTTTAGAGAGAATTATGAAGATTTTACCTCAGACTTGACGTCAGGAACTTCAATGAATGCAAATTGCAAATAACTGTACGCAACTGTCGGTTGATGAATTTGCAATTTTCTACCAGAATGTGCAATGTCTAGCAAACTAAATACCGAATTACATTTGCTGTCTAATTGCAAAGTGACCATTATCACGGAACACTGGTTAAGAGGAGAACGGTTGAAGCGAACTACCATCCCAGGTTTTCATTTGCTAGCATTGGTTGCAGCATAGTTGAAGAAACTCAATACACGGCAGTTAATATAAAAATATTAATAATATTGACTGAATACTCAGTAATAACCATTACAATGAATTTATTAACATCCTTGAATGGTTTTGTGCAAGCATCATTTTCCGAGAGCCAACCAGGATCTCTAAAATAGTCCAAACTTGCTTGGACAATGTTATTATTCACAAATAGAAGGGACAAAAAGGTTGGTCTAATTTCTCACAAGATTCTATATTACAAATAATTTGCTACCGGTTTCGGGAAATTCCCATCATCAGGCAGAATCGAAAAAACACAGTAAGGCGTATGTCAGCAATATGTACATAAGACATTAGTTAGTTTATCGACGCAATTTCATTTGAATATATGGGAAGCGAATTATTGCGATTCGATTCGGCTCAATTCGACGAGCCTAGTGGACGCTTGGCTTAAGTCTATTAGTGGTTTCTCTAAACTATTTGAAAAGAATTTCCTGACGAAGTATGCACAATTTAATTAATACTCATCAATATAGTTTTCTAAAAAATAATAGCGCAGAAATAGCTAGTGAGTACATAGGGACGGTGTATACTAGTCTCGAAAACCAAAAAAAAATCCTTGTGAAGTCCTATCCTTCTAAAATTTTTGACAGCATTAATCACAGCAAAACAAAAGCCATTTTATTCAAAATCAAACTCAACATTACCTATATTAATAACTGCTAAATCCCGTCGTCATACAGTCCCAGATGCTCTTTGCATACTTGGCGTAATGAGCGACGATCAGCTCAAGAAGAAACAACATACTGAGTCAATCTATAAGAAGGAAATTCAAAAACGTAATATTAGTAGAACTAAATATATACGATAACGATATACCTTCTCAGCTGAAAGGTATAGAAGCACTGAACAAGAGTTTTATTTGTAATACTTCTACCATTTTGAAGAAGTCTTCCAGCAGCTATGACTTTAATGTACAGTAACCTTCAAAGGTATCCGGACAGACTAGATAGAGAAATACCTTGCACCCAATACTTAATTCCAAAAGCCGCAGTATAGTATAGTACTTGCCTAAAGGCCCGTGTACCTGCCAGTTCATCTGTTTTTGCGTTCAAAGATCATCAGAGAATATCTTTCGTGCTTTGAAACGTTTAAAGAGCAATGCGACTGGGGTGGATGATAACATAAAGGCATCAGTCTTGAAATGGTGCGTGTCCCCGTTGTTAGAATATACTCTGTACATATTTAACTTCTACAATGGAAGTTCTGTATTCTCAAAAACATGGAAATCATCTATAGTTATTCCGTTGCTTAACACTGAAACTTTAGGAACTTGTAAAGATTTACAACCAATTAGTATCCTGCTTTGATTATGAAACAAAAACAACGTAAAATACTTGTGGATTAAAATTTATCTTCTGTAAACGTTTAATTAGTACATAGATATATCTATAAAGATGCGACTACCGTTAATCGACATTATCCCAAACTGGTGACTGCTTTTATACGTACCACTTCCAAATCATAGAAAAAGACAGCAAGACTACTCACCTGCAACAAAGAAAAAGAAATTAATTTTAGTACATTTCACTACACGCTCGCAATTTATTACGTCACATTAGTGTCGTAAGGGTGTTTGGTAAATAGTGTTAAAAGTACATCTATTGATAAAATTCCAAGGCTGTTTTATAGTCTGTGAAAACTGTTAAAAATGTTGTGTGACAAAATTATGTTGACGCTATATCTAGGTTTCACGCTTTACACCACGCTAGTGTAAATCAAAGTAATTCAAGATCATTGTGAAAACGTCCGCTTTACAGGTAACATGTCATCAATCAGCTCTGTCTTTTCAACTAGGTAATTATATGGTGATACAAGCTGCTTTCAGAGGTTGGCTAGAACAAAGTAATTACATACGCTTTGTGATTTTGATGTTTATGATTACTTGCAGTCAGTTTGATAGTTGCAAGCAAAAAAATATTAGGTGAACATTTTCCTTCACGCTCCAAATAGAATAGCTAAGTAGAGTGTATTGGTGCGCGTAGATGGATATGAACGAATCATGATGAAGTAATATGCTGTCACCTCATTAAAAAGATTGTTTACACACTATTAGTTGCCAATTGTGCTATAATGGAGGCACTTAATTGATTGAAAAATAGACAAAATTTCATTCACGTGCTAGCAATTATTACACACGTGAATTCCTATTACATACATAGATTATGCTTATGCTTAATATTAATATAGGTTGGTATTTATTATTCAAATTTATTTAAAACCACATTCCTATTGATTTTGCAGATATAATTAATCGTACTTGTCTAGTGCACAATACAGTCTTTTATCCAAAACAACAAAGGCGAAATCGAAATGTTCGCAATGCGATTTATTTCATTGCTAGTATGGGAAAGTAAATTATATCGTTATTTCACGTATCGTGCTAACCTGTAATTTCCTCAACATAAAAGAAAATCGCCGTACGCAGAAGAGTCCAGCACGCATACGAATAAATAATGAAATTTAATACCAAAGGAGGCACAAAATTACTACGAAAATAAAAGAAACAAATGGGGAGATTTCACTCGAGTATTTCCAGAATTGTACGTCCTAAGGCGTAGAAGGAAAGCGAACAGGGAATTGAGCAGTATTATTCAATAAAATTATCCCATAATTCAACACCATTTCGCCTGATGTAATGCAATCATTTAAACATCAAACAAAAGTCGAAATCATGGTAATTACATTTTTTAGAATGCTTTGAGCGTAGTATTTGCGAGGTATGCTCGTACCCTCATAAATGTATTTCTATGAATACATTAAAAATATATATACATTCCAGTATATTAACAAAATAAATAGGTAATAAGTAGTTATAAGGAAAGTATAACATAAAGAGTAAAAATAATTATTCGTTACAAATAGATAAATAGCACATTAGTATATTAGTGTATAACAGTGCGGCTGTCACAGTGGTATGCTAGGTGCGAGTTGGATACGGCTTGTGACACCATTTCGGAAAGTTGGTATTCGGTCGAGCTACCATTTGCCTTTGAGAAACAATTAACAGCGCCACAATCCTTGCAGACCAATTGTAAATTGTCTACAATCATAAATGTATTACTTAATTTAATTAATTAATTCTTCGGAAGGATGGTGGCATTTTTCACGGAGAATTGGATTCCGATTGATCCACGATTCGCTGTTGGCAGCAAAGTGATGAACAGCACAGCATTTTAAAGGCGATATGATGCTGTCACAAGGCCATATGAACAGAATTACGCATACGCAAAACTACACAGAAAGAGTTGCAGTGAATCATAGAAGCGATACAGATAAAAAGAAATTAAAAAAAAACTTCGTATCATATAACTCCAAAATGATTTGTTTTGACGTAGTATCACTATTTACAAATAAGATTTAGCACTAAGTAATACAGACAAAAAATGAAATTTGATACAAAATCATACCATCCAGTAAATTGCTTCTGTATAATAAATTTTCTATTATGTTAACTTAGTTTTAGCGTCTGGGTTGTTTGGTGAGATTCCGGTGTTACTGAAGTAAACTAGCACATTCAAGTATCGTTGAACTACACAGGAATACAAGAAAATATCTATATACGTAGCTGTTGCTACGTCTATGAAAAACTGGCTTTGTCCGGCAAACTCATGAAAAAGTCATCCTCGTGTTCTAATTTAAACTCGTGATATGTTTTGTTTAATTAACCATTTTTTCCTTCTTAATGCATTATGCGGTCGATAGGTGATTGTTTTATTACAGTCGGTTACCGTTGGCGCGCGAGAATGGTCAATTTCTCCGGTTTTTCACACACCCGTTGCGGGGTCGACCACTGAGACTTAATGCGACCCCCTTCATTGACTCGATTAACCTCTCTCTGCGTAGCGCTTATAAAATATTTCGTTCACGTAGCTCCGAGACGTGAACAACTCGAGTAGCGCGAGCTGTTCCTCCATAACGTATTAGGTTAGAACAAAAACCGGTGTGCAGACCACGATCACCGTCCATTAGACGATAATTTAAATTGTGCCGTTCGAACAATAAATGTCATTGACTAGCGTTCTCGACTCTTCAAGTAGCGTTGTTCCCGCTCTTTCTAGATGGTCTTTTATGGACGTCCACAACTGTAATCACTAATACATGACATATATAAATTTTTGTGCATATTATTGCTGAGCGTGTGTTAAGTAACTTAAATGAATTTATAAGAAGGCTTCTCTAGTAAGTTAACCGCTATGTTAAAAGAATAACAATTAACACCGTTAGCAATCTTAATTTGTTACATATAATATTCCTTGTCGCAAATATCATTAACAGGGCTATAATAGGTGAAGATAAACGACGCTCTAAGCGACATCATTGTAGGAGTTAAAGATCAACTTATCTTTACATTAGAAACAGAAGTATCACTGAAATTGGAGAACTTGAAATTCTAAAATGAAGCAGATTATGAGAACGAAAATTATGTATACCAGGAAGGAGTAAATGGCTAAAATACAAACAGGAGAATCATTATTATGTACAATAAAACAGCTGCTATCAGTATCATTAAAAAGAGCTAAAATAAAAATTGTAACCCTTCTACAAGAAGAATTATTATTTTTTTACTGAATAAAAATTGGCTCAGAAGCCTTAAAAAATATACATATATGGTATGTATAACAACGGAAAATATTACACGCAGAAAACGATCCCCTAATGGAAGAAAGCTTTGGGAAATAAGAAAAATTGCTAGAAGAGACTTCTTCTAGACAATCTATGGCAGGTTGACGTCATATATACAGATATAACTCGTTTGATACCAAACTCTTTTGAATACTAGTACCAAACCTAATCAATTAGTTACGTCTTTCAACATTGTTTTTCAAGTTGATGGGTTGCTAAACTACGCTTCATACGCCTATTATAATGGTTGTAGGTCATATAATTATGTGATATGAGTGGAGTCCCACAAGGATCCAATCTGAACCCATTACTATTTATAATATACATATATGGATGATCTATTGACATTATTGACTTATGATGCATTGGTATATGCTGATCACCTGAAGATTTAAGACAGAATTTCCAAAAAAACTGCTCTGACAGACATAAGCTTCAAATTAGCATTTCCAAATATTGGAAGGTACGAGTATATATAAGACTACTCTTTGACACCAGCTGGAACTGTGCCAGACCTGAGAGTGTTATTTGATTCCAATCTCATATTTGTTTGTGGTATCGATGAACTCTGCAAGTCGGCATATAAAGTTCTTGATTTTGTAATCGGAATTTAGGGACATCTGTTTGATGAAAATAAAGGGTGGCCCATAATGTAGAGACACATTTTGAAGTCTAATAACTTTGCCTTTGAAAAACCTATAGGTAAGTTTTTGGTGTTGTTCGATAGAAAAACTCAAAAAGTTTCTTTGTATTGCAAAAAATACAGGGTATACCAAAGTATAAAAATTGTAATCAAAAGTCAAAACATTACTAAGTAAAGTGACTGTATACTACTATTGTTTTGAAGTGTAACCATAGAGATTTATAACTGTCTAGTAGACAATATCGTACTGACGTTTTCGAAAAATGAACAATCTCGCTCATCATCGCGCTTTTATTGTTGAAAATTTCTTGAAAAATAACGAGTCTATTGCCGTTACTCGGCGCCAGTTTCGCACAAGATTTAATTTGAATTCTCCCTGTAGAAACACAATTTTAAAATGGGTTGGTCAATTTAGAACCACAGCATCATCTCTGAAGACGAAACCTGCAGGTAGGCCTATTTCAGTTAGAACTCCTGCAAATATTGAAAGAGTTCAAGCTGCATTTTTAAGAAATCCAAAGCGATCTGCAAACAGACAATCTCAAACACTAGCACTCTCAAGAACTAGCCTGCAAAGAATATTGCATAAAGATTTACGCTTAAAACCATATAAAGTTCAACTTGTGCAGGAGCTAAAAGACACCGATTTTGCAGCCAGACTTGCTTTTTCTAACCATTTTTTAGAGCTTTTAAACAACAATGCTGATTTGTCCGAAAATTTATTTATGTCTGATGAAGCACATTTTCATATGTGTCGCTATGTAAACAAACAAAACTCTCGTTACTGGTCTCAAGAAAATCCGAGAGAAATACACCAAACTCCTCTTCATAGTCATAAAGTTACTGTTTGGTGTGCAGTGTCAGCACAGGGAATTGTGGGACCTTATTTTTTTGAGGATGAAAATGGAGAAAATACCACGGTAACTTCGGAACGTTATGTGAACATGTTGGAAACCTTTTTTCAACAAGAGTTGCGGCGCTTTCCTGAAAACATGTGGTTTCAGCAGGACGGCGCCACATGTCATACTGCCCGCGCATCCATGAATGTCCTGCGGCAAATGTTTCCAGGACGCCTGATTTCAAGGTTTGGTGATCTCCAGTGGCCCCCGAGGTCATGTGATTTAACACCCTGTGATTTTTGGTTATGGGGCTATTTAAAATCCAGGGTTTACATCATTAATCCGCAAAATATTGACGAATTAAATGAAAATATTCGAACAGACATTCTGAATATTTCTCCATTAATGTTGCATAATGCTGTGCGAAATATAGTGTCTAGAGTAGAAGAATGTTCAAGAAGAGAAGGTCATCATCTTTTAGACACAATTTTTTAAAATTAGGCTAGTTATTACGTGCTTAGTTAGTTTCTCTTGTTATTAAATTTATTGAATTCCATATTTTGATTGAAACGTTTTTATTACTTTTGATTACAATTTTTATACTTTGGTACACCCTGTATTTTTTTGCAATACAAACAAACTTTTTGAGTTTTTCTATCGAACAACACCAAAAACTTACCTATAGGTTTTTCAAATGCAAGGTTATTAGACTTCAAAATATGTCTCTACATTATGAGCCATCATTTATACCGGGTGTTCCATAAACATTTCCAAAAGCTGTAATATCTTTATTTATCATCTGATTTTAATGATTTATATATGAAACTGTAGGGTTTCGTAAAGACTACAAACAGCAATGCAAATTATCTGTTTATCAGATATAATTCGCAAGAAACGTAACTCAATTTTTTTTTTCAAACTGCACTATATATATTTTTTTGATTTTTATAAAAGAACATTTTCTAACGATTCGAATAATGTTATAAAAACATACACTTAAATAAGGAATAATCGAAGAAAAAGACAAGTTTTTGCAAATTTTTATATGGCAAAACAACTAATAGTAGGTCATGCAATTAAACAATCGCAACGTCTTTTTTATTCATAATTATGAAAAATACAGACAATAAAATAAACACTTTTGTTGTTTAGATCAGACAAAATAATTAAATGAAAAAATCCAAAACACTTTCCTATAAATACTGCTCCAGCAGCTCCATCTTGTTGGAAGTAAATTTGTGCGTATTGAGCAATGGGCAATTCTTCTAGATTGTCCACTATTTCTTCGAGTAATGTATGATATCTTTCTTGATTTAGGTTACCGTCAATAAAAAATGGTCCAATTAATCTAGAATCTAAAATTCCACACTAAACATTTAAAGAGAACCTTCTCTGGATATTATTTTCAATAAGAAATCCAGGATTGTCATTGCTCCAATACCTATGATTGTTTCTATTAAATATAGCATTATTCGTGAAAGTACACTCATCCGACCAGAGAATTTTAGAATAAAATAGTGGATCTTCTCGTAATTTATTAAAAAAATAAATTACAAAATAGTATTCTTCGTGGATAATCGTCTTCCAGCAAATGATGGATCCGTTGAGGTTTGAACGGTTTTAATTTATGATTTTTTCAAAATAGAATGTACTGTTGTACGGGAAGATCCAATGTTGTTAGCAATCTCTCTAACGGACGTCTTAGTATTCTCCGCAACCATCAATAAAACGTTTAGATCTAAATTTTCATCTGTAGTTCGTACGTCTTTTTTTGACTTTCTAAAAGATCCGTACATCCTCAAATTGGCTTCCAGTCGTGCAAATTTCTTACAATGTGGTGATTCCCTATCAGGGAAACGTTCCTGATAAATTCTAATAGCGTCACGTGGTCTTTTCCCACATTCAAAATAAACTTCAAGCATATCCGTTAAATATTCAAAATTCATATTTTCTATTAATATTAAAATAAATCGAAATTAAACTTATACAAACTTGTTTATTATAATGAACGGTGATTTTGACAATGCGTTGATCACTCCAACTGACAGTGACCGGTGGTTGATTAAAAAAGACGCTGTGATTGTTTAATTGCGTACCCCAATTCATGATCTACTGTTAGTTTTGCCATATAAAAATTTGCAAAAACATGTCTTTTTCTTGCATTATTCCTTATTTAAGTGTATGTTTTCATGACATTATTCGAATCGTTAGGAAATGTTCTTTTATAAAAATCAAAAAAATATATATAGTGCAATTTGAAAAAAACAATTAAATTACGTTTCTCGCGAATTATATCTGATAAACGGATAATTTACATTGCTGTTTGTAGTCTTTACGAAACCCTACAGTTACATATATAGATCATTAAAATCAGATGATAAATAAAGATATTACAGTTTTTGGAAATTTTTGTGGAACACCCGGTATTACACGTTTGTAATGAGCAAACATGACTATGCTAGTATTATATGGTACCTCCTTCACGTATGCCACTCCTATAACCTGAAAAGAGCTCATCGAAGGTTTCTGAACTTCGGCTTGAGATTTGGAAAATATTACCTGCTGTGTGGATCTTTTTTTTCGGGGAAGATAATTCAAAATTAAATTTATTGTCGACATCTTCTACAAAAAATTACGTTTCATATATCACCAGTGGCTGCTAGATCGACGCCCAATTTTGCCATTCTGGCAGTTAAAGCGAATGTACCTCCTACAGCTCCAGTAGTTATTATGTAATAATAATAATAATAATGTACTGCAGAGCTAACAAGTATTTTGTGGATATTTTTTTATAGTTTCTTTTATTTTTGTTCTATTGTAAGTTGGTCCTTCCAGATGTAATTTGTTACTAGTATTACTGTATTATATTTTTCATGACTTTTTATGTTAGCTTATCTCAACTTTTATATACACCTGTCTTGCGTTAGATTATACAAAACATGGTTGATTCATTTCTAACGTTTTTTCCTGTAAATTGGTATTCCGTTGGGCAAATAAAGGTTGCTATTATTATTGTTTGCACGTGAACATTTCAATTGGATAAACCTAGAGTGAAAACGGATTTTGTTTTCGGAACAAAAATAGAAATAAATAGCATGGGTTCTGATGCTAAAAAAATATATTCGACGCCCTTGCTACAGTTGCTGTGTGAACTCGGTTTGTGCCCCTAATTACTTTCTAGATGTTCCGCGATATTGTTACCATTTATATACCTAGCAGTGGCCGTACAAATTTGGTGTAGATTTTGGGTCTCATCATGTGATTTGATTTACAGTATATACTACCACATTTTCATCACCTTGTGTAGATATTTTGCAGCATAACTTCCATTCTATATACACAGCAGTTAAATTTGAAAGTTCAATTTGTTCTTCGAATTATCTAAGTAAAAACATCTGGCAGATTAATACAGATGTATTAATTTGAATTAATTATACAGTGAAATGATTGATGAATGGAATACAATTGAAAAATGTCACAATCAATGTCGGTTCGAAGTACAATAGTTAAGAGGTCCCTACGAAAAATTGAAAACAACTTTTTTATAATAAATAATACCATTATGTGATGAAATGTATAACAAACGAATATAACTTAATAACTGTATTTAATTAAATGTCAAACAATTACTTTTAACTATAATCTCAATGCTGTTGTCATTTCGCGTTGCACTTCATTTTATTAAGGATTGGCGTGTTACAATGGTTTCTAATTCGTGATTCGATTGAATCCCATCTCTGTATTTCGCTTTTCTACTTACAAAATGAGAGTAGATGTCAGTCATACGGAGCTTCGGCTGCTTAAAACACAAGTACTCTTGAAAGTGTTCATGCAAAATCAAGTGTTTGAAACTTATTTAAAATTACTAGTTTCTATCCAGTTTGAGGTTTTGATTACAACATTCTATTGAACATGTTTCATATTGATTTATCGTTCGTTCATTGGAAAGCATATTTCCGTTTTGGCTTAAATGCCTCGATGGAATATCCAGCAATGTCCCTTATTTATTTATCAGTTTTCTTTTCAGATGTTCTGATAATCCCGGTATGTTTTTCCTGCTAAGATTCACTTCCTATTTGTTCAGTTTTTTTCTTTTCTTTTTAGTCTGTGTCCAAATACGTCCAATTATTTCTCCTTGTTTTTGATTGATTTTTGAAGACGAGTTCTTTACATTTCAGTGGTCTTTTACACTAAAAAAATATATTCACTTTGACAAAAATAACAGTTTTAATGGGAATGATAAGGGCCGGTTGGAGCCAACCGACAAAAGCTGAAAGTGATTGGAGATGTTATTGAAAGACCATTTTGGCAAAACCATCAAATAGTAGTGGCTTTGTGAACTTAATCTTTCACATTGTATCAAAGACACTGCAAAGAATTTTATGAAATTACAACTGTGTACCATCGAATCATCAACACTAACGCATTAAATGAAGAAAACAATCCAAAAAGTAAGTTTTAAGGTGTCATTAACGACAAATGTTGCTTTCTTGGTACTTTAAATTATAATCTCAACATTTTTTTTCTGAGATAGTTTCATTGACAATAGTTACGTTTACTTTGCTTTGTAGCAGGTGTATCTTTTCTAACATTACTAGGAGTTAACACGAAAGGAGAGGTAAAATATGACTCACTCCCCCTTTTACAGTGGGGTGAGTAATCCTGACATATTGCAATAATTATATACATATATAATTGGGTACAGAGCCAAGGGTGAACATTGGGAAACTGGTTCCCTGCGACTGAAGTGATTTTGTATGCCGGTAGCTTCAATATACAAGCTTGGCGTCGTAAACGTCCCCTTGATATTAATAGAACAGTTTTACCAGGGGTGTGCAAAAATCGATTAGATGATTGCGTATAAACTTTCCCAAGGTAATACTTAAGCTATGTGAATAGGCACAATCAGCTTGTAATAAATTACATTCTGCAAGGAGTATTCAAAAGAAATGTAAAAATAATAACCATACATAACCGTAACGATATTGCATAAATAAAAAGAGAGCTCCCAGTTTAACAGTTAGGTGAAGTATGCTACAATGGGATCTCACATTATAGTAGTAATTTAATACTAGATTATACTTGTTAGGTTCGTATAAATATATGTTACAAATTTACAATTTGTTTCGTGTGTAAATCTAACCCAATAAACTTTGTAAATTTGGCAAGAGGTGTTGTGTACAGGACTTACACATTTTTTACTGTGTGAAATTCAAAATAAAAAATCGAATACACAACTCACATATCGCCATTAATGATTTCAAATCAGTATTTTTATTAGAAAAGCCAAACAGTATGAAGTAATATGCGAAAGGATCTGTATAAATTTGGCACGGGGTGAGCAAAACAAATCATCCCATGATGAATTTCCGTTATAAATCTCGAAAAAATAGCCGTCGGCGGAAAGTTTACGAAAGATGAAGGAACTCTGAATAATGCATGGGACAGGATTTATGAGTTGTTGGGTACAGTAACTCAGCCGTACTAAGGAAGAAAGCGATGTTAGGTCGTTACTAAATTACCCTTCGCATTTTTCTTCCGTGTATAGTAAGTCTTCCCTGGCGTATTAAGCGGTCCCAAATATTCTAAAAAATTGCTCGAGCAATTTATATTACTAAGAACATTTTTTTTTTAATTTGGTTCTCCTTAAGGCGTTCATACTTGTAATTGCTCTTTAACAAGTCCTGAATTTTTCGTGGGTACTCCGGTATTAGATTACGTACAATTTTATTTCAACTTTAAAAAATATAAAATACCTACCTTATTAGAAAAAATGTTGTCGGAAATTAAATTTGAATATTTTCTTAGTTAAAGAATTATTTCTAAATTTAAGTGGATATTTTTAATAATTTCTTTTGGAAAGATGCAAACAGAAATTTACAGAAAAATGTGCAGAAAATGATGTTAATTGCAACATTTAACAATATGAAGAAGAAGCAAACGTGAATTAAGGCGCAACTAGAGTAGTACTTAGTACATCTGCATAATTTTTTCCGGATGTAATTTTCTCTTCTTAAATTTTCTAGTACCATTTAGCGTTTCTTCCTTGTCTCGGTCTTGCCAAAAATAATGCTTCCATGCATTTCCAATTAATTATATTGTGATGAGTCAGCGTCACGCGTGATCATGACGTCACCAACCCCGACCGGCGACCGATGAGTAATCCTCTCGAATTTGTCCAGATCGATATAGAATGATCGAGAAATAGTCACCGAGGCATATATAAATGGGCCATCTAACAGAGGAAGGCAGTCTTGACTGAAGAACGTGCGCGTCGTGAAGACATAAATAAATTGTTATAAATCGGATATATAAATATTCTGTACTTATATAGTTAAGTGTTATTCGTGTTATATGATTTTATTAGTATTAAGTGTTTATTTAATCAATATATCGTTTTAAACCGAATATTGTTTGCTTCGAAGCCGATAACATTACAATATTTCAGCCATTGTTGTTGCATGCATCCAACGTCAGTGAAATGAATTAATTACTTCAATTTAAAATAATGACATTTTTTTGGGTGGTTATTCCGAATGTATGTAAACAGGCACAAATTAAAAAAAATAGCTACTGAACCACCTTGCATTTTAAGTAATTGATTTTCTGAGAATAGTTTCCTGAGTTTTGAGGAAACCAAATTATTTGGGATGCTTAACAAGGATGTTTACTCATTGGGTACCCATAATCATAACAAAGTGGCCAGTCAATACATTCTTTTGTATCATTTTGCTTGTCCAAACAAATATTCTACTGCCTTACTTAGAATAACAGAATTGGTAAATGAAGTGAATGGCCATCCATTGCATTGTATAATAAATACAAGTATTCTAAGATTCGCATATAGAGGGATTAAAGTTTTTGTTCATGGTTTTTAAGTTCTTGATTAATTAAAGTTCTATTGTTATTTTTAGTATTTCTTTAGCCTGTGATTAAACAAAATAAGATTTAGCAAGTTTTCTCAATGCTACAAAAAAACACGATGAATCGAAATTCATAATATCTTTAGAGATCATCCCATTTTACTGGAATAATTAATGGAAACAATACTTAAATAAAATTTAAACATTCAAAAAGGCATACTTTCGTAATGCTTGCTTCAATCCGAAAAAAAAAACAACTACAAAACGTAGGAATTGAATGGTGTTTTCAGCTAGATACCATTCGACCCAAGTAGGTAGGCTATATGGGTTCTGCGCCACTTTGACCCCGCGAAGCGTGTTTTTAACCGCTAATTACTTTCATTATTATGAAGGTTGTTCTTGGAAAAACAAGTTTCGCCTGATAAAAGCTGTTCAATACCTGATCAAGGCCGTTAATGGGCTAATTTGCACACGAAAGTAATTAGGGTTTTTTTTTGTTTTTTTAATGTGGTGGGTGCTTAGTTGCAGTGACTCCGTAAACTGTATCGCTTGTCTGGCTATCACTGCAACTCTCGCAGTGTAGTTTTTGTGTGTGTATGTTGTGTTCAATTGGCTTTGTGACAGCATCATATCGCCTTTTATGATGCCGCGCTGTTAATCACTTTGCTCCCAACAGCGAATGGCAAGTCGATCCGGGATTAAACTCTCTGAAAAAATGTCACCGTCCCTCCAGAGAACTGAACGCCGGCGCCTATCGTCCTCTCACAACAATAGTCAGCCGCCTAACCACTGCGGCCATCGACCCGTTTCATTAACCCGTTTAAAAACACAGTTCGCGGGGTCAAAGGTCGAAGTGACGTAGAAACCACATAGCCTACCTACTGACACACTTTTCAATTCAAGATTTTTGTAGTGGTAGTTGTGGAAATCTAGGAATGATTCAATCCCTATGAAAGTGCTTTTCCTTAGACGTTGCCAAAACATGGTTTTGCATTTCTAAGCGTTTTCTTCGATCTAAAGTTGTAGTACCTTTCTCGTTTTCAAATTATTCCTCTATATAATATATGTAGTTCAAATTAAATCAAAGTATTCGTATCTGTTATACGTCCCAAAACATCTAGAAAAATTTGAATGCAGTGAAAACCTTTGGTGAAAGTTCGTTACAATCTTGAAGAGGTTCTGTAGTTTCCTCTAAAACATCTTTCGATATCTCTGTAAAAAAAGTGTACAACATAGTATAAGAAAATGTTTTTAAACGAAAGGAAAAATTGACAATCCCTAATTGGAGGCGCTGCGCATCAATATAATCTATCAAATAAGTAACGGGGTGGGCATAAGTCACCTGGCAGCCTTGAAAACATGACATGCGTCAGTTACTAAGTTAGTATGCTTGTCGACCTTGAGACAGGTCAATACCGGTATTGTTGCGTGGTTAGATAGTTTTCTGTCGAGTGAAATGGCACAAAATGTTCGAGTCAAGTTTTCGTTACAACAGCGTAAGTTTTTGTTGAAACAGTTTTATTGTCTTGATCGCAATTATGGAGCAATTGAAGAGAATTTTAGAGAAAGGTGGCCGGATACACAATTCCCAAACGGCAATTACATGGTTGAATTAGCCAAAAAGTTTGAAGAGACCGGTAGTGCTCAAGATGCAAAAAAGATTTCGAACATTGGATAAGAATCAAGTTCGATACCATCAATGAAGACCTCGCGTTATTTGAAGTATATCAAGATGAACGGTGAACATTTTGAACACCTATTGTACACATTTTTGCGGTATAATGAAAGAAAACCAACGTTTTTTAATCTCGTGTTATCGTTTCTTAAAATTACTTAAATTTGTGCAAATTTGCCAGGTGACTTATGCCCACCCCTGTATATCGTCGTCAACACCTACTTAATTCCGCAAAATTCGTCAGGACAATCAAAATAACACAATACATGGGTCATCTTTACCAGCGGCCCACAAGCAAGATCATACATCACCTGACTAAAACATCCGAATCGTGAAAAGGAGCGATACATCCTGTTATAAAACTATACAAATACACGTTAAACAATTATATACTTATCATTAAACTATTCTTTGTAATATATAAAACTGTTAAAACTCACGTACACATTTTAGAAAGGTAATTAACTGCATTCTTTTCTTAGAAAATATTATTTTTGTAAAGTGTCACATTCACTTTCTTGTCATTAATTTGTAATTAATATTTATGTATATAAACCACATACTTTAAGCTTAAATTAACAGTTTTTTGCAAGTTGTTATAGAGTCAATAAGTAAAGTATTGTAATCAAATCTATAATTAATACATTGTAACTGTTCTACTGAAGATTGTTATACATTATTTGATTTCATCGAATTAAAGTTGTTTAATGTGAAGCCTGTGTATTTTCAATTTATCAGTATCACAACATAATTTTGGTGTCAGAAGTGGGATAGTAGACAGACAGAAGACCAACAGGAATAACTCTGGTGTATTCCAATACTTCGCTACTATCAAACCTGCGAGAGGAACTCCCAACTCACTCAACCGAGGATACACTCATCATCGGACCTTCGACTTCGAAGATATTTCCATGAAGATATCATACATTATTTCACTGTAAGTAGTTTAATTGTTTCATATTGAGCTATATCAAGTTATCATGCCAGATGCACAAACTAACGTGGACTCCTCCTCTGAAGATAATTCTTCTTCAGCAGAAACTATTCCCACATCCACTCTATTCAAATTTATCCATTCCTTTGATGGAAATAGAGATGAACTTAGTGCATTTCTAACCGATTGCAATCATGCGTATAAATTAGCCAGTAGTATCCAAAAACCTCTTCTACTCACTTTTATTCAAACACAAATACGAGGTAAAGCTAAAACTGCATGCATAAATAGATCTTTTAAAACATGGGATGAATTAAAAGAATTTTTAAAAACTATGTATCAAGATAAGAAACATTATGCACAAATTATTAATGAATTAACGGGACTTCAACAAAGTCATAAAGAAACAATTCAATATTTTGCAATTAGAATAGAAACCACTTTAAAAAGAGCTATTAATGCTGTTCAACACAATTGCACAGAAATCAATGATTTAGATGGTCAAATATCTATGTTAAATCAAATTGCTTTAAATCGATTAATATATTATTCTAAACCAGAAATTTCAAATCAATTACGCACTCGCGATCTAAAAACATTAAATGAAGCAATATCGTATGCGCTTAACGAGGAACAAATACAAGCCATGTATTCACAAAATCCATATAGGAAACCAGTACAAGGCATTTCAAAATTTTGTAAAATCTGTAAGAAATCAGGGCACGATAGTAATAATTGCTTTAAAAAACATAACATAAATCATGTCAATACAAAATTACAAGATAATTCTACTACACCTTCGCCTCCAACACAATATAAATTTTGCAAATATTGCAAACACAAAGGGCATACAATCGACGAATGTAGAAAACGTCAATATAACAATTCAAAAAACCTAAATCAAACTTCGGAAGTCACCGCCGAAATTTCAGCCCAGGAACAAACGTTCCAGGTGACAAGCCATTAATTAATATGTTAAACTCAGAAATCAAAAATATATTGCTCTCTAACAATCCTATGTCCTATATACAAATTCGATCCAACATCGCAAAAAACGGTGTATTCAAATTCTTAATAGACACTGGAGCCAGCATTTCAATCATAAAGGCGCAAAGCCTAAAACCCAAATTCAAATTAAATAAAGATGAAAAAATACAAATTCGAGGTATAAATAAAGAAAAAGTAAATGAAACTTTGGGTATTACACAAATCCTAATAAATGAAACATTACATAAATTCCATGTCATTGCAGAGCAAACAAACATACATACCTCACGATGGAATAATCGGGCACGATTATCTTAAATCTTCTAATTCTATTATCAATTTCAAGGATGGATGCATTACTAATTCATTTTCTTCTATGCCTCTATTCTTTCTAAATCCGTCATTCGAGCAAAAACAAATTCTAGCACCTCGTAGTGAAACGCTCATCGAAATTGATATCCTAAATCCTGAGATTCAAGAAGGTCTTATTCCTGAAATTAAAATATCGGATTCCGTTTTCTTGTGCAAAGCTATCACAAAAGTCCGATCCAATTCAAAAGCCTATGCAACAATACTAAATTCTTCCAATTCTAGGCAAACGATTTCAAAACCTTTCATTAAACTTGAACCACTGTCTAAAGAGAGCTTCGTTTTTTCTACCTCTCACAATTATTCAGATAGGGTAAGCAAATTAAAAAGCAGTATTCGCACTAATCACTTGAATCTAGAAGAAAAAGCTGCATTATTAGAGCTATGTACTCAATATAGTGATATATTTTATTTAGAAGGCGACCAGCTAACGTATACGAATGCAATACAACACGAAATTCCAGTCACTTCTAAAGTTCCTATTTCTACTAAAACCTACAGATATCCTGAAGTTCACAAGGTTGAAGTGAATAAACAAATCGACCAAATGCTCAAGCAAGGTATTATTCGACCTTCAGTATCTCCATGGTCATCTCCCTTATGGGTAGTCCCCAAAAAACTCGATGCATCAGGTAATACTAAATGGCGCATAGTCATAGACTATCGTAAGTTGAACGATGTAACAGTGGGCGATGCTTATCCATTGCCGAACATTACTGATATTCTCGATCAACTAAGTCATTCTACTTACTTTACTACTCTGGACCTAGCATCAGGTTTCCATCAAATCCTTACTAAATCAGAAGATTGTTCTAAAACTGCCTTTTCGACTCCTCTAGGTCATTACGAATACACTCGAATGCCTTTTGGATTAAAAAATGCTCCTGCTACTTTCCAAAGGTTAATGAATAATGTTCTAACAGGATTACAAGGACTACAATGTTTTGTATATCTTGATGATATAGTAATCTATGCCAATTCGATACAAGATCATCAAAATAAATTACATTCAATACTTGAGAGATTGCGAACGAATCATCTGAAATTACAGCCTGACAAATGTGAATTCATGCGTAGGGAAGTAACTTATCTAGGTCACGTCATTTCCGAAAATGGTGTAAAACCAAATCCAGAAAAAATTGCTATCATCAAAGATTTTCCAATTCCACAAAATGCAAAAGATATAAAGTCATTTCTTGGATTAGCTGGATACTATAGAAGATTCATTGAAAACTTTTCCAGTTTATCGAAACCCATGACAAAATTACTAAAGCAAGGCATTCCTTTTCTATGGACATTTGAACAACAACAATCATTTGATACTCTACGTGAAAAACTAATGTCAGAACCAATCCTACAGTATCCTGATTTTAGTCGCGAATTCGTCCTTACTACAGATGCTTCTAATTTTGCAATAGGTGCTGTTTTATCACAGGGAAAAATTGGTGAAGATCTTCCAATTGCTTATGCTTCTCGTACTTTAAATAAATCTGAATGTAATTATTCAACCATTGAACGCGAACTTCTAGCGATCATTTGGTCAACAAAACATTTTAGATCTTATTTGTACGGAAGGAAATTTAAGATTGTAACCGATCATAGACCTCTAACATGGTTGTTTTCAGTTAAAGATCCAGGTTCAAAATTAGTCCGTTGGAGATTAAAACTTTCCGAATATGATTATGAAATAGTTTACAAATCTGGTAAAATAAATTCTAACGCGGATTGTCTTTCACGTATTGTTCCTACTGTAAATAACGTATTAGTAAACACAGAAACTTTTAACGACTTTTATAAATTTCAACAAATGTCTGAAACCTGTGAAAATATAAACGTTCATGAAGTAAACAATTCAATCATAGACGTAAAAGGACATATTGCACATTTTATTTCTATTGAATTAGATGAATCAGAAACAGAAGTGATAGAAAATGTAGAAATCTTAAGGAATACTGAACATGAATTATATTCAGTTGTTAAAATGAATTCATTGTCAGATGATAGATTAATTTTTGTTTCATTCATTAAATTGCGTCATTATGACACTATAACTGCAAAAGATAGTGCATTGAAACATTTAATTAATCATTCTCCTACTAGAGCAAAACGGGGAATATTTAACGGTCTAGGGACTGCTTGGAAATGGTTAACAGGATCATTAGATGCTAACGACGCCACATATTATGATAAAATATTAGCTGAAACAGATAAAACCGACAAAGAAATTCAAATATTAATGAAAGATCAAATACAAGTTATAAAATCTACTATTTCAAATTTTAATGATTCCATATCTACGTTAAGAATCAATGAATCAGTTTTTAACAAAAATATTCAAAAGTTTAATCAATTTGCAAATTCATTTAGCAATCGTACCAAAAGTCTGGAACGACTTAGTTTAGCGACAAACCATATTGCTTTATTAAGTTATTTAGTAAATGAATTGTCAGAACAATATGACATTCTCATTAATGCTGTATTATTTGCAAAACAAAATGTGATACATCCTTCTGTAATTACACCTATTCAATTAATTTCAAGTTTGCGTACAAAACTAAATTCTTTAACTGAAGGTTTAACATTCCCAATATCATTAGACGAGCAACATGCTTCAAAATTAATCGAAATTAGTAAACTTTCGGTATATTACAATGACAATAAGATTGTGTTTGTTATAAAGATTCCATTAACCTCAAATTCAATCTTCAATTTATACAAATTAATTCCTTTACCTATTCCTCATCCAAACAAAAAAACGTTTGCGTATATTGAACCAGATTTTAAATTTATTGGTCTTACCCAGAACAAAGCTCAGTATGTTCACTTAAACTCTTTAGCAGATTGTTTTCAACTCACACACAATGAATACCTATGTGAAAAACACGAGATACATTCCACATTAGGAAATAATGATTGTGAGATATCTCTAATAACTACATATTTAACGGAAATCCCAAAAACATGTCACACAAAATCTATTTCTGGTACAATCAGAATTTGGCATGAATTGATGACGAAGAACAAATGGATTTATGTATTATCAGAACCTACGATTCTTACTATTCTATGTCCTAATACCACTATGAGTGATAAAAAACTCCAAGGAATCGGAATAGTAGAACTTGATACAAATTGTAAAGCTTATTCTAACGACATTCAACTGATAGCTTCTCATCATATTAGTTCCATATATGAAAATTTAGTACCAAATGTTCCGATACTAGAAGATAACTGCTGCACTGAAAAACAAAATAATTCAACTCTAGAAACGTTCTATTTCCAACCTATTCATTTTTCAAATATTCGCCTCGATGAGTTGAAAGTAACATCACATAAATTAGATGATTTGAACGATCAAATTAACAGTCGTCTAAATCGACAACAGATTATTCAGTATTCAAATTGGTTTTCAATACTAATTTCTGTTATAATTGGTATAATAGGAACTACTATCCTATACAAAATCTTAAACTACATTGGACTTATATATCTACTTAAGAAATTATTCCGATGCAAAGGCAAGCAAGACCATCATGGATGTTTAGTACGCATATATAATCAGTGTCAAAGTTCAAATAATCCTAGTGCTACGATACTCAGGTTAAGTGATATTGAAGAATCAGAAGAATTCGTATCAACTCCGACCGCACCACCAATATACCAGGCCGAAAATCGCCGAGTAACCCGATCCATGACGAAAAATATGGAAAAAGAGTCCACTGAACGAACTCGAATTCCGCATATGTTTGACGATCAATGAAGGCGTTACCTTCCAGCATCACCTTCATTCTAAGGGGGAAGTGTTATAAAACTATACAAATACACGTTAAACAATTATATACTTATCATTAAACTATTCTTTGTAATATATAAAACTGTTAAAACTCACGTACACATTTTAGAAAGGTAATTAACTGCATTCTTTTCTTAGAAAATATTATTTTTGTAAAGTGTCACATTCACTTTCTTGTCATTAATTTGTAATTAATATTTATGTATATAAACCACATACTTTAAGCTTAAATTAACAGTTTTTTGCAAGTTGTTATAGAGTCAATAAGTAAAGTATTGTAATCAAATCTATAATTAATACATTGTAACTGTTCTACTGAAGATTGTTATACATTATTTGATTTCATCGAATTAAAGTTGTTTAATGTGAAGCCTGTGTATTTTCAATTTATCAGTATCACAACAATCCCTATTACGAGCCTAAATCGTATAAGTGATACAAATCATCCTTTATAGATCCTCAAAATGGTATTAAATTGCCATGCGAAGGACTTAATGGAACCAATAGTTCTCCCCTAACAGAAAAAAAGGAAACCAATCGATAACAACGAAATAACACGAACAGTATTTCGATCGAAACACCGAACAAAACCGAACAAAAGGATATTCTCAACAAAGACGATGTAAAACAATTGAATATAATTCCATTTACAAGGCCGATTATCAGAAGAAGAGATCGAAGTATTCGCCCAATCGGTAAGATATGGTATGATGCAGACGTCTCAGGAACATTTAAATTTTTTATAGTTTCGCATGGGGTTAATAAAGAAAAACCGTTATTTCGATTGGGGATGGTTGGCAGGAAAACAAAGGAAAATACTATAAAAAATAAACTCAGGCCAAACACTGAATAGTTTTTGAAGATTAGTGCTTGTTCACAATGGCCGTAATACATAAGAAACACATAATATATTCGTAATCCGTAAAGTTGAACCATGGGTAATCCATATGTTCGTTCACAATAACCGTAAGAAAAGTTACGTCTTACGTTGTAAGTTACGTAGAAACGCAAGAAATACGTAAAATTGAAATGTTCTCAACTTTGTGTAATTTTTACGTATGCCATATGTTAAAATTTGGTGATATTTAACGTACCAATATTAAATGCAGTGTTAGATTGACAGAATTCTGCCCATTTAATCAGATTGAATTTGCGATTTCATTTTAGTGAGCAATTAATTGAATAAGAAATTGTATTCTAATTGCGGTGGTGGGTTTAGTGTATAATATGCTTAAATATTTGTAAAAAGGTGATGGAAAATATTAATATAGGAATGCTTATTGAGCTTGTAAAGCTTAAGCCATGCTTATATGATAAGTTAAGTAAAAAATTATTATGTGTTTGACGTCGTCGTAATAGAAGAACCATGAACAAATCTCTTGTTAATTTGTCGTCCATTACGCTGTATACGTATTTAGTCTTAACGTACTAAATAAATAAAATATGTTTGAAAAAGTTTTTCCACCTTCGATAGAAACACTAAAATTAAGTTTACTTTATTAGTCATAGATTTGGCAGGAGTTACTCAATAACTCAAAGAAATTTTTATAATTAACCTTCTATAAAATGATCCAATACTTATGCGCTTCTGTGTAAATTAAATTGTATATGTGTGAAACGTATTTATACACAAATAATTTCACACGATTATAAAAAGAGGGAAATTCTCATAGCGGTTGTATATATCCGTACGCATAAAAAGGAAATATAAACGTTTTATCTATTCAGATTGTATACAATTCGGAAAAGTTATATAGAAGTTCCTTTTCCGGTTTTTACGTACGGTATTGCCCTTTATACTAGTAAAAATAAAAGACAAAGCAGGAACTGATAAATTAAAATTTAAAATTAGCTGCGGTATCAAAAGAGAGGATCAAAAAATAACATGCCAGTAAAAATCGTTTACGGTTATTTAGCAATTATCGCACGGAAAGAAAAATAATTACGAACGTCTTAGAATTAGCTCGTTCTAAAAAAAGGATCGCTTCATTGATAAAAGCAACGTAACAATGCCAAAACTCCACGGAAGCCGCACAGCTTTAAAAAGAAATATACGTATGAAAGTATCGGGAAGCCGGATTTTCTAATTATAGACGAGTTGAAGAATTGTTCGTATTTCATTTGTGTGCTAATTCATGGGTTTTCACTTGATTCATTTTAAGTGTTACGCGTCTAAATTTAACTGCTGCTATATGCAAATCTCGATAAAACTGAATTGCCTTTAATTGTGTTAATATAAACCAAGACCATTTTCTCATAAATTTTATCTTGGTAAGGTCGATTCTTCACAACAAGCATGGTTTCGAATTGATCATTTAGCAAAGATTGCGTTCGTGTTTTATGTTTGTTCTATATTATTGACATGTTTGTATACACAACTGTCTAAAAGATTCATCTATATAAATTTATTTGCATAATTATAACAAGGAAGGCGTCAATGAGCTAAATAATTTTTAGTTGATGGTGGCTTGATAAATTATTCTTATGAGTTGCTGTTGTCATAACGTTGTTAAATATTACCGCAAAACCGTGGCAACAACAAATGTCCTTCATAGTTTATAGTTGTCAACAATTATTTGGAAGTATACGGAACAATAGAAACATTTGTGGAAAATGTAAAACGTTTGTGTTCGTTGTAATTGGAGGAATCATCACCTAGACGGTTGGAAGACTGCCAGACTTTACAGAGAACTATCTAGAAGTAGGGTCAGAAATTTATTTACTTGTATATTATAACTGTTAAGTGTTGTTTCTTAAGATCAGTATCTAACCCTTGTTGAGTACATTGAAATGGTTTTTATTACTTGCATACAGTTACCAAATCGTATCAGATACAATATGCAATTGCAAAGATTAAGAAGCAGTGATTGCAGTTTAGAAGAATTTGTATGAAAATTATAAATCTGTAGACATTTATAAGTGAAACTTATCATCATTTGTAACCATTGTTAAGTAATCAAAGTTTGTACTTCACATTTGGGTATAGAGATTGGAAATTACTAATATGTATAAAGCTAAAAAAATCGTTCTCCGTGTCTAAAACCACATTGACAAGATATTAATTCTTAATTAAGATGTAGAAACAGCATATACGGGAAAAAATTGATTCTGATTTCAGAAAAATTTATTTACTTGCGCAATATTTAACAGATTTATATACGTAGAAGCGTTTCCATTTCCATTTTATCTTGTTTGTGTTGTCGTTTATGATATTTGGACACATACTGCTTTTATAATTAATGCTTCTAACTGCTGTGAATCTGAGAATTTTAATTAATGTTTTATATTATATCCATTATACATAAAGTGCGTGTTTTATATTTGTTGAATACCTGGTTCGGAATCAAACATATGACCGTGTTTACATTTTATATACACTGTCACACGTAAAAGCCAAAATATTTGATTTTTTTTAACGGAAATTACTAAAATAAGCGTTTGAATTTGTTTGAACAGAAGTGTATATAGACACAGAATAGCACATTAATAACTACGTAATGTGATACTGGTCTCAGCAGACGGGGAAAAATACGTATGTAATAAACAATATACATCGAAACCTGAAATGCTAATGTATCTCATCAAATTTTAATATATGTGTTGTTAGAAGTATTTGAGTTTGGCATAAATTTTATTATAATGGCATAGTTTGTTAATTATTCATACTATATTAAGAAAAAATTTACATTAAAAAAACCAAAGATATAGTCCTTGGAATGCTAGATATGTGTTTTTATCCAAAATATTTTTGAAGGCATTAACACTTCAAAATATTTACTGTTAACACCATTTAAAATGGACCTGTCTATTTGAAAATAGTTAAGGAAATTTATATATACCTACCTTCATATAATTTATTTTGTTTTATTTAAAATTAATCTAATTAAAATTAATATTGCATAGATTAGAAAAAGAAACACGAAAACTCGCATTTTTATAAGATTCTGGCATTCTTTCTTTGTCCAAATATTATTGGACAAACACAAATTCAATGACTAGGTAGCAGAATACAAAAAAAGGATAGTGAGATGAGTACTGAGCAGAAAAGATTTTATGGAGTATAATAAAGTAGTCGTAAAGATTTCAAAAACTATTATGGATGGTACATATGTATATGATATTTATGATCGATCTAGATATATTTCCAGTATTCAATGCTCACACAAGAAGGACTGTTAGATTTCAAAAATACATAAAAAATAAACAGTAGTTCTCAAATTATGAAAACTATAAAGTTTTGCATCTCTTTCGTAAATATTTAAACTTACATTCTTGAAGTTTGCCTGCTAAATGAATATAGACTAAATAATTAATTTAATACATATATACATATATGTATGTATAATAAAGGATCGATAGCCGCAGTAGTTAGGCTGCTGTTTATCATTGTAGCAAAACGATAGGAGCCGAGTTTCAATTCTCAGGAATTTGATCGGATCGACCTACCATTTGCTGGTGGGAGGAAAGTGATCAACAGCGCGGCACTATAAAAGGCGGTATAATGCTGTCACATTATACCGCCATGTCCATTTGAACACAATTATACACACACAAAAACTACACTGAGAGTTGCATTGCTGGTCAAACAAGCGATACAGCTTAAAAAGCCATGCAACTAAGCACTCACCACAGATTAAAAACTTGTGAGCGGTGTAATGATAATTGCTATAAAATCATAAATAATATGAAAACAATTGAACTTGCACATCCGAAGTGGTTCTGAAGAAATATTTTATGAGAATAGGCATAATGGTAGTACATGTTGGTACAAAGTTTCAAGAGCTGTTACTAGAACTTTTAACCTAGAGGTTACATGGAACATCTGTACATAAGATATTAAAAAATTTAATGTTATAATTTTCTGAATAAAATATGCTACTTCGTTAGCACTTTCAACATGATTCAACAACCCTAAAAATAGTGCTAGTGTCGTTATGGAGTAGCTAACTGAACAGGAAATTAACGTTATTTCTTGGCTAAGAGAATTTCCATCTCAACCCTATTGAGAATTTGCGGAAGATTGTAAATCAAAAAGGTGCCAAACAATTGACTTACAAATTCTGTACAATCTAGGGGAAAAAATGTATAATCATCAAAATATTTTTGTTATAGCTTTGTCAGATGACTTTAATCTACGAACCTACTAATGAAAATCAATTCTAGAGTTTGGTATCTTATGTAGAATCACTTTAATTCTACATCTACACTTTTCAATGTGTATAAATGATTTCATAACATACATTTCAAACTATAAAATGTATAGAGGGAGAACACATAAAATTACTTAATCATACTTCAACACGGCATTGAATAACAAGTATAATTTAGGTTTACCTCGTAAAATATTTGATAGAGCTTTGCACACGCAGATTTTTGTAGCCGGTAGCCTACCGTCAATTCAAAAAGCTCGCTGGTTTGCCTATCTCAGTGCTAATAAACTTTAGAACCCGCCCGACATACCGTAAATATTTAAAAATGTACATGAAAAAATGAAATTTCAAGCTCATTAGTGAAAAAGCTTTCAGTTCTTTTGAAATGGAAGATTGCGAAAAAATAAGAAATGTTCCAGAGAATTTGATGTAACACTGTGTACAGCGTACATTGAAAAATAAATAAAAAAGTTTCTTTGTCTAATATGACAGCTTCTACGTTGCTAATAGATGCGTGTTTGCGTAGTAGTTTACGAACGTCAAGAATATAACATCTAACATGTTCTGAACATAAAAAATCGTCTACACGAACAAAGAAAACATCCGCTTGAATGAAAATCTATAGATATACATTTCTTTTTTCTTTTATTATACGAACAATCACAATAACTCATCTAGGGGGTTGAAAGTATCGAAAGAATCGTAGCGCACAGTCGACAGAAAACCGGTTTCAAGGGCCGACCGATTTGATAGGAGATCTGTAATTCCGATTAAGGAATTATTTTGTTACACATGACCGACCACATGTCATTGTGTATACATAATGGGACATGCACAGTCGGCCGTTCCCAGGAGCTACCACTATGGCACGGAAAAAGAACGGTGATACACATTATTTGACCAAGCGACCCTATTTAGAGTTGTATAAAACTGGGTTAGAAACGAGGACCACACCGATTCGAACAATGGTGACTTTATTTATCGAAGTTCTAAAACGTATTATATTATATCCATATTATATTGTGAAGATGTAATGATGATAGCCTTCTTTAATAATAACATTTGAAGCAGTAACAAGAATTTAGGGTAGACCAGATCTTACTACTATACTATTTTTAAAAAATTAGTCCTGACGAAATTCGGTTTCGTCACGTTCTTTCTAAAGATATCGCTTAGTAATTATGACAGACCTCAGTGTGGAATTATTACTCAGAAGTCGGCGAAATTGTTAGTCAGCTCTCTGTGCGGTAGCACATATACTATTAAGCGCAGTTATCAACATTAGTAAATCAAGCATCTATTGTTAAATGTGTAACTTTACACAATGCTTACTGGCTGTTAGGAAATCACAGTTATGAAGGTAGCATGTTTAGATATTCTTTTGTCTTGTTTGAAGCTTAAAAAAATCCGCTTTAGTGATATTTAATACGGGATAACTAGCCCGGAATTACAAAAATACTTTATTACTTTTCTTGTGGAACACTAGAGCCTGCTTAAGAAACGTTATTGTAATTAAGTAGTGGTAGTGTCGTAAAGATATTAAATTCTTATCACCATCAAAAATAAAATTTCGATAATTATTTTTATTATTCTAATAGTTAAAGTATGAAACTATAAAACATGTAATGCACGTTTACCTACATAATTAATCAAATTGAGTTTAGCCGTGACCAACTAAGATAGACCTGAAGTTTGAAAGACTCAATATTTAAAAATAAAAACTTAATTCATTACTTTGATTAGTTTAATTTATTCTCATATAACGAGCATGGGTTTCTCAGCAATAATTCTACCGACTGGCTCTATTTAACTTCTTCAATAGATCGTCTCAAGTATTAAATGATATCGAAGGCTTCCACGGTTCAAGTCTCTGTTATGAAAGCTTCCTGGTTTTAACCGCGTCATAGTAAAGTAAATATATACAAAACAAAAATAAAACAAACGTAAAATTGAAAATAAAAATACACAAAATATATAGAACTCTCTCTGGCTCTGTCCTCGACGCTGACTGCGGCAATGGAGACGATCCTTGGCCTTTCTCCGTTTCAGCTCGTGTTGTAATCAGAAGCAGTCCTACGGACCTATAGAGCAAAATATAGCAGATGCAGGGGTTTCTCCGGTAAAATGAGAGATCACAGCAGCATCTTTACCTACATCGAACAGATGACACCACTGTCCATGATAGCGAATAAGATCTCGCCCGTCTTCAGGTTCAATGGGGTTCAAATGTAGACATCGCCAGTAGAGAGATCGCAAAAGTCCTCACCCGCAAATGCTTCTAAAACGCCGAACACCACGGGAGTTGGAATTCCCCTTCCATCTTCCAAACCGCAATAATTGCCATCCAGACATGCACAGAGGGCACTTGTCTGACAGTCAGACTGCCAGGTTTGATTCTGAGGTGGTACTTAACTGCCATAGGATGTTCGCAAAACTGGCGAAACATCACAGCACCACGTTGAGATGGGTGCCAAAGCGTGCTGGAATTAGAGGCAATGAAATGGTCCAGAATCGACGCTTCTTATGGCAGCATCAAAGTCTTTGTCAGATTCGAACTTGATGCTAGACATTGCTCCTACCGGAATGTACTTGCCGCCGTGTCACTGCGCACTGAATAAATACATGCATCACATGAGCATTGTAAACTCTCCCCTATATAGAAACTGTGGGAGTGTGGAGGAAGATCCAGCCCATCTCCTTGTTGACTGCTCAACAGCGAACAGGGAGACGCAGATATATTTTGGATAAGTAAATTAACTCCTGACCAGGTTGCGGACTTCTTTGTCCGAATGCAATCTGGTTAAGAGGACTAAAACGGTATGGGGACACAATAGGTCTGTCTTATGACCGTGTTTGCCTTTCGGGGTCGTCGCGCCCGTGGAGTCGGAAAAAAAAAGAACTTGAGCAGATCCTGCAGCATATGTATTTTGAGAACATTCTATTTTTCCCACTTTTGCGCCAAATTATAATATGGGTTGATTCACAAGGCGATGCATCTGATGTACATCGTGTGTTTATCCTTCAGAAAAGGGCAATCCGCATAATTTAGGGGTCAAATTCTAAATTTATATCTACATATATACATATTTGTATATACCTATGTAGATGTTTTGAATTTTATTAAAAGACAACCTCATGGAAGTGTAGGTTTAATTAATACAGTTCATATTAACTTCTCGATGAAACATTTTGTTAGTGATTAATGTAAACTCAAAACTCAGTATAGTTCACTTCTATAAGAAAATATGATATCACCTCCGTAAAAGCACATCATTTATTTTGTTTCACAAAGAAAAATTTTTACTGATTCCAACTATAAAAACTTGTGTTAGAATGTTAAAGATACGAATGGTAACTAGATCCGAGACATACATAATTGTAACTTCAATTGTGAAACCATCGCAGAACGAGATCAGTATTTAAATAACCCTTTTGAATTTACTACAAACGAACAGAGTTGAATGGCCCATTGATGCACTGTTTTGTAACATACACAATCAATACCCTTTAATATTGTAATACATCACATCACCTCATTTAGACAATGGATTCGCGTCCATCATTCTGTATTACTGTTCATCATCCACGTTGGCTCGACGTACAGTCTGCCGGCATTGAAATGCAAATGACATGCTAAAATACTGAAGTCCCCCTATGTTAATACAGTTTCCTTTATGGAACTGCGCTGTCAGAATATGTTAATTCTCAAAGGTGGTTTATGCCGTGAATTTATAGGAATGGAACACATTAATGCAACTCGCATATAAATGCATATCGAGAGCGCGAAATTATCTTTCTCGGGATTTACAAATTCTTATATTAGTGTCGTCTTATGCTTGTTTCTTTTTCTAGAAAAAAAGTATTAACTTATCTGAGGGTCCAGGTAAAAACTTGAGGGTATATGCTTATGATAGAAGTGAAATGATATACTTTATCTGACAATGCGTACAACTTAATCTTAATTTTTTTTAAATAAGTACATAGTTTAAATATTTGAGATTAGTGAATTTACATTTAATGTCACTTCTCCCTGCGCTGTTAATATTGGATTATCGTAAAACGTTGAAATTAATGTTCACTTAGAGAAAATATTAATCTTAAACTATATATAAGTTTGAAGTTACAAACTCTGTAACAGTTTGCCTCTGTTAATTTACGTCGTGAATTTGAACCTCAAGTGTTCTAATTAGAAACATGAACATGCGAACCAAATAGTGTTGTGAGTGAATGTTATATTGTAGCTCTTGTTAGAATTTAGTGATATTTCGTTTCTATTGTAGCTTTATACAATAATATCTAAAATTGATCACATTAGAAATAAATAGACCATCGAAATGGAACAGACATGGATCAGCGATGCCAAGAAGAAATACAAAAAGGTATACAGTGAGAACCAGAAGACAATTTAGAAGCCTGTTGAATAGGCTGATGCCATCATATAATATTTATCAATTGCAGAGTACTTAATCCCACTGGAAAGAAACTTCATGTAAAGACCAACAAAACGAAAGTTAAATATAAAATGTTTTGCAAGTCCTATTGTTATAAACAATAACTACACTACTTGTCATTAAAACTTTAATACAAACACTTTCGAAAAAATGCAAGATTTTGCATGATACTTTACATTTCTACTCAAACCACCCGAAGTTCTTAAGATCTGGCTGTAACGTCGTAATTGTTATCGGTTAAACGCTGTTCGGTTTGCTTTTAACTCAGGTGCGCTTGAGAACAAAAGAATCATCGACGTTTTTCCAGTATTGCATTTGACATCTCTCTGAAACCATACAGATAATATCTTTTAGGGTGAAATCTTGACATCGTTTCAGAGGTAGAGGTGAAATTGTTTCTTTTATTAGTGATACTGATGATGACATCAAGGGCATATTACGTCACAATTTAATTCGCCGTTAAAGTTCAACCTTATCAAAATCCACGTTACGAATATTTACTATCAACGCTATGTTAAAAAATACAGTCGCCTTATAATAAACGCAACTCTTCAAACAAATGATCGTCACTACCTTCTAAGATGAATAATCCGCTATCATAATAAACAATACTGAACAAATAAACAGGCTAAGCTATATAGATATTGTGCATGGATTGTCAATATTTGAAATGTAAAACTGTCTGATAGATTGTACCTTTAGCACGGGGATGGCGGGTCGATGGCCGCAGTGATTAGGCGGCTGACTATTGTTGTGAGAGGACGATAGGTGCCGGGGTTCAATTCATCTTTTTTCAGATATAATGCCATTCGCTGTTGTAATCAATTTCCTTTGTAATCTAGAACAATGCTCTTCAAACTTTAGTCCTCATCTGATATAATGCCGTAATCAATTTCAATCTAGAACAATGCTCTTCAAACTTTAGTCCTGAGTCCACAGACAGAAACTTAATCGTATCCGTTTCCGAAATAGTTGTACCATCCATTGGACCATATAGATTACCGTTACTATTTGATTTTGTTATAAAGTGAAATAATGCCGTTTTATCTGCACTTAAAAGCAGTCCGTTATTTTTATACCAAAAACTAACATGGAAACGTCTTATACTAACGTTATTCTTGTTCACCTTCCAAAGTCACTTTTGTTACTCTTTCCGACAAGTACAAGTAAAGCAGATTGTATGTCAGCCCCAAAAGCTTTGACAAGTTTAAAAATAAGCCAGTGACAACGTTCTTACCATCTATATCCTCATATGTTCTACTTAGGACATTATAAATAGTATGATTAGTAGACAGACTCAGGACAAAACCAACTTGGCTTGGTGAAACTAGTTTATTATTAGTAGGGTGAACAATCATCATCGCATAAATATTTTTCTAAATAGTATTGGTACTGAAATAGGTTTAGAATTAGTAATGTTCCATCCACTACACTTTTTCTGAATCAAAGTTGTTTTGGGTACTTATTTTTAATTTGGTAAAGGAAATACCACCATAAACGACGATCAAATATCAATTACAATATGCACACATCACTTCTTTATTTATTAAACGCAATTATACGGCTACTGTTAAACGAATTTCTCTCACTGTAACTGTCATCAAACATTTTATATGTTTAGATTAACGGTTACGAACAAATAAGTCCACGTAATTCAATTCCAATTTCAGCTTTATATATCGCTATCTTGCACAGGCATTCAAAACTGTTTGCCTTATCATTAATAAATGTCCATCGTAGATACCTATATATGTATATTCGTGTGAATGACGATATTATTTGGAGGGTAGTAGTCCGATTTAACGACTTTTTAACGGCCTGAGACAGTTACAAACAAACAACTTTCTTCGTTCTTCCATGTTTGTACTGCACAACGTGAAGCATAAAAGGAATACACAAACGCTTGTACACACATACGTCGCGTACTAAACACGTTCAAGCGCACTGCTCTGTATACAATTACCGCTTTTAAGATCGGCTAGCGCAAACATTTTAAATTTTATGAGTTGTGACGCTGACGCGTCCCCGTTTATGAGGTGTATCCTAAACGGCCTTATTGTTTTCTAAACGCGCAACGGATTCGTTATAGACAAGAATTTTATGTATGCGTGCGAGGAATTCTAAAAGTCAATATTATAAACGTAATGTTAAATGGATCTTTAAGAAGATAAAACATGCTAATAAATTGATGTTTTGTACTGTAGGTGGTGAATCGTAATTGTTAAGCTATGTATCTATTTCGAAGCTTCCTCGAATACTTTAAAAAATTATTGAATAGTCAATAGAATTTGCGATGTACTTAGATATATTTGACCAACGTCATCCAGACATCTACGAATTTCATAGTACAATTTATTACCGTTAAAGAAAGTACGAAAATTGTCGAAATATATTACAAATAATTCCACAATTTTGACCAAGATCATATATCTATCGTTACCGCAATTAGGAATATTTAATACTAACTGTAATTCTTTACATTTCAAACGTGCGGAAATCATTTTTTAAGTTCCTAATTAAAATAATGTAATAGATAGAAGAATGACTTTATATCAAGTCTAGTCGAGATTTATATTCTAATTTTATGATACACATGGCTGAAAATAGTAATGCGCAAAGGGGCATACGTGGAACCGAAAAAAAAGTCTACCTTGCATGCTGCCCGTTTGAACTACGGATGCTTTCCTCTATCTACTAAACTGTAGAAGTTCTGATCCCATACAGATAACATTTTAGTAGGGTGTAATATTGCCGATCCAAGATTTCTAACTCATATTCTTCAGGTCTAATTTGAATAAGCTCACCAGTGTATGCCGATATTTCTATTATATCTATTTGGCTAATAAAATGATTGATAGAAAAACCATTGCCTCTATGACAGTTAACTGCTAAATCTATTTTCAACTTGTTTTTTGGGTACCTGATGATGCTGAACATACGAAGACAAGATAAATCATATTTGGGAAATTTACAGATTACGTCTACAGATTTGCTTTATAGGAGAGTTAATGATATAATATATAATATATCATTTTAGAGACATATTTTTCTGTTTCCTTCAGTTTTAAGTTTAAAAGAATTCACATTTTTACTTTACCTTTATTGAGACAACCTACTTCAGTATTTAAGATGAGACCAGGCTCTTTATCTTCAATATCTACTAATAGAGTCCGGAGAAGTTGGTGCTGCAAACGGGCTGCTCGAATAGTGTTAAGTATTTTTGCAACTATGTTCATAACGTACCCAAAAAGCAGTATTTTACAATACAAATAGCACTGTGATAGGACTTTAAGTTTAAAAACTAAGGATCTTTATTGTAGAGGACTATCATAGATAGCATACGCAAAGGCATATCTATTGATGACGTAGGTTTCGAATATATTAATAATAATAATTTTTTTTTTTTTTTTAATATGTGGTGGGTGCTTAGTTGCAGTGACTCCGTAAACTGTATCGCTTGTCTGGCTATCACTGCAACTCTCGCGGTGTAGTTTTTGTGTGTGTATGTTGTGTTCAATGGCTTTGTGACAGCATCATATCGCCTTTTATGATGCCGCGCTGATAATCACTTTGCTCCCAACAGCGAATGGCAAGTCGATCCGGGATTAAACTCTCTGAAAAAATGTCACCGTCCCTCCAGAGAATTGAACCCCGGCACCTATCGTCCTCTCACAACAATAGTCAGCCGCCTAACCACTGCGGCCATCGACCCGTTAAAATAATAAATAAAATAATAATAATAATAGTATATTTGCCCAACAGACTAACATCTAATTACAGGACAAAGTACAAATTATCTAATGAGAGAACAGAGATACAAAAAAAGAACAACCTAACCTATCTAACCTAAATCTAACCAAATAACATCAGCTCTACAAATAATGGTAGTGAGTGGTACAACTGCGCAAAAGTGTCGACAAAGCGGTAAAATGAATATCAGTTTCCGGTTCAGCAATAGAATTGAAATATGAGCAGAGTCTATGCAAAGGTGATTTTAATCCCAAATTTGTTCTAGCAGCATTACAATAGAACGTATTAGCCTTTCGCGTAAAAACTACAGGTACCATAAAATTGATTTGATTAAGCAAATCGGGAGCATCAATACAATTATTAAGAAGTTTATATAGAAATCTAATGTCAGCCTGGTGTCTTCGCAGCTCCAAAGTATCCATATTAAATGTTTCAAGTAATCGAACATGACTGAAGCCTTGTTGCGGATAAATATGGTTTTGTTTATAATACAGGTATTTTAAGAATCGCCTTTGAACACTTTCTAGTAAATGTACATTAGTCTTATATAACGGTGACCATATTATTGAGGCATATTCAAGTTTGGACCGCACAAAAGCGTAGTAGATTGCTATTATACTTTCAACTAAAGAGAATTGTTGAGTGGCTCTTATAATAAAACCTAGAGTTCGCAACGCGGAACTAGTAATATTCGATATATGTTCGTTAAATGATAACTTCGCATCAAAATTAACTCCTAGATCAGTTATTGATTGACATCTATCAAGAGATAGATTATTTATAGTATAATTATAGGTAATACTGCTCGTTTTCCTAGTGAAAGTCAGTACTTTGCATTTAGATATGTTTAGTTCCAGGTTGTTGTTGAGGCACCATGTGTTCAATCTATCAAGTTGTTGCTGCAACGAGATGCAATCATGAATGTCATTAACAGCTGTATATAGTTTTAAATCGTCTGCAAACAACAACTTCCGACAATCCAGCTGCTCACACACGTCATTGATGAATAATAGGAACAAAAGAGGTCCGAGATTGCTCCCCTGTGGAATTCCAGATTTAGATGTGAAACATCTGGACCTATGTCCTCTGTATACCACGAATTGCTGTCTGTTTGAGAGGTATGATGAAAATAAGGAAACAACAGCAGGAGAGAAACCCATAAGTTCAAGTTTTCCAAGCAGCAACGCATGATCTACTCTGTCGAATGCCTTTGAAAAGTCAGTGTATATTACATCCACCTGAGTATTCATATCTAATTGCTCTGACAAAAATTGGGTCAAGGTGACTAAGTTAGTGATGGTTGAACGCTGACGAACAAAACCATGCTGCTCGACGGATAAAGATGTTTTAACTTGTGGGTATATAGACGCAAATAAAATGTATTATCAATATGTTCACCGTCTGTTCATCTTTTCACGTGTAATATTTTCAGTAGAATTTCGTTTGCAGTGAAGTTATTAAGTACCACACTCACCATAACTCCTAACTCGTTTCTGCTGATATATCTGTTGATTCAGTTAATTGTAGAAAGACCCAATTCCATACTGATAACGAATATTGTAAAAAAAATCAAATAATGCATATTGGAACTGTGTTTGAAAGCGATGTTCATCTAGAACATCAGCAGCACTAACATTAGATAATCTTCGCTTAGAAATATAGCCCATAGGCGTTCTGTAGACGTCAAGAAGGCTCGTGATGGTCTTCTAAGATCGCTCAAGAGTACGTCAAATTCTCGATCCTGTTGTAACAGATTAATCTGGGGTCCTATAAAAATCCCCTCTTTAAGTTTTGCCTCAGATATATTAGGAAATTTTTGTTTGGTATCGAAATCCTGGTTCCTCTTTGTCCAATGCATTGACAAAATTCTTCATCCGACCGAATTTTCTGTGTAATGGCGGTAAAAGCATTTCATGAGGCTCCACGAACGAATTAGGTATGGACTACGTTCTTTTCTCCATGAGTATATTGTATTCTGGTTGGCCATGCTTAACAGTATAGTGCAAATTTCTTGCTCGACTATCCCATTCACAAAGGAAACAGCAATACTTTGTGAATCCAAGTTGTAGACCAAGTAGAATTGTAACTACTGAGATCAGCACTGATGTACCATTTATAGGTTTTGTAACTGATTTTATCAAGGAGACGTGTCATATTATCATATGTTTCCTTTATGTGCATGGCATGACCAACAGGAATGGAGGGGTAGATGTTTCCTATATGTAGAAGAACAGCTTTCAAACTCAATTTAGAAGCATCTATAAAAAGACGCCATTCTTCCGGTTGATGGTTGTAACCTAATTCTCGTATTAAACCGTCAACATTTTTGCAAAATGAAAGACCTTTCTGGCGATTTCGATATACAGATATACAATATGTACACGTACCCGGAGCTAACAACTTCCATCCTTGCAGTCTTGATCCTAATATTTCTGCCTGAGTTTTTGATAAATTGAGATCTCGAACTAAGTTATTTAATTCCAATTGATTTATTAAACGAGGCGTGTCCTTTTGAGATGGCAAATATTCTTCATCTGTGTCTGACAACTCTGAAATGTATTCTTCTATCTCGGTTTCAACATGTTCTTGGTTCGAAACATCCATAGGACTTGGTACTGGCAAAGCTTCCGAATGAGAAACTGGACGAGTGGCAGAAGGTAAATTAGGATAGGTAATTTTATCCTTATTTTTACTGGAAAACCCGAAGGTCTTTGTACAGCAAAAGTAGCAGTCTGTCGAATGATCGTTTTGTTCTCGCCAAATCATAGGCCTACTAAATGGCATAGCTATGCTCTTACCTCCAGCTCCTCAAAGTAACAGCACATCGTGCACAGACATTGTGAGGGGTTCACAGCTTGTCTTAATTTGTAATTTTTAATTTAAAAAAAGGTTATACGATTTTTCTATTAACGGTGTAATATTTCGCCTATGCTGTTGAACGGTGAATTCTCCACATACATAACAAAAACTGTTAGGATTATTTACACACCTATGGGACATTGCGAATTCAAAAAACGTTTAACTAATGTTACTACCATACATTGAGTCAATTTGAGTCGAATAACGTGTCTGTAGGGTCTTATATATACTCACATATGCAGAGATCTATTAATTCCTTGATTTGATTGGTTCTAGAGAAAAAAAGGAAGTGGTTTAACACGACTATGACGAACAAATGAAGCCCAAACATGTTAAATCCTGTTCAGACATGCCAGTTAGCATGATAATAACGTGATGGGTTCTTATAACTTACTCATAAAACATATCTTTAGACATACAGTACATTTAATACATATATGTATAAAAAAACATTTATCAGAAACCTGACGTGATAGCCAATTTTTGAAAATATTTAGAGAATTACAATCCATACATCTTACATTTTAGATACAAGTTATTTTTTATGTAAAATATAAGTAATTAACAAAAATAAAATATCAGAAAACGTCTGGACTGCAAAAACAAAACAGCAAAACCGCTGCTTTGAAATTCGCATATTACGTAATCTTATCGTCACTGTTTCTAAGAAGAACCTTTCCTAAATAAAACCGCATGCACGATGCTAGAAAAACAACCAAAAAAACTAAAAGAAACATACAGTCCTACTTTTGTATTAACCGTTGAGCACACATCCGATTATAAAACCCGTTACCATCTACTGTGTTCACATAATTTATAACGTGTGAACTTAATGCCTTGTTGACAGTGTCGGTGTACACGATGCGACCCCGGCTTTGAATGTGTACATTGTTAGAAGAGGGATAGGCTATGATAAGATTGTGGTATACATAGAAATCTTCACCCGCGTTGTATACATCGTATCCGTATTGTATACGCTGTAATGCATGTGGCATATAGCATGTTGTGTGACAGAACAGTTATCGCATATCCGTATGAGGTTGTCGAAACGAAGCGGCACGAGTACGACCCGGTTAAGGCGATAATCTGCATCCCTTTTGATAAGAGCAAAGACTTGTTTACCCGAAAAACCATATTCCCGAAGAGATTACCCGACAACACGTTGATAACACGATATTGTTGATGTGTCGTACTAGTACTTGAAGGACTTCTGCGGGTGTTCAGGAAATTAACCCCAATAAAGTGCACAATTAATTTGTATTAAGTCGGTTGATGTATGCTCTAACACGCAAGCGGTAAAATGTGCTTGTATATTCAATATAATGATTTAAACTTTCGTAATAAAATAAGGCTTAATAACAATTTTAATAATTTTTTATAAAAACAAAGTTATTATTTTATGAATTTGAAAGAAGTATTGCAACAACAATCAGTTTTGGATGATCTAAGTTATAGTGGAATTTTTTCAGGTGTTTTATTATATTTACCGACACACAGTGTCAAGTGATAACAATAGCCTTTGTGCACAAATTTAAAACGACCTTACTTAATCATTAGCAGTTTTTTTTAATCTTTCAATCTCGGTCGTAAAGCTGCCAACATATTCTCTATTCGAACTACATAAATTCTTCTAAAATTTACAAAATTTCGACATGTGAGCGATGAAAATCTTGAAGAAATGTAAATAAACATTTCTTTTAAAGATATAATCATTAATTCTGCATGTATTTTTAAACTTCGTTTATAAACTAGCTCCTAATTGTATCTTGGCACTTCTTATCAAGCATAGTTTCATCGATTGATGATCTCCGATTTGATTTTTAACTACATTGCCGGGTCGGATTTTTTTTTACTAAAAAATTACTTAAGCACGTTTAACAAAGTTGTTCGTGCTGAAGTAGACTTATACTACTTTGATGCTTTACTACAACACACCTATGGTTGTGGAAAAAATATCATAACAAAAATTGTATGTACATGAATTTTGTGATCTTGTAATAGTTTCGCAGGTGTCGTAGTAGGAAAAGCTACCTCAGGATTGTTACAGCTATAATCCTAAAAATAATAGTTTTAACTTTTCAGTGAAATTTGAAAGGAATTGACGTGATCGTAATGGTTGAAACATTACCAAGAGCTGATCAGACCAACGACTCAAACATTATTATCGCAAATCAAAACGAAAAGCTGATATGGTGGTAATTAGTTTTTAGCAAATTCTTGGAAAAGCTCGGCCAGTAATATGCTACTATTCAGATATCATCATCCTAAGGCTTGGACATGACGTCATTTAATATCTGATTCCTATTTCTTCTTTTTCTTACGAATGTTCCATTTCTTATTACAGAGATATCCATTGCTTATTTTGCTGCGTCTGTTATTAGCCCAATCTTTCGCAGTTGTCTAGTTGATATCAAGAATGCTGATATTAATATCGTATCGCAGAAAGAAAGCTCCGTTCATTTTTTTTTTGGAAAACGTCGTTTAATTGCATTTATCAGATAGTTGGGACGTCAGTACGTGTAAAGCCTTAATTTAAAAAGTTTCGAAAATTACGTCGTGTGCGGATATTTTTGTTCCAATGCTGTTCGTGGTGATATTAAAATGTAGGAATAGTTGAGAAGGGTGCACCCTTCATCCACAAGGTGGGATTCTATTTTTCGTCTTTTTTAGAGTACCGGTAACAGTGGTATTATAGACGATTATATCAGTAAAGAGCATATATGTATGCCAATGAGGATCTAATAACAAGAATGTTTTTGCTAATATCGTTGGTCCTCAACTTCAACACCTTAACCAACTCCGCCAAAACTGGGATCCGTACGTCACTGGATATCACAGGCTTGTTTTAGTTTTTGTTTTTTTTTTACTATTGTTTTTCTCATTCTATTTTTTAAATTTAATACAACGTTTATGTAATTCAATTCAAATGCTCATTTTTTATTTTGTCATGGTATAAGTATTATTATTTAATTCAATGTCTATGAGACTTTTTGTATTTTTTAATGAAGATTCTACCGTGAAAGATTGTGTTCGGCGTTCGGCCAATTTTGTGCTGCCGTTAGCTTAGAGTTAACGATTTTAGAAAGGCCTCATGCTGTGTGATATTGTTTTCTAATTTTGTACTTTTCTAAATGACATTTCAATTAAATAAATTACTATAGATTATTTTAATTAGTTTTGTTACGAACCTGGGAGACAATTTGAGGAAAAAAAAAACACCCAGCAATCGATTATTATTTCACGAAAATTTAACGTCCGATTCTGTTAAAAATAATTCAATATTCCGGAATTTGTTCGAAAATATTTCGTTACCAAGAACCAGAGTGTTAAATCGTTTTTTTATATTAAAATACAAGAAATGTTTTGCAAATTTCAATTCATTTGTCACTACAAAGAACATTTTGGCAAAGTTTTGAAACGTTATCAGACGTCCACATGCGAGCCAACGTTCGGTAAAAAAAAATGAAGAGCGCAAAAATTATATTACGGTTATTTAATTGAAATCAATAAATTGCAAGTATGTCATTGAAATATCGGCAAATCGGTTTTTAGATATTACTCGAAGAAACATAAAAAAATTACGGGTTGTAGGTATATCGGGAAGAAACAAATGGATAAATGTTTATCGAACTATTTTTGTTTGTCGCAAGAAATCTGGCAATATTAATTAGTAAGGGACAATATTAATTAATCCGAGTGAATAGCACATCTATTTATTACCGGATATTACAGCGGAAAAATAATCAATGTTGTGATTTTGAATTATTTGGATCATTTAAATATGCTTTTGAAGCATTTTTTTTTTCGTTCTATTTAAAATGTACCCAATTATTCTTTTATATACCGTGGTTTTGCTTTTCTTTTTGTTGAAGTAATTTAGCTTAGCTAAATTTGGGCGATTTTACTAACCATTCTGCAGTATAATTTTACTTTTAAAATGTTATGTTAGTTACTGTTACGACTTTCGATCAATTGTTTTCGCTAATTTGGCTTATTGTTATCATATACACGAGTCTTAAGGCAACCTGAAAATAATAACTCCAATGGCAAAAATGGCATAGTACAATGGTCTTCTGTTAACATGCATTGCCCAGTAAAATGTTGGTTCTAGAAAGTTAACCAAGATGCTATACGATGTGTTTGGAAAAATACAGTTCAATAATTAAATGATAATCGAGAACATAATGGAATTGGTCTAAAAGTCTAAAGCGTATATTTAGTTTTTGTTCAAACGTACTTTTAGGTTGTGTAACTGTCTCGAGGAACATTCTGTATATTTAATAAACCTGCTTCCTTTATTAATTTTTTGTCTTCATCAGATGTTGCAATTTGATAATAAGCGAAGAAGTTTCATTAAAATGCCGCTAAAATCAAAGATTGCACTTATGTACAAGTAAGAACAACGAAATATTTCTTTAAAATCAACAATTATTACCGAAATTTCTGATACATATATGTATTTATCTAATATCTGCCACTATTGTATGGCTTAATTTTGAATTTACAACTTTTTTCCACCATGTATATTAATTCAAAAAATAAAAATTAGTTACTGATAACTAAAGTTGTTCTTGTTATAACCACAGTTTCTGTAAAACGTTGTAAACACCAACTTATGCAAAGATAATTCCACTATGCAATCAATTCAATTATCCATGAATGCATGTTTAATTTTTGATACACATAGAATAGATTTGTGTTAGGATTATAGATTACAATTTACTGTAATTTTAGAATTATTCTATAGAACAAAAGAATTAGATAATTAAGGTTTTTGTATTTATCGAGGCCGTGAGTAATTACAAGTTGTTTTTCCATATTTGCTCAGCAATTACTATCTTTATCCATCCAAATTCAGATCAATTTTCTCCGAAAAAAACAATTAAATTAGTGTGCTTGTATTTTGGACTGCATTTTTTAAATCATAGCAACTGATATTATTTATCGTGATAAGGAAGCCGGCCCAAATATGCTTTCCTGAAAAACATATGAGATTGGTCTAAATTAATGCAGAACATCATTGGCAAACTGTTCGTTGTGACATTTATGTTCGATTATAATTAGATAACGAAATGTATACATTGACCAAAAATACCCTTATTCAAAATCGCAGATGAAGGTCTTCAAAGTTCCAGAAAAAAAATCGCTTTTTTCATCTTTAAACTAATCTACTTGTACGATGAAAATAAAATTTGGCATGGTGGTTTAGTATTACTAGGTGCTTCTTATAGCGCAATTTTTCGAAATTAGCAACATTACAGCAAAGAGAAAAAAATATCCCCTTATGTTAACATCAATAGAACTTTTTTGTTTTTTGAATACGAAATTAGCATCACCTAATAGACCAGTTAAAATGCGTAAAATAAGGTCCTCTTGTAGAAACTTTATATTATGCTGGGTTTTCGTGAAAAACGAGAAAGTTCGGAGAGATTTGTGGTTAAAAATAATTTAAACAGCAAAAAAACCGGGTAGGCCAACACTCAAATTCTACGTCACTGGCGGAATTGTCAACTTAGCACAATTTTTCGATTGTTCTTCAATACTTCCTATGTAAACAACATATGGAAAAACGATTTTTTTTTCTGGAACTTTGAAGACCTTCATCTCGAAAACGGTGTGATTTTGAATAAGGCTATTTTTGGTCAATGGTCATTATTTGATACGTAGTATCACCAGTTAAAATATTTCCCATAATTAATGAACCACCCTGTATATGCTTTCTAGTAAGATAACTAGTACGATATTTTCTGAGAGCAAACCGTAAATGAGGAGATTTTTGAAGAAAAATTAAGCAAATACTTACGACTTCTGTTGGTCGTATACGAGATAATAACTTTAAAAGGTACAATATAGAACGTAGTATATACCTGCTTGGTGATCACCGTATTTTTTCCAGACAAGCCGTCGTACACACGTATTTTAATTCTACCTTTGTTCTTTTTGTTACAATTCATACGAGCATAAACGCATTATACGTGGGTCGTTGTCAGTCAGGGGCTCATAATAATAGACAGTACATGTTGTTTACGTTGTAGATGTCGCGTTCGCGTACGACATTCATCTTATGCAAATATTCCTGCGTATTTCCTCGAGGAATAGTCTCGAAGAATAGGGAAGGGCACGAATAGCGCGACAGGCCAAGACACGGTATCGTGGAAGCGAGATAGAGGGCAATTTTTCTTCGCGAATAATCCAGTTTGATCGATATTACCTTCGCGTACTCCGCAGTGTGTTTCGTTATTTAAGCTGAACAGATAAGATCTTTTTTCTCTTTTCATACATGTGTATGTATGTATATATCTGTCCGTAAGTAATGTGTGCATTATTTATAGTGTATACCGTATGCTATTCATCCTCTCTGAACAAGTTCAAGAAACTCTTATGCGTTCGCTAGCGGCTAATGAAATAATTAGAAAGGGAGGTACTTGGTGCTTGAATTGATTAGGTAAAATTGCAACTATAAAATGCAGACGGTGATGGATTTATTGTTTTGTCTTTCGAAATTAATCTGTGTAATTGAATTTTAAATGAGCGTACAGTAAACGTATTACTACCTGGCAGAACTACAACTTAGTACAACAGGCACTTAAATTTGTTTTGTTTTGTTGAAAACCTAGACATGGTAGTGATCGAGTAAAATGCAAAATAAATTCATTGATTTTTTGACAGATAATTCATACAATTCTTATTGGGAATAGTTTTACATCTATGGGCTCTAATTTCATCTATTTCATCATAGTTGTACACTGAATGAAATTTCTATAGTAGTTCAAATAAAATTAAAATGTTCCAAAGGGGCAGGGGTTCAAAACGGCGCCATAGCTAAGAAAATAGAACGATTCCATTATCTCAACAACAATTTTATAAAGTTGGGTAGTTACTACGGCAAAAATTGCGCTAAAGAGGGTAATCAAACATTAATGTAATTTAAATTTACCCCCAAGAGTAAAGAAAACGTTCATAATCATTGCCGCGATAATTCTGCAGCATATGCATGGTTATAATTGTTTTTATAGTATGCCATTCATTCGATCAACATTCTCAAAAAAAAAACTGAAATAAAAAATGAATAACCTGAAGACATATTTGAAAATAGCTACTTACGCTGATAAACGGATCGGGCGTACTACATATTATTTTAATGAATAGCATTTGAAAGTGACAGAATTGATAAAAACATAGTGGTGGTATCTTCCATCTCAATCTACTCGTTTTAATTAACCTGTTTAAAATTATTAATAACGAGAAAGCACAATTAAACTAATGTATTAAATGTAGCCAGTAAACTCCACGCTGGAGTACGAATACACGGGATATATAATCCTCCAAAGAATGTAATGTATGCAACTTTTGTAATTATTGTTTGCGGAGGTAATATCAAGATAAAGATCGCAGTCATTTTTCCTTTATGAGTGGCCGTAAGGAGGAGGTAATGCAGCTTTCTGCGGCGTTCCGCTTCTTAATTAAAATATTTAATTGCTGCTTCTTATATATTAATTGCAACAGGAGGAGATAAGAAAGTATTTTATTACCTAGATGGGAGATAATTTTGTTTGACATTCCAATTTGATTTGCGTAAAGTTATCGAAGATTATTACATATTATACAGTAGTATGTTCGGACATTTTAAACACATTAAAGACAAGTTTCGCGTTTTCATTTTTTTTACTAGATAAAAATGTAAACTGTAAAGCTTTGTTTGTATTAAAAGGTGAAAAGGCCAATTTCTTGTTTTTTATACAATCATTTCGTATGCCTTTTATGCTATGTATTCTCCCTTCTATCAGTGGGTGGTAAGCAGAAATTTAAAATGGTTTTGGAAGATAAAGTAAATTAGATTTGCGTGAAAGCATGGGAAAGCGTTCGCGTTACCTTAGCTGGCAGCCAATTTAATCTAGACATAACGGAAATGGGAGGATTGAGAAATATTGACATGCAAATGCATCTTACATCTACATACATATGCGTTCGATATACACGTTCAATGCTAGTTGGAACTTATGATTTCAGTAAAAATGAAAACTGAACGATTACTACGAAAGAGTGTATGCCGCATAGAATTAGCTGTAAGAATATTGGTCGACGAGTAATTTCTCAGAATAACGTGATAGAATTGATGATAGACAATTTAGAGCTACTTATACAGAGAGCTACTTATACTCATACAATTCGCACATAACTTTTTACCTGCTACTATTATTGTTATCTAGATGTTGAATGATATATCACATGACCCATGTTGCTATTAAAAAAAGGACGTTCTAGTTACTTTTGAGCGCCCACATATGTATAACATTTATCGCGCAGGTACCATTTAACGGGCTAAGCACCTTTTCGGAAATCTCCCAGTTCCGATGGCTCTCTTTTCTTTTGGGTCACTAGCGACAGACACATATTTACGAGCGAATTATGGGCAATCAAACTTTGTACAGGTTTATTAGTACTGATTTCATTGCTCTAATAGCTTGAATGGCTAAATAGGTAGTAATTAGGCAGGATTTTTTCTGTGCTGAAGATCACGTTTGTTCAAGTTTTCGAATTTTAATTTCTTTTTTACGCATTAGACACATGCACGTGATTGCTGCATCGGTTTCACTTTAGTGAATTGTCTTTAGAAACTTAAATTATTTAGTCTGCTTTCACCTTGTAACATTTTAGAATTAGGACCTATAATTTAATATGGTCTACAGGTTACTTTTTTGTTTATTCATATAATATATAAATTATTTAAACGATACCGTTTAGTTTTAGAAACATCCAATGGTTTTTTAATTTGATATATAGTTTTTTGTTACTTCAAGGTAATGTTTTCTACATTATCTGAATTTAATACCATACTTTACTATCATTGCTTTTTTTGCTAATAATATTTAAGAAGTTTTTTGCAGTGTTTAAAAACAGGTCTTTTGTTAATTTTACTTGACTATACAGAGTCTATTAAATTTTTAGTGATAACCATGTTGTTTTTGTAATTATAATTTGTTTCCTTCCGTGTTGACAGCTTCCAAAAGAAGGGGTGCCAGGACAGCCACCACTAGACGCCTTTTGCGAGGATCCACCTCGGTACTGTTACACAGGAGGATAATCGAGTTATAGGACTACTAACTCGTAAGTAAAAATGTTAAGTTGCTCGTTGCTTCCTTTTCCTCATCATGAATTGCTAATTTGAAAACTGCTAGTACCTTAAAAGTATTTATTGTCAAAATATGACCTGAAATTGTTTTTAAATTTTTATAATAAACATTGTTAAATTTTATCTACTGTTTTCCTCTTTCTTTGACTCTTTATTTTGTATGTACACCCTAATAATTTGTACAGTGGCGCCTCGACTTTGATCCCTTCACTTCACTAGAGATCGCGCAATTGATTTGATACTCAAAATTCTTATCAGTTTCAACTTGCACAAAAAAGTTTTTAAACCAACTGATTATAGATATCTTAACATAAGTTTCGGATTAAAACACTATTTGAGACGCAGTCAAACCTAACGCTGTACAGCCAGTAGTTCTACTTATCCTACCTTAATATACGTTTGATGCAGAATTACATGCGCGCTTTTAAATATGTAAAGTGTGGTCAGATAAGAATACAAAGTGTCGTATCTCTGAAACTATTCGTTGTAGAGACTTGCGGTAAAAAATTTTATGACTAAAGTGGGAAAAAGAAGAGCGTGGAAAATATTTTCGGATTTCCAAGATGCTCGCCAGGGGGCGTAACCGGCATTTTAAACATTTAAAGTGATATTTCACTGAAATCCACCCAGTAAATGTTAACACTTTTCGACGTATGTATTAAAATAAAGTAGTGGGGAGTAATTCAATGCTTTTTAAATAGGCTAGTGAAAACCGTATTTCGATATCTTATTCGTAGCGTGAAATATCGCAGAAAAAAGATTTACTTATACGAGGATATAATTTTAAAAAGACGCTATTACACCAGTATTTATTGTTCATAATTTAATAATTTTTAAATAATAAAAGCATTCTTAGTTGAAAAAATTGTAAGAAAAACGTGCAGGGGCACACTTATCAACGCATATAATACGCAAGTGCAAAATATGAAGAGTAGGCCATAGAAGAAAAACAAATGTCTAAAATCAACTCGTCAACAAATTATACTTACAGAGGCAGTTTAATTTACGTTGTTTGCACACACAAGTAAGGTTTAAAGGTATTAAAATGTTTTTTAGAAGTGATGGAAATGTTAATTTGCATAATATGCATTATTGATCTGACAACAATACTCACTGGTTGCGCAAGGTCCAATATAAAAGCCATTGGAGTCTCGATGTATGGTGTGGCATCCTGGACGGAACTGTTATATTTCCTTATTTATTTGATCATTTATTTTGCCGTGTTTCTTGATTTTCTGGTAAACCAATTGCCTATTTTATTAGAAGATGTGCCCTTGCAATTACGGCAAAATACGTTTTTGCAACTAGATGGTTGGCCAGCACATTTCTCGAGAAATGTGTGAGAACATTTAGATCTAAGATATCACCACATGTGGATTGGGCGAGGAAGTCTATTTCCTTGGCCCCCCGATCCCTAGACTTCACCTGTTTGGACTTCTATTTCTGGGGTCGGTTGAAATATATTGTTTACCAAATTCCACCAACAACGGGAGACGACATGAAAATATGAATACAAGAGGCGATTCGTAGCCTGTCAAGAGCAGAAATTGAAACTGCTGTAATGTATACGCATGAACGGCTCCAACAATACATTAAGTGTGATGGAAGACATTTCGAGCATTTAAGGAGGTATTAAGTTTTATTTCAAAAGCAGTCCTTTTTTCTTATTATGCCCCTACACGTTCTTTTTTAATTTTTTGAACTAAGACTACTTTTATTACTTAAAAATGATTAAATTATGAAATTTTATCATTGAATCTTGAAAAAAAGACAAATAAATAACAATAAATACCGGTGTAATAGCGTCTTTTTAAAATTATATATACTTAAGTAAATCTTTTTTCTGCGATATTTCAGGCTACGAATAAGATATCGAAATACGGTTTTCACTAACCTATTTAGGTATCACTTCGCTATATTTCTATGAAAAAAAGTCATATTATTGCATTTAATTTTTTAGAGAATTTTGCAATTTTCTATTATATCAAAAAACGCGCTCTAGCGACCTCACTAAGAAATAGACATATCACAGGTATGATGGGTTTGATGGAACAATAAATGCTTTTTCCAATGAGACCAAGTTTGTTAAAATCAGTTCAGTGGTTTAGGAGTTACAGCTGTTTATTTAAAAAACATTGAATTACCCCCACCACTTTATTTTAATAGACACGTCAAAAAGTGTTACACAAAAATTACTCATGTAAAGCTTAGCATTAAAAAGCATATATCTTTTGGTAACATTTACTGGGTGGATTTCAGTGAAAAATCATTTTAAAAGTTTAAGATGTCCGTTACGCCCTCTGGCGACAATCTTGGAATTCTGAAAATATTTTCCACGGTCTTCTTTTGCCCACGTTAGTAATAAATTTTTTTACCGCAAGTCTCTACGACGAATAGTTTCAGAGATACAACACTTTGCATTCTTATCTGACCACCCTGTATATAGCGCTATTTAAATTAACGAAATTGACATCAAACAAGAGAATAAATAATTTCGTTAACGACACTAGATATTATTACTAACTACGAGTTAGAACTGGCAGATTACATCGAAAAGTTCTAATGATTTAGTTGCATAAATAACCCTGTGTACACATTTTTATTACGAAGACTTTTTATGCTAAAAGCCGAAAATATTTCTATCGGAGGACGAAGTTTGCACTACGGTGCATTACCCACATACCTACAAAATTTCAAATTTCCTGAATTTTCGGGCTGCTCTCTGTCTTACAAAGATTTTCAAAATGAAAGCCAAAAATAAGCTTTCTAAATATTTGCCAAAATAAATTCCCACAAATTAATTATATTAAATAAAATTTACTTCGCTTACACAATATGACATTTTTTTTACCAGAACATAAACAGAATCCAAATTGAAAAAAAGAAACCGGCATTTAGACTCTGTGATAATGCAACTTGTTTACTGCATCTTAGAAAAGTTACCCAATTCTTACACAAACGATTATATACATATGTACAGAGACCCACTTTACATCTATCTAGCTACATACATATGTTATATTGTTAAATACACACAGCACAAGTCAGTCACAAGTCAGAAGTCCATTCATTGACAACTCGTTTTAACACCATTAAAATAAACAGTCTTCTAGGATACCAGCGATTCACTTACTGCCTAATTGACGTAGTGAGTCACTTACCATGGTTACCGTAAAAGGAAAACAAATTTAGTCGTCACTGCTGGAAGTTGTGAGTATACAAAGCGAGAAAAGGTATGGTTTCGAAAAAAAAGTTATACATATTATGAATATGAATAGAATGAAATTCCAGTAATAAACATCAAATTGTGAGATAAGTTTTATTTATGGTCCCTGGCAAATTGTGTGTATTATGTTGTGAATATTTTAGAATGCTTTATTCCAAGCCTCCACCCCCTCATTTTTAATTAGCTAATGATGACCCAACAGAACAGGTAGTGTAGATAAATATTTGCGATCTTCGGAATTAGCACAATGAGCATATTTGTTTTGCGGTGTATAGGTTGCCATTTTCAGAAATAATTTCTAGCGCCAGTATTGGAAGGATTAATAAAATTGACAATTATTTTCAATCGTATCTCTGTAATTGAGACAACCCCTATTAAATTAATATTAAATACATACAGAGTAAATGTGGATTGTCTTGCAAGTAGTAAAGAGCATGTCTAATCTCAACAAGAGAAAAGTTAGCATGCAGTATTTGTAACCATATTCCTCTTGTTTTAAACTTAAAATATCTACTTTGAATGTTTTATCCGTAGTGATTTTATTTGCTCTCACAACTGCATTATGCACAAATGCACTTAAAAGTTTAAAGTGGATTTGCGTATCCTCGATGAACACAAGATGATGGTGGTAAATGGTTTGTTAAATTATTCATATTGGCGCATTTAATTATAGCCAGCGATATTTCAGTGTGTTTATTATTCATTGAGGTGGATGTCGGATCGAAAACGTCGTCGTTTTGCGAATACAACGAAAAAACGACATGCAGAAGTGGCGCGGTTTCATTAGCTGGACTCTCGAACAGGTTTGCATTAGGTTATAGGCCGCGATTTCACGGATCTCATACACATTCTACGTATAGATGATGTCTCATTAGAAACTAATTTCTTAAAAGCGAACGCTATCATTACGCTAAGTTTTCTGATGAGAATAATTTGCAGTTTACGAACTAGGTGACTCGTACGAAAGTAATTGCTTTTATCTGATAAGTATGCAGTAAGCAAACTTGTATCTGTTTGCGTATCCTTGTTCTTTTCTTTTAACTAGAAAACGCCTAGTAATAAACTGAAATGTTAAAAATAGTGCAAAGGGTAGAAATTATAGGAATTAAGTTATGGTAGACGGCCGAGTATTGTAAACATAAACTTGTTATTATATTTTACAGACATCTGGGAGGAGTGGAAATTTGAATAATGTAATACGAATACCGCATACTTATTATTTCATTAATGTTACAACTATATTAAAACAATGTTCGCTTGACTGTTATTTTTACATCAAATTTACTCGTATCTAATTTAAGTAAGTCTTGCAAATACAATTTCCTCTGAAAACAAACTGGATTCTAGTTAATTGTCTTTGTGCCTGCCTACCTTCTAGCTGCATGGAATAAGGAAATGTTACTCACCTGCAACAAAAAAAAAATTATTACATACTAGAAGCAATTTTCAAATAATCAACAGTTAGAAAGTTAGCAATATCGAGTAAAATATAATGCTACAGAAATAGACATTGCATGAAAGTTTACTGCTTTAATTGATTCTGTCTATACAGGATTATAACATGGAGACGTTATCTATCATTGCAAAACAGCATTTAATTCTTATTCATCTTTAACGTGTCTTTCTAGTTGTTTCGTTGTTTAATGAAAGATATTTAAGTTGAGGTTAAGCTAGAGTTAAAATCTAAAAAAAAAGTCTAAGTGTTTTCCTGATATCTTTCTTATGAAAATTTTGAAAACATCATTTGTTTAGAAACTACTTAATTAAAAAATACAAAAAAAATCTTAGAATGGAGCTAAATTAACAGTGAAACATTGACCAATCAACAGATAAAACAGGGATATTACGATTTTTTCGCGGAAACTACACCTTAGTTATTCAAACTGTGCTTCATTCATAGTTTGGCAATGATCAATTTGTCGTTTAAATTCGTCAATAGTGTTTGCAATTATTTCTGGTGTGAAAGATGTATTTTTAAGGTAGTCCCAAGTCGATGGTCTTGCAAAGAAAGGCGCGGCGTTTCAATTTATTGGCCCTGAGCCATTTTCTGGTCTCACCAAAAGCCATATTAGAGCTCGTCTCCAAGAGTGAGAAAGCGAACAAAAAATCTCATATTGTGCACCCCAAAACTAAGACAACCATTGCTGAAATGGTTGTCGGGGCTAAATCTCTGTTGGACCTCAACAGAAGAAACCTCAGCACCAACACGGCTTTACGTGCTGGCTACGGCTCTCTTAGGTACCACCTGAAGAAGATGGGCCAGGTGGACTGTGATAAATGCCGATTCTGTTCGGAAAACAGCGAGACGACGGAACAGATTATGTGCAACTGCGAGGTGGTGGTCCGGCAGAGACTGCACTACCCAAAAAAAATCCTAGACTTCTTCAGGGGTTCTGACGATTATTTGGGACTAAAATATTAAGAGCAGGTACTCACAATAGATCTCACAGGTCACAGTGAAGAGAGGCAGCATTGCCTACAGACCCTAGGTAGTAGTCCCAAATGAAACAATGTAACAAATTCATATCCGGCGAGTGAGTTGGTCATGTAATTGCATCTCATCTACGTATCATTCAGTTAGAAAAAGAGTTACTCAGAAACTGGTGGACATTAATTACGGAATGAGGAGGGGCTCCATTTAGTTGGAGCTGTATACTGTTATTCGATATATCCGGATCTGCTTCATTTGTTTGTTAAAAACACAATCAGTATTTCATATTTCTGGCACTTATGGTTCATAATTATATTATTAATTAAAACAACGTTAAAAAATTGCTAGTATTAATTTTCGTATGTATCGCTAGAATGCCCTCCCAAAATTAAAACTAGCAATTTACAGAACAGCTATAAAAAACCAAAAAGAGAAAACAAGAACAAAATAAAAAAAAGAAACGAAACAGGAAGGAAATTATCAAATGTATAAGACACATAAACTTCGATTGTGTGCATTAAAAAGACATTTTTAAGTAAAATAAATGTTTTTTTCTTTATTTTTATCGATTAAAAAATAGATAATTAAAGCATTAATTCATATTAGGTAATCATTTCTTCCATTTTTTATAGGAAAGACTTCACAAGGATATATATCTAAAAGTCACCTTATCTATGATCTAGCAAAACGTAACATGATTAGCGTATACTTTACATAATTATTACCAGCTCATCATGCATCATTAAATAATAAAAAACCCGCTGGCGCTGCTCTAGGTGGATGTCTCTCGTCTAGGTCGTTTCCCGTTCTTGCGTTATACGTAAACACGTTATAATAAGTGTTATGTACGGCTTAAAGCAACCGGCAGAGAAGAAAAACACTCAGCGAAGTGACTCGACCTTCCCGAACGGGTTACACGGTCGTTTAATGTTAAATTAATTTGCGAACAGATAATCTGAAATATATCTCGCGGCCATCGGCTTCACTCTACCACGTCGTCAAACAGAATTTACTCGTACGAAGCGCACAAAGCTAAATAAAGGCGCTTTTTGTTTCGCCTAGAGCGATCTTTTGTCGCGTCGTCGCGTTTTTCAGTAATTGTTTCAATTTAGTTCGAATGCTATTACAATGGAAACGCAGAAATAAATGTAAAAGAGTTCTTTTGTGTCGAAGTTTGTATTTTTTGTTTTATGTCAAAGACAAAACCCGGTGTATTGTAGCTGATAACTAAGTAAATTAAATTTGGTGAAAATTGTTATTATAAGGCTGTCAAACAGATGCTATTAAAAGAAGTGCAATAACGAAATTAAATTGCTTGGAAAAATAAAATGTTCTTGGACTCACAAAATTCTTAAGCAAATTTTCCAGTGAGGAAACATTTCTTAATAGAATTTGTAAACAAGTTCTATTTACCTACTTTGTTTGTCATTTATATGTTAATTATTATTTCGTTTTCTAATTCAAAGAATTTTAAAAATAGTCTCTTAGTCCGAGGTAGCGGTTAATGGCATAAAAATTATTTTAAAAAACGTTTTTATATTTTTTTTCGTAAAATTTGTACAACCTTCTTAGGATTATACTTGTCATCATCCAAGCTATCTTATTAGAGTCCGGCAGTATCCGTACTTAGTAAACTTTATAGAAATATTTGTAATATTATTATTGTTCCAAGCAATGAATAAATTGCCTCAGATTCTTCTTAATACAGAAGATAATAAATAGATTTCTGATCCTACTGTAAGATGGTGCCCATAGAAAAGACTTAGCGATCGCCTGTCCGGTCAACAGTCCATCGGTAGCGACAATGTTTTTTAAATGATATCGAAGGCTTCCACGGTCTGAGTCTCTGTTATGAGGGCTTCCGGGTTTTGACCGTGTCATAGTAAAGTACATATACAATACAAAATAAAATAAAACAAAAATAAAAATTAAAAAAAATATACAAAAAATATATATACATCTTACTCAAACTCGACGTTTCGCCACTAATGTAAGTGGCTTCTTCAGGAGCAAAACCAGGTGAGGGGCGTTAGAAGGTCACGATAACTCGACGTGTCAACCACGCTAGAGGCGAAAACCTTTTGACGTCAGAAGATTTTGGCCTCTAGCGTTACAAAGTTTTTGCTGTGGTGTAGCCTATGAAAGGTATTTTTTTGCTACTTGTATGTATGGCACTAGTTCTTGTAAATGGGTCTGTGCAGCGTAGCGTCTCGTCGTCAATAGACCTTTCTAACAGTTTTTCTCAGATCTATTATGGAAATAATTTCTTAGAATATCAACTATTGCCAAACTAGTCTATTTAGGTGTCAATATTGATTTTATGCCTTTACAGCTATTTCCGTGACTGGAGTACTAAGGAAATCATTCAAATTTTAGAGAGCCGCACAGTTTCGAAAAACTTTGATCAGTACAGGTACAACCGCAGAAAACATGTTTCAAATTATTATTACGAATAGCAGAATGTCCGATCGGAAGATCAAAAACTTCCATTCCCATCTCCTCAAATTTCTTCAACTATTTAAATTTCTTTAGGATCCTGTTATTTATACTTGACAAAATAGAGTTACAATATTTCTAGTTACTCCTAGTTACCAAAAATTCCTCAAACAAACTGCCCCTAATAAAAGCTCCTGGACCTAATAATCTGCAAAATATTCTTTTAAAAGATATTTCGAAGAAAACTGTAATTGTTGGCTTACATTTTCCAAATTCTTGGAAGAAATTAATTATAATTTGCATTCATAAACCTGGCAAACCTTTAACTTCACCTAACTCCGTTTGGCAACAATTTTGGTAACACAAAAATGTATGTATGCAAATATTCAAGAACATATGGAAAACACCGATCTACGTCCTCTAAAACAATTTTTCAGCAATGATTTCAAGTCATAACATAATAGTATACATCAATCTGCAAAGATTATCTAGCAGATATATATTTTTTTCCCTCTCCCAGACCCGTCCGACCTATGGTCCCCGGTAGTGACCGCGGCCATCAGGTTTATTGTACCACATCTGTATGTTCAATTCACCCACTCTAGCACGGTAGTCCCCTCCACTAATCTGTACAGGTCCCTAACCAACTGGGTAAGGTATGTCTCTGAGTCTCCTTTCGTTCTCCCAAATAGATTTTGCCTTCTGCGATGTAGCGCCTCGCATTCGCGTAGTATGTGATCGGCTGTCTCCGATTCTATCCCACAAAGTCTACACTTTGTGTCCCCCTCAAGCACTTCGATTTTGTGTAGGTGTTCTTTCACCGCAGCATGTCCGGTCATGAGTCCAGTTACAATGCAGAGCTCTTTCCTACTAAGCTGTAGTAGTTCTCTAGCTCTTTTCCTACATGGTTTCTCTATGAAGGATTTACCATGTACTATACCTGGTGTGGCTCTCCAGCATTCTTGCTCTTTCGTACGAACCCAGTCGCCTATGTACCTTCGGCCCGTTTACCTTGTGACCCCAAAGAAAGGTTCTGGGCCGTACATTTTCATCTCTGACCCACTCTTCGCGAGTTCATCAGTACTTGCGTTGCCCTCGATTCCCTGATGGCCCTGTATCCAAGTCAACAACAGTTCCACCAATTCGTCGAGGCATTCCGTTACTAGCCTGAACGACACTTTCCGACTTAGTAACGCCTTCAGTGTCGCTTGGCTATCAGACATGATGTGAATTCGTCTATTGGTCACCGCTTTTACATACATTGTGTGTGCGCATTGGAGAATGGCATATACCTCCGCCTGAAACACAGAAGCATACTCCCCCAGTGCGTAACTGTGGCCTTCATTCTGAGAGCATATCCCTGCACCGGTACCATTAGCCGTCTTAGATCCGTCCGTGTACCAGACTAAGTCTTGCTCTTTGATTCCCAGTGCATACCTGGCAGCCTCCTCCCGTCCGTCCGCTATAGACACCGGTAAGGGATTCCATACCTATGCCTTACCGGCATATAGCAGATATTACAAATGGCTTTAATAGAAGAAACCATACTGCGATGGTGCTGGTGGACATGGAAAATACTTTTGATAAGATATGGACTCAGGGCCTATTATACAAAATGATTAGGTAACGTTTTCCATATCTATTAGTGAGATTAGGGAATCATATCTTTGCAACAGACATTTCCAAGTTTTTTATCCAGATGAAGTGGCCGGTTAAGATGAAGACCAGCACTGTTGTGCTATATGAAGAAGCGGTAAGGATCACTGGAAATGGGTAAAACAGAACGATCTGATTTGGTACAAAATAGATGATATTATAGCTCGATCAAAAAACCTATTCAGTTCCCAAGTACTAAAAGTATTGTTAATGTTTTGATCATAGTTTAATTATTTTATAAAAACCAATTGTTATTTAGTTAAATAAAGCTAATTTTCATATGTGTCTTGTTTTCTAAAGAGCCAAGGCCGGAAGAGGAGCATAACCTGACTACAATTAGTACCAAAGTGGTCGCAAATAGTGTTTTATAACTTTCTGAATATGGTCAATGGCCACCATTGGTATTTCTACCTGATAGTAAGTAGATATCAGAAAAGGTTAGTCAGTGTTGGCTACTTCCACACATGAAGTGAGATTGAAAAAAGTACTTTAATAATTTTTGTTAACTGTGGCGGCTTCCTAAGCAGTATTGTTTGTTAAGTTTGCATCTCTGGCTGTTACTATCCTAGTTTTATTGTTATCAACATATAACTAGGGCCATTCATATATACCTCGAAAAAAATATAGTGTTAAATATACAATGTAACATACAGGGCAACAAAATGTTCATTCAGTGTAAGTTAGAAAACAAGTCCCTTGCTCAAGTGTACACTGGCAGAAAAGAGAATACTTTGGGCAAGAGGATTCTTTCTTACACTGGAGGGATATTTTGTTTTTCTAGTGTAGAAGACGTAGATGTATTTAAATAACATAAATTCAAAACCAATACGATTATACATTGCATAGTAGTTGCTGACATGCTACAATTTATTAATGTGCTTTCCAGCTTAGAATATCTACACATTTTATATGAACCATGTAGCAATTATCATTTAATATTATGCTTTTATTGCAGACCCAAGATTAAATTACTGCATCAGTCAATGTTTTTCAGATAAGTATAACCAATAGCATTGTAGTATCCATTGTAGCACTGTTGTAGTTTTCTACTATAGAGTAATCTATCTCTCGCAGACTCGAGAGATAGATGCTATTGCAATAACTTTAAGACTAGCACCTTTTCCCGTGAGTTTGAGTTCTCCAAAGTCAATTAGAATCAAGTAAAAGCATCAGTTTTGAATAAAAATCTTTCTTTATAATATGACAGAATGTAAATCAAGATAGGCCCTAGAGCAAACTGCATGGAAGTAGAAACACACAAATGGAATACGAAGGCACAAAATATCCGTTTATATAACGACATGCCGATGAATACGTGAAAATAAAGCGAAAACTACTTAAACGCGCTCCTATTCGCCAGAGCAGCTTAATGAGAAACCAAGACCTTTATAAAAAGCGGATTGAAAATAACATAGAGTACGAGGCACTCTGGCTATTTAACGACCACAGAATTCTCTTCGCGAATGCTCCTTTTCTGTTGAAATAAGCACTCGTGTAGCACTGGTTTCAAAACTCTCTTCTGAAACTACGGAACATCGAGTATGATAATATCACTATAAAAAGTTCCGTTCATATTTTATATATTCGCTTTACTTTATAAAAGTTCTTCTTGAGTATTACAAGTTTCTAGAGTTCAAGTATGTGAATGAATTTTCAGTGTATTCACTGATTTTCCATTCGGTGAAATAAAGTAAATTTAAATTAGTTAGAATTTCCAGATACAGTAAATTTTACATGCTGTTTAATTATGACAATTGTTTGTGACTTATCTTACTGTGTATTTCTACGTATGCAGTGCACCAAATTTTAGTAAAAAAAAGATCATACTCAAATAAAAACGCTATAGTAATAAGAAGAAAATATTTAGTGATAATTATGTTTGTTTACGCTTATTAAAACACTGTTACTGTTAATATTAACTTTCAAAATTTATATCATTCCAATATATTGCCAGTTGTTATGAATTAGAAATGGGAACATTAGACATATACGGCATCACTGTGCAATACCTTTTTAAGCCAAACAACTTCTTTCGAAAAAAATAGCACTAATTCTTTCTACGTTATGTGTCAAATAACAAAGAGCTTACCAAAATAAATGCCAGGCCCAAAAAAATATGAGTAACGTTTATTGGTATAGATTTCAATCATATGCAAAATTAGTTGATTGACATATTCGATTCTCAGCGACGTGAAAACCTCATTAGCGCTCCCGATAAAGTCAAAATGTTTCAATCAGGCGTGCCTTAACGGATAATTAATTTAAATTTAAGTGAAACTAACTCTGTAACCGCATACCTTACAAACATTTAAGCACTCATTATATTCCCTTATTCTGTTTAAGCTGTCAGAGTTCCACTATTTTGATTGATGCGAAGAAAGAATAGATCTAGATCAAATTTTATTGGATTATGCAAGCTATTTAGCTGTGACGAATTTTTTCTCTTGTGAAAGTTACGTTATACTAATCTTCAACCGACCCTAGCAAATAAATTAATAACATTGAAAGTTCATTGACGAAAAAAATCGTATTTTAGTAGCTTCAGTAATGCATACATGTATCCTGAAACGCAATGTTTTGAAATGTTAAGTACGATGTACAACATAACGTCGACGTCAATTTTATCAAGTAAAACTAGATTACCATTCTATGGCCGGAGAAGTGTTCTAGAGTACCCTGTGAAAGTTTCTTAAGATATCTATTAAAAAAACTAGCAAGTTCAAAGGAATAACTTTATCCTACTCTACGAAATAATATCGCATTTCGATTACTGAAGTTAGCCGTGTGGCAATGTCAGTTTTTAGAAGTGTTGCAGAAAAATTATGTAATAGTCGTAATTTCTATTATAATTCCTTATTTTTAATCGTCTATTTGCGATTTTGAAAGGTTTCTTGACGCCATTGATGACATGCAAGTCTTAGAATCGTGAATACAGCTTAATTAGAAATACATAAAATTTTAACGTGTTAGTTAGCTAAATACTTTAAAACCAAGACATTATTTTATTACTTATAAATATACTCAAGTGTATTAAACAGAAGTATTACCTACTTCTAGATATATGTATATATTTTATTGCTACTAAGACTACATTAAAGTTTTATTACACCAAGTTTCAATCTTGATAAATATTGACACAGTCTTTAAATTACTACTAGTGCGACAATTACTAAATATAATTTTATCACTGTCTAATAAGCTGTATATTCTCTACGGTAACTTTAACATAGATCTACTGTTACAAGTGAAAAAAAAACTTTGTTTATATCTTATGGCACTAGAATATCACGAAATATAAAATCGATAACAATAGTCGATGCTAATTTTGTGATCACACAGCACAATTGATACACGTGCACTTAGATAATAAACAGAACTAATCTAAAACTTTTGTCCACACTTTCACTGAATCAAATATATCTAACTTTTTAGATGATATAGAATCAGACAGCTTTAATTAAAGCGTCAGATAACTAACCCAAATCGTACTGGAATATTATCAACGAGGTAGTATGCAAGGATTCCAAAATATGTAACAAACTTTGTTAAGAACGGGTCGATGGCCGCAGTGGTTAGGCGGCTGACTATTGTTGTGAGAGGACGATAGGCGCCGGGGTTCAATTCTCTGGAGGGACGATGACATTTTTTCAGAGAGTTTAATCCCGGATCGACTTGCCATTCGCTGTTGAGAGCAAAGTGATTAAAAGCGTGGCATCATAAAAAGCGATATGATGCTGTCACAGAGCCAATTGAACACAACATACACACAAAAAACCACACCGCGAGAGTTGCAGTGATAGCCAGACAAGCGATACAGTTTACTGATTCACTGCAACTAAGCACCCACCACATAAAAAAAGACAAATTTTTACCAACATGCTAATAATTTTAATACGACTACATATCGCAGCGCAAGCTACACCTCTAACTAAGGTCAATATTTTTGTGAAGGTCATTTGTATAGAGATAAAACAATTGCAGTGACAATTGAAGTGTTATAGGATATCATAAACAGCTTATAAAATAAAACTACATCAGATTATGGTAAAACGTATCAGCAACAAAAAAAGTGTGCAGACATTCTGATTGAATTACTATGCAACATTGTCAACGTATCTTTTCTTGAAAATATTTTTTTCTAAGGAGCTAAAATGTGCAATTGTAACTTCAATTTTCAAAACGACGATAACCTAATTGAAAATCATAAATCAATTAGCGCTGCTTAATACTTTTCTTCAAAAATAATTGAAATAGCAATTTACAATTTTACCCCATTATAACGCAATCAAAAACCGGGAGCACTTATAACAGACACACAAGTCGTGGAAGCCTTCGATATCGTTTATATTGAATATACATAGTGAATAAAAAGAACGGAATAAGGGTTCTGCTTTGATGAACTAGAGTAATCTAATGCACTTCACAGCACCAACTTTATGTATGAAATACACATTTGCCGCTGAAAAATTTGGATTTAATTTCAAAAAAGTTGGTAGCGTGTGAGCCATCTAATCCTCATGGAATTTGAATCAGGTATAAAAATCACAAATGAATATTTTTTGCAAAAAAATATTGTTTTATTAGAAAGATTGAACCTTTACATTTAAGAATGAAACACAACAATTGACATCGGAATTATGGCTGACTATTCGATTTTCGAAAACGGTACCCAAAAGTTCGATTGTTACGTTGCGTCGTCCATGTCATTCTCTTCAATTTGTGGAAACAAAAATTCGTTGAACATGACACGGTAACGGTCGCCGTTGATCTTAACGGCGGTTCCTTGCTTATTTTCAAAGGAAAATGGTCCAATGATGCCACCGTGCCAAAATTCGCACCAAACAGTCACTCATTTTGGGTGCATAGGCTTCTAAATAAACAATGGGCGGACCAGAAACCCATCGGATGCTCATGAGGTTTCAGTTCTTGGACTAATAGAACTTCATAAGCCTTCATACGGAAGTGTAAAAAAAAAATGGTAATGTTGGTGGATTTTCAGGTACGCTCTGGACAACAGTATCAGTGTTTTTTGACTGAGCCCGCTGGATGAAAATTTGAAGGGGTTGCTTTGTCTAATAACGATCCAGTTTCACATCCTCGCTTCACGAATTGATCCACACGCTGAGTTGAAGACCTATCATTTATTCCAAAATTTCTACGTAAATTATTTGAAATTCAGTTTGAATTGGAAGTTTTTAATATTTTCCATTTTTGTTTAAGCGTAAATTGTCCCATTTGTAAATGTCAAACATAAAACTAATTTTCTGTCGATTCGTAAATGTCATTCTATCTGTCAAAATCAAAATAACCCGTAGTTCAAATTCCAAACGTTAGATGGCCCACCTTGTACTTATAAATCTCTATTGGAAATAATAACAATTATTGTTATTGTTGCAGGCTTGGTGGTCACAGTGGCAGAGCAGCCGTTTTCTGTCAGTGACGGACCAGAGTTGCGGAGATCGAATTAAAAGAAGATTAAGAAAACCTAGAAAACAGTATTAGACACACAAAACTACAAACACAGCGAAGGACCCAGTAATAGTCGAATAAGGAATACAGTTTGGAACTCAGTCCGGCTACATCCACAACAGATAAAAAATTATGATCGCAAAATATCTAAGATAAAAGAGACGCAAGTGACCAAACATTGAAGTTACATAATTTAATACGTGATCAATATAACAAAATTTAAATTGAATATTGAAGGGATATATGTATGGAAATTCAATAAACAAAAAAAAATGATATGTAATGTATAATATCAAAATTTAAGAATACAGTGTAACGTACATTTACTAGAATTACGTCTACAAAATACTAACAGCTGGTGGCATGTTTTATCTCCTTATCGAAAGGTTATATAATTCAACTCTTAAGAAGCACATAAACATCGGTATGTAAATACGCAGAGCGTAGTGTTATACAACTGATAAAATTCTTGGGCTAGTATACTCACGCTTTAGATAATGTAAGATTTATCATATGGTGATCTGAGATTAGTCTGCCATCCATGTTCTGCTTCAGATACCACTTCGTATTGTCCGTTGTAATACGTAGTCCCTTAAAAAATAATTACTTCTTGTAGCAGATCTATTATCCACTAGTGGCATTTTTTTAAATTATGAATGTATCTTCCTGACCAATTCTGCAAATCTTGCGGTATTTATCATACAAGTCGAAAGACATTGATTTTTAGCAATTACTCTCTCTCTGACGGTGTTCAAATTCAATTAAATTTACGATTCTTCATTGTTAGTTGTCATCTTCATAAAAGACTGTAAATTTCTGTTATTAATCCCACCGCTGTAGGAGCGAACCTATACATCTTCCGTGAAACAGGAAGAGTTAGGAGCGAAATTTAAATACATCACCAGCTCTCTCGTCATGCTTACACAGGCTGCGTGTTATCGTAGCGTTCGGGCTTTGTCTTCTTCCTTATTCGCATATATTATAACCGTATAATATGCATCTATTTATGGCATTAAACCTTCGTCGAGCGGCAATGTTTCCTAATTGCCGGTTTGTTCTGCTAATTATCGCTTCTGTTTCCCAGGAAAATTAAGCTCACCATGGAAACGCGATGCTACACGATTATAATGACGATTTTTCTCGTGCTTTTTTCGATCATTATCGTTCTCGCACCATTACAGTACGGCGAAAGTTATTCACGAGGAACAGTTAATCGTGAGTAGCAGGTCTCTGAAGAAAATTGTTCGGAATAAGTTTTGCAAATTAGCAACAGCAGCGACGACACGCTTGAAGCGGAAAATGGAACTGATTGTATTGCAGAGAAGACAAAGGAGGGAAGTTGTGTGAATAAATTGACGAAGATTTCGAAATCGTTCGATCGAGGAAATGGCGAAATTAGTTCTAGTTAAGCAGTTACCTTTAATATAATTTCGTATGTAGGTTGTACAGCACCAGATATTAATTTAAATTTAATTAGTAATAAACAGTGTTGTTACAGTTTCCGTAAAACTACTATAATGACAAGTATCTTATCTTAAAGTGTCTGTCTATTCCCTAAATATCGGATAGATTACTTTTTGTTACTGATATTAAGCTTGTCGAATGACTTCGAGCAAATTTAATATACAGTCCTAGTGACAGTGGAATGAGTAAAGAGATGAAAGTCCAGATATTTATGCTTAAGTTAAATAGCAAGACAGAGGAACTAAAACAACTGGTCAAGGAAAGTACGAAAACAAAAACTGAAATAAAAGCTGCCACACGTGAGCTGGTAAATAGAAGATGGATATCTCTCAAAGTGCATCATGCAGCACTACATGGATAAAGCGAGCCAGGCTGATTTAACAATTAAATACATAGAATCTGAGAAGCAGTCGATCCTGGCTGGTGTGCAGAAGGAGAAAGAATACTGCAGCGCCTGCCACCCAAGTGTCGGAATCCTGACTACCACCGCAGGTACCTAGACTAACTGGTATGACATAGAACTGGAGAAAGCAAAAAGAGACACAGAA